>JARHVA010005461.1:250000-850000 GCA_037957365.1 Torreya grandis | reverse complement strand
GGAAGCTCAATTAGCTTTAATGGAATCATATCTTAAAAAATTAACTATAAATAATGCACATGATACTCATAATAGTCTCTAGTGTACTGACTAAAAATTTAAAGGTCACACGCAAAGTAATTTCCTGTGAAAGAACATATGGGTTGTATTGAAGTAGTCATGTGAAATTTGTCATGAAAAACATAATGTATGGTCTTTCCCTATTTTTTAGTGAGAAACACACTCAAAGGTGTCTAATTATTGTAAGATATGTGATGCCTATACTCATGACACTAATGATTGCTGATTGATTAGTGGCATCCATGAAGCATGAGCACATGGTATGCACCAGACTTCTATAGTCAATAACCAAGATAATAGTGGCTACTAGGTTTGAGGATGAGGAGGTGGTCATTTCCTGCCTAGGACATGCTACAAATGTGGATTCGTAGACAACTACCAAAGAGATTATCTGGACTACCCTACATGTGCTTTCCATAAAAAGGACCACTGACTGGAAGAGTGTCCTGACTATCACTAAGGAGAAAAATGAAAAGGGTGTTGGGATGATACAAGTTGAGAAACCACAATGGTATGCACGTTTAGGCACCCCAACTATTCAATAAGTGAATATTACCATGCACAAAGGATAGTCTCAATCTATCTCAAATTCTATTTAAAAAGTTTAGTATGAAGAACCTCGAGCAAGAAAGTATCCTGATGTTTAATAGTAGAAGGATGTCCTCCAAGATATGATGGAATTAGTACAAGAAATCTAAGGAGATAATGATTTCTAGGAATTGTGCAAGTACATGTTGGATCAGGACATTGTCCCATAGCTAAATCTTTGGATTAATAATCAAGCACAAGCACCACACAATGCTCAACCCTTAGTCAATCGATAGATTGAGGATCATCATCTGAATCATGCTCAAAGGCAAGACACTCATACTCCTTTGTCCCCCAAAAAGATAGAGAGACATTAGTCAATGTTTCCATCAATGGATGGGTAATTTGGGACATACTAGTTGACACTAGTGCTAAGGTGACTGTCCTCACCAAAGATGCCTAACAAAAGATAGATAGTCTAGCATTGCATCCATCACCTCACATGTTGTTCATGGCTAACAAGATTCATGCTTTACCAATAGGTTTCCTCAAGAATGCCATGGTTGATATACTTGGAGTACCCTTCAAGGTATATTTTTAGGTTTTTGAATTAGTTGAGGTAGATGACTTCCTAGCTCTATTGGGATGGCCCTGGTGCTATGAAAATAATGCAGATCTGAGTTTTAATAAGTGGTATATTAGTTTTGAGAACATTGATTAGTGCATTATTATTCCCTTGGATCAAATACAGGGGGGCCTTATATAGAACCCATCAATGTGGATGAAGATATTAACCACATCTATAACATCACTACTATAGATGATGAGTAAAGGGATCCAACTTTTGATGGTGTTCTCATATGGTCAGGCGCTCAGTCCTAATCTGACACTACAAGCAATGCTTATAATTTTTGCTCACATAGCAATTACGACCTCATTGGATGAGTGTCTAGTGTAATTGGAAATCAAGAGACCATTCCATGCCAGTTTCATAAATGGCATAGGTTTTTCCACATTGTCACTGGTCAAGTCATGAGGGGACCAATCATAGAGGCACCTCTTGAAAGACTCGATGAGGCTCCATGGTTCCATGGATAAATGGAGGTATGTGACTTCAAACATTGATTTGAATAATTCTGACACCAAAAGTGATCATATGAGGTCATTATTTCATCTTTTAAATGGTATAGCTATAATATGATAACAAAACCATCATGAGCAACTCCTTCTATGGGACTAAGTATGTTCTACCTTGTATTACCGGTTTCATCATGATAATAAATTTAGGGGAATAATAAATTATAGTGGATTACTAGCACCTGAACCCCATATAGAATCTTATGAGAAAATGTGGAGAAATAAAGAGTCATGCCTACCAGAGTACTTGTGGGTGCATGCATTATATGGAACTTTATGTACCTAGTCAAGGGCATGGTATGTTCATGAAGAATGACACATGGGATGACATCTCTTAAAGGAAAACATGAAATCAGCCCTATCTTATTCTTCTCCAAGAATGGATTTATGCCTATCCCTTCAAGCCATACATGAATCAATTATTGGTGACCCGAGTCCCATTAAAGATCATTTAATAATGTTCTTCCCAAAATTTGTCACTTGTTTTTCGGGACAACATATCAACTATTTTGGTCTTACATGCAAAATAGTCTCTTCCCTTCTCAAAAAATGTTATGAGTGCTCAAGTTCTTCAATTATTCAAGCATTTTTAGTTAAGGGACTCACAAGTTCAATAGATTCCATAGGTTCAACTGGCGGGCTTTCATAAAGAAAGAAGTTCCAACACTTAGGCAATTTCAAGGCTAGTTCAATGCTGAGGTTCAATCAAAATACTTAATAGTGGGCTTCAAACAAATGGAATGAACCATTGAACCCCACCTCCCAAGGTTCAAAGGTTCAACGAGTTCAAGGTTCAATGACATCAGCAGACTTAAAGAGTTGAGCGCTTCAAAGAGTTCAAAGTTCAAAGGTTCAACAAGTTTAATAAGTTTAATGGACTTAGAAGATAAAAGGATTCAAAGAGTTAAGATTGAACCATTAAACTTTGAAATTCTCAAGGTTCAAAGTTCAAGGGTTCAATAAGTTCAATAAAAAAGAAAAGGATCCAGAAAGTTTAAAGCTTCAAAGGATTCATAGAAAGAGAATGAACCATTAAACTTTGAACTGAAATGGTTCAAAAGTTCAAAGGTTCAAAGGTTCAAATAAGTTTGAAATTTTAAAGGAAGCTTTAGGTGAAGGAAGGAAGCAAAATATTCCAAAAACAAGTTTGAAAAGATGGTTCAACCAAAGAGGAAAAGAAAGTGAATGCGGCCCTTCTCAAAGAGCCGATTGAACGCTCAAACCATTGAACTGATGCACTCTGAAGGTTCAAAGGTTCAAGGTTCAAAGTCATTCAAGTGACTAGAGACCAGTGATGTCCCTACAGATGTCAAATTTAGGGTAATGAAATATCTATTACTTTCAAATATGGCACGAACATGAGAATAAACTCAGCGGCTGGCTAAAGAAAAAGCCAAAAGAGCTAACTGAAAGTGAGAAGATAGCCTGAGATCTTAGATCACCAAAGAAGGAAAAAACATGGCAAGGAAGAGAGAAAATGCTATAGGAAGACCATAAATATCTATAGGAGTTATTCCAGTAGGTGGAACAGTCCACCAAGTGAACATCAGAGAGCACAAGCACTCAAAGGTGTGGCCTATTTTTCTTCATCGAGTAAAGACAAAGTGGATAGCTGCACAAATATCTTGAAGAGGACCAGGCAGCCCATACTTTGAAGAGGACATTTGAGAATAATTAACATGCCAAAGTTAAGTTTGATACCCTATTCTAGCATGGCCCCTTCACAAAATTTCAAATGCATTCAAGGCATTGAATGCAGCATGGGCCATTTTGTGAAACAAAGTGCCAAGTCTTTCTTGGTTGTTATATATTGTAATCTCTCATTTTTTAGAAGAGAGATCTCTCTGTTATAGAAACAAAACTTTGCCCAAATTGAAAGGCGTTACTGAGACTTTGAGCTTAGATTGTTAATCATATTTTGTTATTTGAATGAAAAAGCAAATGACCTTTCAGACTTTGTGTTGAGATAGCTTGTGTTGTTTAGGAGATTATTCTTATGTCTATTTCTTGAATACCATCTTGTCCATTTAATTAAATAAGTAGAACTAGTGGAAGTAATTCAGAAGGTGTCCTGAAGCCAACTGTGGGAAGACTTTGTGCTGCCACGATTATCTTTAGTGTGTGTTTTCTATTTCTGTGTAAAGGATCTTGGAAAGACTTGGTGCCCCCCCATTATCCTTCATAATATTTCACTCTTTTGCAATTGAGGTGGAGAATTTGTGCTACACTTCACTTTGTTGTGTTACTACACCTTATTTCAGTGAGGGAAGCAATAAAAGACTTTGTACTTTTGTGGGTTTCTCGTGGTTACAATTACTACCAAGAAGGAATCTAGATATTGACTAAATATTACTTTTGAAAGAAGAGGAGTACCTTCAACAATCACCCAAGATTTCTCCTTTGTCTTGTGAACATCATCTCTAAAAAAAGAGAGATGAATGGTGTTATCCTACCCCTGAGTGTATTTTTAGCATATCTATATTAGCCATAGTTAGCAAAGAACCTCCCCTGTAGTATAGGGAACCTCCCCTTGATGAGAGGAGAGATTTATCCCATTTTGATGTGGTAGACCTGCACATTCTATCATATAAATCTCTTTATGTTGTGGTTGAAACACCTATTTTTATGTTAGTCAGTTGGTGACAAAATATTCACCCAACAATTTTTTAGTGACTCCACTGGAGAATGTTTTGTGTAGTTTGAAGCCTCAAAGCTTCAAATTGAAACAATTCCTATCCTTATCCATTTCCATTTTACACTCTGGTAGATCCATGGTATCCATGAACCCAGAGAGCCCAAGGTATTGTTGACCCTATTTTTGAGCTTCAACGGCGAAATAATTTTGATCTTTCTCCTTCACAAACTCACCTTCAACAAACCAAGAGTTTTCGTCCTACAAAAGTCAAGTCTCTATTACCAAGAAAACCATCTCTTTCTATTATTATTAGAGCTTTGTCAATACATACCCCTTAGACATTTGTTATCCCTCCCTTTAATAGTCATATCATGGCAGCTCAAGGCCCCTAGGGTAACTCTTTTAGTCCCCTCAATCTAACTCCACCTCTACATGAACTTTCTCGCAGTTCTAAGAAGAATTTCCGTAAGTTCTTTGGTGATGGGAGAGTTCATCCTAATCAACATATTACAGCCTTCAGCATATCCTATGATGTAATAAGTGTGGAGTATGAGGATGTAGCAATCATGTTATTTGTGGAAACATTGCAAGGCATTGCTACAAACTGGTTCTATCATCTACAAGCACAAACAGTGACTGACTGGAACACCCTCAAAGCCAAGTTCAAAGCAAGGTTCAAGCCTACAGAAGATGCATATGCCCTATTGGCCTAGCTCACACAAATGAAGAAGGAGCCTCATGAACCTATGAGGTACTTCATAGCCAAATTTGACAAGCTGAGGAATAGGATTCCCATAATTTCTCATCCAATTACTAAAAATCTCAAATGTTTCTTCATCAATTCTCAGCTTTCAGAAGTAAGTTTCTTATTGAGACGAGCTGGCCACATAGACCTTGTTGTAGCTCAGGATTTGGCTATTGAGGTGTAATATGATCTTATCTTGGTAGGAAAGATAAAAATAGATCCTAATAGAGGCAAATCTTCTTCATCTTTTGAATATTCATCTACAGGCACCACTGATCCTATGGTGCAGAAGCTGGAAAATGAGTTGCTAACTCTTAGAAAGCAAATGGCGCAAGGGATGTTTTTTCCTCCTTTATAATAAGATATACCAAAGAGGATGTTTCCCAATTAGTCATACCAAGGCAATGTTATCAGGAATCAAGGGTAGCCAAATCATCCTCCTCCCCCATAGGGAAAGCTTGCCATTGAAGCAGCTCCAGCCAGCTCAGCAATTGGTTATCGTGAAGCTGAACATGATTTCTCTTTCCAACCTAGGTTTGATCAAAAATAAGATGATAATATCTTCATAGAAGGGGAAGAAGAATTAACTAGTGACTCCAACATTAGTTTCTTGAATTACCAGGATGAACCCAGAAGCAAAGGTGAAGCATTGATGGATCATACACAGTGTTTACCAGGTCACAAAACCAGTCAGCTCAACAAGCTGATAAGGGAAAAATAGGGGAAGGAGCTCAACCAATAACTTAAATTTCTAAATGGGGGACTTCTCTACCTTTTCAATCAAAGTACCTGGTGAGTAGTAAAAAATTAAGTACTCCAAGTATTCCTTCATCTTCTGCTTCAAATTTTTAGATCAGTCCTACACCCCCTAAAAACTAGAAGGATGAACTTCCTTCCCCTATTCCTAATTCATTTAAGACATTTGATATAACTAACCATGTTAAGAAGACCAAAATTCAAATATCTGAATTTGAATTCTTGCAATCCAACCCTGAGCAATTGGATAGGTTAGTTGAATATGTGAAGAGTAAAACCGTCCCTACAAGACAAGAAATTTTGAAAGTAACTCTTGGTCCCCCCAAGAACACATCCACCTAGAATAACCTTTTGATTACTCCTCCATCTACCCTTGAGAAAATAGAGCCTTTCTATGTTTCCCTATTGATAAACGGTCACAAGCTGAGCAACTACGTCATAGACTCAAGTGCATCTAACAATGTCATGCCTGCCAAGGTGACAGATTCTCTCAGCCTTACATTGACTAAAAATTTTGGGAGATGTTTCTCCATGGAAAACAAGAAAGTGCCACTTCTAAGACAAATTAAGGATGCCCAATTTGTATTCGCAGCCTTCCCAGATAAGAGAATTAAAATGATAGTCTTGGTGGCTAACGTCCCAGCCTCATACGGCATCCTCCTTGGTCAAAATTTTTGCAAATATATTGGTGGTGAGTTAAGCATGGACATGTTTGAGGTGAGGATCCCTGTCAAAGGCATCATGCAAAGGTTTATTCTTGAGAAGGAGCCAAAGTACATTGTCACCCAGACATCAGTGCCTAAAGTTTAAATTCTGTTTGAGTCTTCAGGAATGGGTAACTTTTTCCTATTTATAGAGGATGTTCCTATTTCATCTGATGAAATTCCTATAGGTGACAATCCAATTGTTTCAGACAAGATAGTAGAAGAATTGGTAGATCAAAGTTTAGATGCAAAAGAATCTTCCCTCCCTGACTAGGTGGAATTTTAAAAAAGATCAGTTTTTTATAATGTCTGGATTTTGGAATTTGATGGTAGCTATTCTTCTACCGGTTTGGGAGCGTGGATTGTTCTAATATCTCTTTAAAGATATATTTTTTCTTCTTCATACAAGTTGCAATTCAGCAACACCAACAACACTATCGAGTATGAATCTCTATTACTCAAGTTGAGGGTAGCTCATGATAGAGGTGTTAAACTCCATGCCAAAGGAGATGCTGAACTGGTGGTTTGTCAGGTGAGGAACCTGTATCAAACCAAGGATGAAAGATTGTGATGTTACGTAATCTGGTATGGGACTGTATTGAAAGTTTTGATGCTTTCAATATATCTACAGTGCCTAGAGAGCTTCATAAGCGTGCAGATTCATTGGTTGTTTCCGTAATCCTCATGATTCCTCACAAAGACTTTGAAGAGCACAGTTACACTATCAAACTAATCTTTTGACCAAGTGTACTTGATAATGCCAACCATTGGCAGGTGTCTGATGGAGACCATCAAGTAATGAGCTCAACTAAAATAGAAGAATACTGAACTAGGGTAGTGGACCATACTACTGCACTTCAAAATTAAGAAAAGAAACTCTTCTACAAGAGAACAAGGATTCATGATTTTCAGACTGGAAATCAAGTCTTGTTGTGGGGCAAGAGGAGAGAACCAAAAGGAATGCACAAAAAATTTGATTCCTGGTGGAGAGGTCCCTTCCCCAATCATCACTTCTGGGGAGAAAATGGTTTCTTGCTAATATATCAAGATATAATTCCATTTTCACTGCCTCATAATGGGCAGCATCTGAAGCACTTCAATTCTTAAAGTATCAGATAAGTCCAGTTGTACATATGCATAATTTTTGTATAATCTTGAGTTTTTGTTTTGCATTATTCATTTTTGTTTTTGGCATCTTTCTTTTTGGGTAGCATGACCTCGTAGTCCAATGGCATACATGAAGGCATTGAGATTCTAGTTTCTACTCCCCTCAGCTATTTCAAAATTTCAACTGAAGGAAGTTCCCTAACTGAAGCCAGCTATTGTTCCCAAAATCTATCAATTGTTTTTGGGGACAACATATCAACTATTTTGGTTCTGCAAGACAAAATAGTCTCTTCCCTTCTCAAAAAATGTTGTGAGCACTCAAGTTCTTCAATTATTCAAGCATTTTTAGTTTAGGGACTCACAGGTTCAACAGATTCCATAGGTTCAACTGGTGGGCTTTCACAAAGAAAGAAGTTCCAACACTTAGGCAATTTCAAGGCTAGTTCAACATCGAGGTTCAATCAAAAGACTTAACAGTGGGCTTCAAACAAATGGAATAAACCATTGAACCCCACCTCCCAAGGTTCAAAGGTTCAACGAGTTTAAGGTTCAATGACATCAGCAAACTTAAAGAGTTGAGCGCTTTAAAGAGTTCAAAGTTCAAAGGTTTAACAAGTTCAATAAGTTTGATGGACTTAGAAGATTAAAAGGTTCAAAGAGTTAAGATTGAACCAATGAATCATTAAACCTTGAACTTCTCAAGGTTCAAAGTTCAAGGGTTCAATGAGTTCAACAAAAAAGAAAAGGATCCAACAAGTTTTAAGCTTCAAAGGATTCAAAGAAAGAGAATGAACCATTGAACTTTGAACTGAAATGGTTCAAAAGTTCAAAGGTTCAAAGGTTCAAATAAGTTTGAAGTTTGAAAGGAAGCTTTGAGTGAAGGAAGGAAGTGGAAGATTCCAGAAACAAGTTCAAAGAGATGGTTCAACCAAAGAGAAAAAGAAAGTGAACGTGGCCCTTTCCAAAGAGCTGATTGAACCAAAGAGCCGATTGAACCACCTGAACCATTGAACCATTGAACTAATGCACTCTGAAGGTTTAAAGTTTCAAGGTTCAAAGTGGTTCAAGCGACTAAAGACTAGTGACGTCTCTACAAATGTCAAATTTAGGGTAATGAAATATCCGTTACTTTTTAAATATGGCACAAACATGAGAATAAACTCAGCGACTAGCCAAAGAAGAAGTCGAAAGAGCCAATTGAAAGTGAGAAGATAGCCCAAGAGCTCAGATCACCAAGGAAGGACAAAATGTGGCAAAGAAGAGAGAAAATGCCTATAGGAAGACCAAAAATATTTGTAGGAGTTATTCCAATAGGTGAAATAGTCCACCAAGTGAACATCAGAGAGTGCAATCACTCAAAGGCGTGGCCTATTTTTCTTCATTGAGTAAAGATAAAGTGGAGAGCTATGTAAATATATTGAAGAGGACCAGGTGGCCCATACTTTGGAGAGGAAATTTGAGAAGAATTAACAAGCCAAAGTTATGGCTGATACCCTGTTCCAACATGGCCCCTTCACAAATTTCAAACGCATTCAAGGCATTGAATGCAGCATGGGCCATTTTGTGAAACAAAACACCAAGTCTTTCATGGCTACTATATATTATAATCTCTCATTTTGTAGAAGAGAGATATCTCTATTATAGAAACAAAACTCTGACCAAATTGAAAGGCATTATTGAGACTTTGAGCTCAGATTGTTAATCATATTTTGTTATTTGAATGAGAAAGCAAGTGACCTTTCAGACTTTATACTGAGATAGCTTGTGTTGTTTAGGAGATTTTTCTTATGTTTGTTTCATGAATACCATCTTGTCCATTTAATTAAATAAGCATAACTAGTGGAAGTAATTCAGAGGGTGTCCTGAAGCCAACTGTGGGAAGACTTTGTGCTGCCACAGTTACCTTTAGTGTGTGTTTTCTATTTTTGTGTAAAGGATCTTGGGAAGACTTTGTGCCCTCCCATTATCTTTCATAATATTTCACTCTTTTGCATTTGAGGTGGAGACTTTATGTTACACTTCACTCTGTTGTGCTACTATGACTTGTTTCAATGAGGGAAGCAATGAAAGACTTTGTGCTTTCATGGGTTTCTCATGGTTACAATTACTACCAAGAAGGAATCTGGTTGTTGACTGAATATTACTTTTGAAAGAATAGGAGTAACTTTAGCATTCACCCAAAATTTCTCCTTTATCTTATGAACATCATTTCTAAAAAAAGAGAGATGGATGGTGTTATCCTACCCCTGAGTGTATTTTCAGCATATCTATATTAGCCATAGTTAGCAGGGAACATCCCCTGTAGTATAGGGAACCTCCCCTTGATGAGAGGAGAGATTTATCCCATTTTGATGTGGTAGACTTGCACATTTTGTCGTATAAATCTCCTTATGATGTGGTTGAAACACCTATTTTACCGTCAGTCAGCTAGTGAAAAAATATTCACCCAACAAATAAATATCCATCATACTCCTAAACAACCTTTGCCTCTCTTCAATGAATCATCAGCACAAGTTGTCTCTATGTTAGACCTAATCCTTGATCAAGACCAACATGAATAAATATTTCACATGGAAGAAGATGAAGGATCCAATCCACCTAATCCTTTGACAACCCATTTGGATGTCTCTACAAACTATGTCACATGAGTTGTTTATGATACTAGCACCAATCTAGATATCCCTTACAGTGGGCCCATTCTAACTATTTAGCACAACATTACCATGGAACAAGAACCAAATATGACTACAGTAGGAAATTACTGGACAAAAATGGAGATTTCAAAAATATTTGAGTTGTTAGAGGAATACCAGGATGTCTTTCCAATAAATTATAGTGAAATGAATGGAATCCATCCATCCTTAGGAAAGATGCATATCAAGTTGGTTAATGGTATTTGACTAGTCAGAAAGCAGCCATATATAATGAATCACAATCTATGAGCACACATCAAAGAGGAAATAAACACTATATTACATGTTTGAGTAATCACCCCTATTGATGAATATGAATGAGTTAGTCCCATGGTGATTAGTATTAATAAAGATAGATGCACACATATTTATGTAGACTATCAAATACTTAATTCATCATGTGTCATTGACCCCTTCCTAATGCCTTTCACAGAGGAAATTCTTGAAGGTGTTTTTGGATGTGAGATATATACCTTCATCAATGGCTTCTCAAGATACCATCAAGTACATATAGCTGAAGAGGACTAATTGAAGAAAATTTTTACCACCAAATGGGGATCCTTTATGTATATTGTCATTCCCTTCAGGTTGAATTATGCCCTAGCAATGTTCTCACAAATAGTTATTGAAGCCTTTAAGGATTTCATCCATAAGTTTCTTCAAGTTTACTTAGATGATTGGATAGTTTATGGTTTAGTCAAGGATCATTTTTTTTACGTAAGGCTTATGCTTGATCATTGTAGGGTCTTAAAAATATATTTGAACTTAAAAAAATGACTATTTGCTACACCTTTTGGTGTGCTCTTAGGACATATTATTTATAAGGAAGGACTTCTTGTAGACCTGATGAAGGTATTTGTTATTCTTAGCCTCCTAGTGCCCAAGAATCAACATGAGGTCCACACCTTTCTGGGATATACTGGTTACCATGGAAAATTCATCCATGGATATAAAAATAATGTTTCACCTCTTGAGGAACTTCTAAATCATAATAAGTGCTTTATATGGACTTGCACCTATAAAGAATCTTTTGAAACATTGAAAGACAAGTTGGTCACTAGTCATATCCTCTAGTTTCTTGATTGGAAAAAACCTTTCCATGTCCATGTTGATGCATCTGGTATGGTCATTGGTGAAATATTTGCACAACCAAGTGAAGGTCACCTTGATCATCCAATCTACTTTTCCAACAAGAAACTCATCTCTAGTTGAAATGAATTACACCACTATAGAATGTGAGGCATTATTGATGGTTTATGCCATACAAAATTTCTAATAGTACTTATTGGCCACTCCCTTTATCTTCTATATAGATCATGAAGCCTTAAAGTACCTCATCAATAAATTGGAGCTACATGGATGAATCTACTACTAGACCATGTTGTTCCAATAATTCCAATTTTCCAACATGGTGAAACCTAAGAAAGTCAATTATGGACTTGACCACCTATCTTGAATTAATTTTAGAGAACCACCATACACCATAGAGGATGAATTACCTAATGTCCAACTCTTTCATGTCACCTGTGTCCCTAAAGAGCTCAAGGATATTGCCACTTTTTTGACCTCTAGTTTAGCACCCGATTATCTCACTCCTCAATACCAAGAAGTAACTCACAGTCTGCACTGTATCATTTCAACTCATAGGATGGTATCTTTATAAACTTGGTCATGACAAGATTTTTCATCTCTATGTTACGCAACATGAGCATCATGAAGTACTTTGAGAAGTTCATGATTGTATTACTAGAGGACACTATTTTGGAGAGGCTATCACACATAAGGTTCTACTAGTTGGATTATGGTGACCTACTCTCTTTCAAGATGCTAAGTATTATGTTAGATATTGTGATATATGTCAGCACATAATAAAACCTAACTAAAGAGATGCCATGCCTCTACGACCAATTCCTTCTCAAGAACCATTTGATAAATGAACCATTGATTTTTTTGGCCCCATCATTCTAGCTAGATGAAGAACAAGTTCTTGGTACATCATCACAGCAATTAAATACCTCATGCACTAGGCTGAAGCTACACCAACAAAATATTATACTACTACCACTATTACATGTTTCATTTGAGACAATATCATAACTCAGTTTGGATGCCCACTAGGTTTCACTAGTGATCATGGTAACCATTTTTTGAATGAAACAATTTGCGTCTTATTGAATGAGTTCATGATTGCACATCACAAAATGATGCCATACCACCCTCAAGCCAATGGCACTATCGAGGACTTCAATAAGATTCTAGGCACCACCCTAATGAATATTTGAAACATTGGATGAATAGACTAGGATGATAGGGTACATATGGTCCTATAGGCTTATCAAATAACTTACAAATGCCTGAACAAAAACACCCCATTCAATTTGGTATACGGTAAAGAAGTATTCCTTTCAATTTATTTTTTAGTACCATCTCTTTGTATAACATGTGTAAGATAATTAGATGAAGAGGCATATTTGAAAGCACATTTAGAAGCTTTATTACAATGTGATGAACCCTATTTCCTCGCTCATTAGATTCAAGATGTGGAAAAATGCAAACAAAAGGCATGACATGACCTCCACTTAAAGCACAAAACTTGTACTCTAGGCATGAAGGTCTTACTAGATGACTTCAAGTTTGCATGTCATCCTAGAAAACTTAAGATTCACTAGGATGGTCCTTTCATCATTCATAGCATTCAACCTACTAGAGCATATCGATTGCAAAGGTTGGACAGCCAGTTCCTTCCTAGGCATTACAATTGAAGTTGGCTCCAGCCATATTTCACTTATGAATAACTAAAGTATTGTAATCAATAAGGTTTTTACCATTAGTTTAGGATTTCCTATTTTCAATAAAAGCATTGCTTTTTTTGTGCATAAATGTTTCTTAATGTAATTATCTTTGATGTTTTTTTTATTTCCATGGAGGACCATGACTCACTTTAGTGTGGGGTAAAAGAGATCTGAAATCTTAATTTAAAGGTTTATATGCACATGAATTACATAGTCACGCAAATTTCATAGGGCATGCAAAGAATCTAGGCACGTAAAGTCTTGAGGGTATGCAAGTAATTTAAGGAACGTAAACTATGAAGCCTAAGGATAGGGTGTTCCCTCCATTAGTTTGAATTTTGAAAGATAGTTGTTTTTCACAACAAGGAAAGCATGGGACATAGTTATCATCCACTTCAAAGGAAGGCATGAGATGAGATGTGACATTAATGAAAAAATAATAGTTATGCAATAAATGTGCCAATGACATGATGTGATAATACTGTTAAAAGTATTAAATGTCATAATCAATGATTAAAGCATGGAAGTCATTAAAAATCTACATTAATAACATGAAGTGATGGGTGAAGGGAAAATATTAATGATCATGAACCCCCCTTGAGCCTATAAATTAGCCAGTTAACTTATTTTTACTCTTTACCTTTACATTTCATTATGATTAACAGAGCCTAAGATCCAAGAACAAGTGAATACCAGAGCCAAACAAGCAAATACTAGAGCCAGAATATGAAGAAGTCACAATTTAATATAGGTATTGAGGAAAGCATCACTTCTTTCCAAGTGAAACATAGGGGAACTTGAGACATGACCATGATAGAGAGAGCTTAAAGGTTGTAGGTTACATAAGTAAAGCATTATAGGGTATGAAAATCCAAAGTTATCCATAACCACATATTCATTTGGAAACATTGGATAGCCATGCATCAACCTTCAGGCTCCTCGAAGGGTGATGCAGCCTAAGAAAAAGGCCCTAATAACTGAACCATTACCTACAATACCATAGGAAGAGGAGGTATATGGAGGAGACAAATTTTTCATTAGGAAAGAGACTCCATAAGAGCAACTTTAGCATGCAAAGAGAGAGGAAACAACCATGACATGACCAACAAAGAAAACTCAACCATCCCCACCCCCACCTCGTTTGATAGAGGAAATGCAGTATCCAAAATTTGTGTTGCACATAGATAATTAGGTCTCCAAGGTCTCCACTTGCACAATTTTCCACCATTGGTAACCTAGAAATGAGGTTGACTATTGAGTTGAGTGTTAGAACACCAAGGACCAAGTGGTATTTGATCTCAATATCTTCAATGCACTAGATGTTACAAAATTGTTTCAACTTTTCAATCTACCATACTTTAGAAAACCCATGGAGGTGGTTCAGTTCCTTCTCCCATGCATCCATGAGGATTATATCTACTTTGTCAGGCACAGTATGAAGATCATGCCCAAAAGGATAAGTAAGATCACAAGACTATAGTGCTCAAGGTTGGATGTGATCGATGACCTAGAAAACATTGAAGAAGTCTAAAAGACTGCTATGGCACTCATGTACCAAAAACAGGGCCATGTCATGCACATCAAGAACCTATAGGATCCCACCCTCTAGGTTGTGGCACAGATCATTATGACCAAGATTTGTGGGATCGATCAATGGAAGGAAGTTGACATGGTGCACCTCTACATTGCCTACCAATCACAAAAGGCTTGAAATATAATTGGGCTATGTATTTTAGTTGAAATATTTTTGAAGATGCAAAGAAGACCCATCAAAACCCCAAACACAAGTTTCCATGGGGGGTATTTCTTCTCTTAATGGTTTTTTATGAGATCAATGTACCAGATTAAAACTCAGAAGCACTGAAATGGACATACCCACCCATGCACATGTCCCCTAATGAGTGCTATAAGGCATTTACATGCCCTCAACACATCACCCCTCCTACAAAATTAAGATGAGGTATTGGTTTGATGGCATGAAGGAGGCATTCAAAAATGAGTGTCACATCTCAAAGGATGTTCCCACTTTAGATGTTGAGAAAGATAAGTTTGTAATAATGCAATACTTCTCCCTCACATGAATAATGATGATCCCTTTTAAAGAGCTTTTTGTATGGTTGAAGTTATCGTATGCCTTCTCAGTGTGGTACTTCATAAAATCTATGAACCAAATCCATGATGCATAATCCATTACTTTGGAGGCCAAGAAGATATACTTAGAGATTCATACCCTCCAAAAAATGTTTGTTTATCCAAGTAAGAAGGCCTATTGAGAAAAGAGGTAGATGAACTTGATGGGTATAAAGGTCAAGTAGATAATGGTTAGAGAATAAGTGTACAATTTGTTCTATATGATACACCCTCAAAATGATACATAGGTTAGATACCCTAAGTAAAATCTTCCATCAGTGACAACATTGAATAAGAAAAAGAAGGCTAAGCATGAGACCAATGTGAGTGGTCATTAGGCACCACTAAAATGGCATAAGACTGTCTAGGCTCCACAATAAGGCCCCTCATCTCTATGCCCATATCCACCTCACCTTTCTCCATCATGACCCTCTCCACCACAACCATCTCCACCATGCCCATCACCTCACCCATCCCCACCACACCCCTCTCCACCATGCCCATCACCTCCCTGACCATCTCCACCCAAGTCACCACCATCATAAGTCCCTCCACCTCTACCTTATTCACACATTTCTCCTACTTCACCCTCACCACCTCAAACATCACAACCATCTCCCATAAAAATATCCTCATGATCTTCATAGTATAATACCACAAGATAAGCACCTAAATAGGAAATCCCCACAGTGCAGGTATAAACAATGAATTCTAACTCCAATAAGACTCTCTCCCTGATGTGAGAGGAGGATCTTGTCTTTAATGACTCATTTTTTGATGTGGGGAAATTTTATGACAAAGAGGGGGATGGTGCAAAATAAAGGAATGAAATGGCCCTTGGTAGCATTTCTATGGCTACCAACGTAGGGGTCAAAGTAAAGTGTGACCCTACTAAGGGGAAAGAACTGGTTGGGTCCATGGAAGAGCCTGGTGATGATTCAACTGCCAATCCATGTGAACATTATCAATTTGGCATCCCTAATATGATGTTATATATGTGGTTGTACTTCAATCCCAAGGATGCAACCTTGGAAAAGTGTCTTTTCTTCTAGACATGTATAATGAGGATCAAAAAATTAAGCTCCCCAAAGACAATATATCCTTGGAACCTAATGTTCTTGTGTTGGCCAAGCCACTATGGGTGGATCCCCAAAATATCCCCCCTCTTATAGGGAGTGCAACATTTTTGAAGCAGGCCATAGAGGTCACATGCTAGAACATTTTATCAGATTTTGATATATGCATTGTCGAGAGGAAACATGCCCAAATCATGAGTATGTATAATAAGGAAGTTTCCTCCAAATAGGTGCTTATCGAGAAAGTGGCTACTCTAAAGCAGTAATTCAAAAAGGCCACAGAGGAAAAATTTAAAACATTGAACCTCTACAAAACAATTTTGAAACAGGAGTTGGTGCTGACATATGGCATACCTCTCGACCAGGATGCCATAAGAAAGTTAGAGACCTTGGTGAACCTTATACTGAAGTAATGCAAGGAGCATCCCACATCAAAATAAAAGGGACTAAAGCTAGCAGAGTAGTTCACCGAGTTAAAATAAGTCTACAAGTGTGCCCTAGAAATGGTTGGGGAAGTCATCCCTATTTTGGATGGAATTTTTGAGTAACTAGCATGCCCAAATAAAATCTTGGAGGCTTGACTCCAAGATGAAGAAGCCTAGAGGTAGTAGTTGGCTGATGTTGCACTCTTAATAAGGGACTGCACCAAGTGCATTAAGGTATTCAAAGATGTGGAGATGATGAAGGAAACCATCAATACTCATCGTCAACAATTGAATGCAAGTTTTGCATCCCTTTGAGGACAAGTTGTCAAGGAAGTCTCAACACTTGAAGATGTTCATAAGGATGCCACCACATCCTTGGATGAACTGGTCAAGAAGGCCAATGAGACCTCTAGGAAACCCAAAGAAATGAAGATATCGAAGGAGGCCATAAAAGAAATAATTACTAAGTTGATCAAGGCATTGTCACATTGGGATAATATTAGGAAGGAGATCGAGTAGATGGGACTTAAATTTTTTATAGAGGCTACTAGCATGACTTAGTCCAGGATAGACTAAGAACTTAATGTGGGGTAATATTGGCCCCAAATTTTGGCTAAGTATTGTCCATTTTGGCATGGGACCGACACTACACGAAAGGACCATAGCACAAAAAGACTATGGCATGGAACTTGATAGGCACAGAAGCACTGTGGCATGGAACCTATAGAGTGCAAAAGGACAAAGGCACAGAAGCCCTAGCATGAGAGGACCTAGTCAAAAAAAATAGTTACAAGGAAATTAAGAACATAGGACTCAAAACTGAAGTGAAAGACTTGTGGAGTGTGTGGGAAGTGGGAGTAGTTAAGGAGAGATTTATTTGGGACACCTAGACCTTATTCATCAAAAAATTTACACTGGCTCATAAACAGAGAAACACATGGCAGCAAGGATCCATCATAGCACGAGTATATAGGGGGCACAAAGGCTTGGGTCCTTAGTAAAAACTAGTTGATTAAGAGCCACGACTATAAGTCTGTTGAGATTTTGTTAAGTTGTTTATTCTTTCTTTTAATGATGTAAACACTTGGTCAAGGATAAACAAGTATAAATACCCCTATCATAATAGATGGAAAAAGGTTGATTTATGGATGCTCACACTTAATATATGGGTTATGTAAATACATAATTTTATTGTGTTTAATATATTTGAATCTTTTGTGTTAAGTTAAGAGTAATAACTAGAACATAGTATGGAACCTAACTTACCTTTTCTTTTTCTAAAGTAACAATGTTAACTAGGGATGGAAATAGTCTATATAATCATGGTGGTAGAGCTTGGAAAAACTAGAATCAATTAGTTTATTTTATGTGTTTATTATGTATCTATTTATATATATAAAAGGAAGAATATGACTATGGAAATAACACTAAGCAACAAAACCTATGAAAACTGGTCTCCAGCTTTGTGCTTCAAGTCAGCTTGGAAGACCACGGTCTTACATGAAAGGGCCAGTGCACTAGTTCATTGGACTAGACCCTATTGCCAAAGCTATATTAATAATATGAACCCCAAAAGCACTATTTCTAAACTATTTATCACCTTAGTCTTGTACACTTGACAAATACATATCATGGATGTACCTTCAACTTCTAGACCTTCTTGCTACTAAAAGTCTTTCACACACTGTCTCTTTGTGCCTATTGCTTATCTCTTAGTCTGACGAATGTTATTCTGATGACTCAAACCTTATATCATATCAATAATGCTACAAACCTATTTATCTTATGTCTCTGCAATATTTTTACATATGTTTATTTAAACTTTTTAGACACCTATATCTTAGTCAAATGCTTACATCGACACTAGTGTCTTATTCTAATGCAAGTGTCCAATACCCTAAAGTCATACAATTTACAAATAAAACATATTTAGATGGTCAATATAAGTGATTTAATATGAGATATTTTCCAAAAAGATTAGTAGATATACGTGATCAATCCTTGTTCATTATTCACCTAGAAAATTCTTACCTCTCACAAGGCAACTTACCAAAAACATTCAATCAAGAACTTAAGTAAGCAAAGTTTCCTTGTTTTATCATATTTCTATATCATTCATAGGGAAAACACATCTAAATATCTCTATTACTGAAGGAGCATCCCATGAGCCACATTTTCCAAGTTACAAGCAAGTTTACTTTATGTACTTATTTATCACACATTGCATCTTTATTCACACACAAGACAATATGTAGGGAGAATTACATAAGTCTGAGGCCCTCTTTAGATTATTAGATATATGGGTAATGCTCATTGACATAGGGGTATACAATCCCATTTTTCTCATAACCAATATGAAGATGAAGAACTAAGGTTTTTCTATTTGACAATGAGCGATAACCCATGATCCAAATCTGAGCATATCTGAGCAAAGCTGACATAAAACCTAGAATATTCCAGGTGGTTGCTTTGAGATCTATAATTATTTTATACAAGACACCTATGCCCATGTCATAGTAGTATTGATGCAACTATATTAGCTTGACATAAATAATTGAAGTCACAGAAGTGCTTAATCCAAAATTTGATGGCAGTCCTAGAATCCACTTCGTGTCTGATTTCATCATGTTATAGATCCATATCTATAATAGAATTAGAATCAAATATGTATTTTTTTCATTATCATTACAATATCTAGGATAGTTTTAGTTTTTATTTTAGCATATCTCAACATAATAAATTTAGTATATGTTTATATAAGTTTGTAAATTAATTGGCCTACTATAGAGATAGTTTATCACCCTTGGGCCCTAGGATTTCTTTATCCTTTAATCCTAGATTCCTCAATCTCAGGTTAAAATAGGTGCATACTTATTTTTCTTCAAATATATGAGTTTAACTTTTTGATCTCTAATTGTATGGCATAGCTCATCGAATGACATGAAAATTCTTGTATATATTGGATTCATATAAAGAAGAAATCAAAATTTTATTGAATATGTCTTGTAACTCATTATCGGCCATAGGATTAGTCATATTTGTAAGCATGGTCTTATATTTATGTGCATAATTATTAATTGGCTCATTAGATCCTTGTTTGAGTTTAATATTTTGAGCACAAGATAGTTTTTCATTGATGTTGATTAAAAAGTTTGTTAAATTTTGATCTGCTAAAGAATTATATTTTTTGATTGATTAGATGGAGAGATCGTATAACCATTGTAAAAAATATTCCTTAAGACTACATGGAAATAACTTGGTCAACATTTTGTCATTGGATGCATAGTTCAAACATGTTATATGGAAATATCTAATGTGTTGTTGTGGGTCATCTTTGTCATCATATATTGGAAGCTTAGGAGCTACAAAAACTATAGGTAAAGGATAAATTTAAATCTCTCGAGCTAATGGATTATGAATTAAATAATGTGAATCCATGGATGACTAGCACTAGAGGCTCCTTACTCTAACTGCAACACCTTATCCTATAAAATTAAAATAGTTTGCGGAAGGAATTGTGTAGTATGTGAGGTTGATGATCTAACATGCATAATCATTATAGGATTGGTATAGGTTGGTTGTGTATATATAAGCATGGTAATTTGAGAGAAAACTTGTGTTACCCCTACACCTTTGGTATGCATTTCATGTGTATCCAAAGGTGTAGATGTAAGCATAGTATCAATAGTAGTAGTCTAAACACCTATGATATAATTAGCACCTCCAAAAGGCAGATTGATATTATTGAATAAATCATATTTTTCCTCAAATGCATTATACCTAGTGAAATTTTTATGTTTGTATCTTGTTACATATAGTAATGCATCATGAATTTGTGGATTCATGTCAATAAATTCAGTTGATTCCCATCCATCAATGTCATTGTATCTATCAGGGAGGTCCACACATTCATTTCCTTGATTAGCATCAATAGTACTTGTTTCATGAGCAATGTCAGATTTAATAAGCATGCAAGTTCAATCTAGAGGGTGAATAAGAAGGGATAAAGGGAGTCATGCATGTTCTTTGGTATATAGTGGTAACATGAAACATGTCTAATTGATTATTAAAATAATACACTTGAAGGTAGGCTTGAGATTGTTCATTATTTATTTCATCCTTAGTGGTACATAAAGATTTGATCCATGGTATTATATATTTGTTACAAATTTTACATATCAAAAGCAAACATGTAATTATTACAATCATAGTTTGATTCAAAAAATATAGAACATGTACATTCCTTATAGCCATGTGGAATTTGTAATTTTAAGAAAATTCATAAATCAAAATAAAAACTTAGATTTATATATAGAAATTTAAAATCTTACAAAGAATGAAGAAAACCTAATGAAAACTTAGGGTTTGATTTATTCAATAAAATATATAGGTTCATCAATATATTTTATCTTGAACCTTAATATTATAGAATTGTGTATGTTATTCAGATTGTATGAAATATATAAATAAACATATATCTAAATTATAAAAAGTAGAAACTAATATGTCACTTGTACTTGTAGATATTAAAATCTAGTATTTTAATACTTGGCAATGTTAGTTTTGACTAGTCTTCACTCTATATAAATTGTCCATACATATATGAATCTTATTCGTTATTCTCTTAGATCCACATGTTTTCTATGGACCTGGTAATTTATAGTTGCTATCAATCTCTTATAATAATTCCTCCATTTTGTATCAAACCAGTTAATTATCGTACTCAGACATCTTCAGATCACATGATTAGTGTTTTTTTCTCCCAAACATAACCATCAAACTTAAATTGTACTAGAATTATCATATCATCAAACCCTAATAGTTTCATCTCGTGCCAAACAAAAATGACATTTCAAATTCAAATCATTCTTATGTGTTAGACCATATGTTTTTCATGTTAATGACATGAAAAAGTACCCAAAGAGTTCTATATACTTACAAAATAGGTTTAATATTATTATTAAATCTAGAAAGCATCTATAATCATACTTAAACACTTTCACATTTAAATGGATTTCCCTATTCTTTCTAATTTTACCATCACTCACAAAGAGCAAGTCCTAGCCAAGTTTGAAACACCTGAAAACTAAATCAAAGTTTTCTTTTACCAAGTATAAAATGTTATACTACAAGTTTTGCACAGTCAAGGATCACTATTGCACACATACACCTAATGGGGACAATGGCATGTCATATGGGCTCAATCTTCATAGTATTAGATGTGTAGGTAGTTCTTATCTATTCAAGGGTGAGTGGTTATGGTCAACTCAAACCACATTTTTTCTCATATTGCAGGCCTAAACCTAGTGTCAACAGTGGACCTAGGGTTTCAATATAAGGATATAGGTTTCTAGGTATTTCATGCATACTCAGACCTTCAAATCATATGCACATACATGAGACAAGTAATCGTGATGGCCTGTACTATAAAAAAATACAATATTTACATTGACAAAACCATCAGGTTTAAAACATAATGATGAATGAAGTTATTATCTAGGTGAGCCTATGCCTCCATTTCCTAAGCTGAGTGATGCACAATCCACTTTCCTACCACCTACCTTCAGTCGTAAACCTTCATAGTAAAAAATGTTAAGTATATTATCTCTCTTAATACTTTCCATATTTATTAAGTACAAGTGTCAAATCAATTTATACCATCTACATTCAGGTTAGTGTTTAATTGTAATAGAATATAATATAAATAATACACTAGTTTCTATCTTATTAAGTTTCATAAACCAAAATAGGGTTAAAATGCACTTATTAATTATGAAAATTAATAGGAAGGATAAGATACTTAGCATTTTATTGAAGTATGCAAGTCTAAGACTAAATGCAGGCATAAAAAAAGGTGGAAAACTAAAATGTGAGTCTCTCAAATAAGGAACTAGAGTTTTGGGCATGTTTGGATAATATTGTTAGCCTATGGTTGGTATCGTCTAATGTTAATGACCGAATGTGATTTTTTTGTCTGTGGGATTCTTACTTCTATGTTCTGGTTCACATTTCTACACCTACTTCTCTTTTATTTCAATGTGTGATCCCAAGTTTTAATTGTGCATGCAATACCCAGAAATTTGTCTTCTTCTCTTAAAACCTTAAGTCCACTTTTGACACAAGATTTTGACCCGTAAAATGGGAAAGAAGATGGGTTAAGATAACCATAACTACTCCTCATTGAATATTTTATCATTGCCTATATATCTAATACTCTTAAAAGGAAGTCAAGCTACATGTAGGTCTCCCCATTAGATGTATGTGTGCAATAGTGCTTGTTCAATATATACAACATGTGATCTAGCTTTAGACACTTAGAAAATGACAACTTTGGCTTGGCTTTAAGGTGCTTCAGAATTGACTAAGACCTTATCCTTTTGATTGATTAGTAAAATGGAGAGAAAATGGCAATCCCTTTAAATGTGAAAAAGTGTATACGTATTTCTTTGATGAGTGCTAGATATGTAAATAGGCTTAGACCTATTTTCTATTTATATGGGACTCTTTTGGTGCTTTCTCATACCACTGACATGTAAAACATGCAAGCCAACTCATAGGAATGTGTGTATGTGTAAGTCATGTAGGGTGAAGATACGTAAAAAATGACATTGTCAAGTATCTAATACCATATTTTAATATCTAAAAATCATGCACCTTTTTGTATGCATTATTATTTAGTGTTTATATTTGTGTTAACTACTACTCCATGTCAAATTGTTATATTTATCTTGACATAGCACTTGTATGCCTTAAAATACATGTTTCATATATGCTTTGATGATTAATAATATTAATATGATAACATATTCTCCACATTATCAAATGTTTTTAAAGACTTACATCTTTCTATGTATCATGATGTTTAACTATTTTATTTTGACATGAGTAATTCATAGGCTACATTCCTCACCTCAAAAGGGGGGTATATTAGTGGACTTCTCATAGAGATTCAAGTCTACATATACAAATAATTTAAATTTTGAGTTAAATTACATAATTTAGATGATACTTATTGGCTCAGATGATCTGTTTGGTTCAAATTATGGGATATAAATTTACAAAATGATATAGATTTTGAGGGTATATGAAAACATTTTGCAAGTACATGAGTGATAGGTTATCAAATCTACAAATTAAGGGCAAAGTGACATATATTTATCGCAGTCTATATTAGATTGAGACAATTGATCAAATTATGAGGCATGGATGCTTTTCATGTATGTAATTTTCTATTTCAAATTGGCACTAAAGGCATTGAAGTTAGCATTTTAGATCTAAAATCCATATACAACGATTGATTCATTATATTCATGATTATAGACAAGCCTAGTATAGGGCTTCACCTTCAATGTTGAGGTTCAAGATCAATTAAATGAGTAAGGTGGTTGAGGTTTTGCATCACTCAATAGCCTAGCACTATTCCTCCATGAGGGTTGGTGTATTTATCTTTCCAACCCACATTTTCAATAATAACACTTGTCTTGGCGCATAATCACCCCATGACATTATCCATCGGAACATAATCACCTCAATCTTCAACACTTCAAAGGGTAGCATGGTTCGCCCACATACAAGTGTATTCATTTCTTGCTCTTCAAATATAAAATCTTTCATTAATTTAATTTATTTCATATCATATATGGACATTGATTGTTACATGTTTTATTACAAATTTGAAAAGTAAGTTGTACATTTGAAACCTTCCCCCAAAGACAAAGTGTGTTTACACAGTAAAGTACGCAATCTCTTTATTCTTTTACTCTAGTATTTTCAATATTATAAAAAAATGAGGGTATTTGTAGACACTAAAAACTAGTATTATACACTTGACAATGTCAGTCTTGACTCATATTTACCTTACATGACTTGTACGTACATATATAGCTCTTGCACATTCTTATCTCCTATCCACTTTCCTTTTATGGGTCTAGCCTTCCTGATTTACTATCAATCACTTACAAGAATCACCTAGTTTGCACCTAACCTATTTATTATCCTTATCAAACTATCCCCTAATCACCATATCATTATTTTCATGCTTTTTATACACCTCTGATTATAATTAGACAGCTTCATAGTTTTGAAGTTGTCCACTTGTGTTAGACTTGTCCACAAACCTAAGAACAATCATTTTTCAAATTCAAATCATCCTTATAGGTCGACCCATATGTTTTGCATATCAATAACGTGACAAGTTACACAAAAATTCATCTATTTATATACAGTGGGTCTAAGTCTATTCTCCATGTAGCACTCATATAACAAACAGCCACATATCACTTGCACATTGAGAAGCATTGTTGTATATCTCCTAAATCAGAAATCACTCACAAGGTACAGGTTGTAGCCAAGTCTCAAGCACCCAAGCCATGTTTTTCATTATCAAGTGTCAAAAGCTAGATCACAAATTGCATCTATAGCCACTTTATTTTAACCACTTTCGTGTCTAAACTGTAATCAAGAGTGACTTTTTGTAATCACATGCAAGTTTAGATAAAAATCACCACATGACTTAATTTACCTGCACAACTGTCATTTTAATCCAAAATTACAACGATACATCCTTGATTGAGACAATAGATCATATTGCATCATTAATCTGGTTTAGTACATCTTAATATAAATTAATCATTTGCAAGTGTCTTCACAAGGCAATTAAATGAATATTTGATTGACAAATAGAAACACTGTAAATGCTACCGTTCTAATTATTGATTAATCCCACTTAATCAAGCTTCATTATTCTTCTAATAGAAAAATACATGGATTTAAAATGATCTTATTTTCTTAAATTTAAAATTGAAATATTACCTCACCCAAGATGACATCACCAAGCAAAGTGTGCAAAAAAAACAAAGGTTACGACATGTCTTACATTTCACTTATACACTCAAGACAAGTTCTTACAACTCTCTTACACAGTCTTCCTCTTACACCCCTCTTACACACTCCAAAAGAACCAATGATTGCACTTTTCTTCTAATGTCTTCCATACTCCAAAATACCATAAAAGGTCTCTCTTACACATTCTATGTGTGTAATCATAGATTTAAAGATTGATCCTCAACCTCCATCTTGAGATGAGATGAATGGTTCACAATGATTTAATAAATCTATAAATAAGAACCTCACACCTCTCATTTCAAGAAGCTTCTCCATACAAAGTTATGTTGTCAAATTACACAAGGAGCTTCTTCACGCTCATGCCAACCAAAACCAAATCAAGTGTGGACAAGGAGAGATGTTAATCACGTGACAATTCAAGCATTGACAAAGACTTCTATATTTATAAGCCGAGCTCAACCTCTTTAGACTAGTCTTCAAATAAATCTTCAAAGTAGGTAAAAGCATGGTTCTTTATCTTCCAATTGCATTTCTTGTTTGTTGTCCATATAGCTCAAACCAAGGATTAGGCTTGAGAAATTGTCTTTTAATTGTTTTGATTTTGATTCTCTAACAATTGACTAACCTCTCTTAGATACCTAATTTACAACATCCATACTAAATGAGCACTATTGCACACATTCACTTAACTGAAAGAACTACATATAGTTTGAGCTCTCTTCAGAGTATTGGAAACGTAGTAACCACTTTGTGACTCAACAAATGGTGGTTAGGATCAGTTCAACCCATCTTTCTTCCTTTTTTACAAAGCTCAAACTAGTGTTGAAAGTGGACTTAAGGTTTTGAAATGAAAGAAACAAGGTTTTTAGGCTAGTGCAAACAACTAGCTTTTGATATCACATTAGATGATGGTTTACAAATAGGCGTAGCGATCTATGAAAAACACAAGCATAAGATTTTAGAACACTTTTGTTAGAAGTCGAATGACTTCGTTTGATGCAGGTGTCCAAATGTTGATGAACTCGTCAAATAGATCTAGATAATCAGCTTCCCAAGTTAAACACTTACATATCTGTTATGTCTTCTCTACCCCCTGCACATAGTCTCAAACCATAACGAATCAATAACAAACTAAGTACTTTAATCCTCCTAATACTTTCATAAATATTAAAGTCTAATTAAATATATATTGGCACATAGTCTAAAACCATAACAGATCAATAACAAACTAAGTACTTTAATCCTCCTAACACTTCCATAGATATTAAAGTCTAATTAAATATATATTTATAACATTTAGATTTACTTAATTTAAACATAATAGATCATTTAAATATTCAAAAGTTTTATGTTTGTTTAGATAACTAATCTAAAATAAAATAAAACACAAATAAGCTTGGTATCATAAAGATAATCACCGAATCCACTTTCAATTCTAAAATTAAGAGGAGATTAAAAAAAAAAAATCCGTGCCAGTTTTCAAAATTCTATAAATTGGGAAAAAACATTTATACAAGATCGGCTTTGGGAAACGAAAGGAAAGTGGGGAAAATCGAACAGAGACGAGGACAAGGCAAGATGCTCGCCATAAACACATCACATCACCCTCCCAAATGAATGTGATTAGTTTAAAATCAGCATATACACATCACCCTCCCAAATGAATGTGATAGTTTAAAATCAGCATATACGAGTATATAAACAAGTACTTTGGCTATATAAACAAGTATTTATATTTTTCTTCTCTAGTTCTTAGTTTTCGGTATAATATTCTCTCTTTATAGCACAGTGACAACAATACTTACTGTCAGAAACAAATTCTTCTTTTCATATACTTATTAGTGTTGCGGGAATAATATTGTTTTCATATATTAGCTTTATAAAGTGACAACAATACTTACTGTCAGCAACAAATTCTTCTTTTCATATACTTATTAGTGTTGTGGGAATAATATTGTTTTCATATATTAGCTTTATAAATTTTGTTTATATGTTTGTCGGTTATTAATTTTTGTGTTTGGAAAATGTTTGTACATTACCAGTAGTTTGTTTTGGCCCATTACTTGGCAAATTTTATAATGCATGTGGAAAAAATAGACGTAATTCTTGTGCATTCAATTTGTTATTATCAAGTGGCACCGATGGTACTACAATTATATCTTTTTTAAACATATAATCTACCTTGTTCTCGTTACAGAATTAACATATGTGCAATATAATACCGATGGCTTAGAGAATTGTCAACTATTTTGTATCATATATATTTGCACTATTCACAAAAACCTGTAAACTTGGGAGGCCTACATTATCATGTCTATTCTTATGCAAATAGAAAAGTGAATTCTTGGCATAAATGTAGTTTGAGATCAGTTAGCACTGATGAAACATCACAATGGATGTAAATTTAGAATGATACAGAATATGCATTAGGCCTATTTTAAGGAATTTCAGATATCAATAAAGTTCTTGCTTGCAGAAAAGTGAAGTTTGCAAATACTATGCTGGTCAAGACGCTTTTGTACAATCAAAATGCTTCGGTAATTTTCTCGTTTATTTGTTTGCTTACCTCTGATTGTGAATTCTTTATTATGTAATAATGAATTATAGATGGTATTCTTTAGTAAGAATTACAACAAAATCCAAATCACTTTGCTTGGTGTCAAGAGTAGTAGAATACTTGGCATGTAAACAATACCGCATCAATATAGGTTTGCTCTATATGTGTACATGAAATGGACTTGTATTGTTGATGTGCTAGATAGCACAGGTATCTTACTTGGATATCAAAATGTGAACTTCCTTAAAATGCTCATACTGATGTTCTCCATATGAGATATAGTTCCATCATGGTGTGAGTATCTTGTGGGCTTGAAATTTTGTTCTTTTTATGTGTTCATATTGTCAACTTACAGTGGGGTTCTGAACAAGCTCAAATAAAATACACTTGATAAATAATAACTACTGGAGAGGTTACAACTACAACATTAAACAAAAAGCCGCTTTCAATTACATTTTGCTATCTGTCCATACCCTGTTTCAAAGCTCTCATTTTTTCTACAGGTGGGAGGATGTTGACAAAGCTTATGTTTGGATTTACACCTACAAATTACATTTGCTTTATTCCCAATGCTTTATTAGAAAGCCCATTTTTGTGTATATCCAGCCACAATTGCAGTCCATCAGATCACATTTCATTGGAACACTTTGTCAAACAACTGGTGTGCCTTTAGTATGCTTCCACATGTTGCATGCACGTCTATCATGGGAGTCGCAATTACACTCTCTGATCCAAAAACACTGCTTTCATTTATATTTCGATGGATATCCATAACCCATTTCAAAGCTCCCATTTTGGCACACAGTGGGAGAATGCTGTCAAACGTTGCTGACTTTTGCTTTATACATCCCAGTTGCATTTGACTAAAAAGATTCAAGGCTTTATCAACAAGCTCATTTTGTGTTATTTTGTGTCATTGTGTCAAATGTTGGGTCATTCTCAGCTCCCTGTCGCATAACCATTTGCATCTTTAGGTACAATTGATAGTATTAATAATTTGGCACTTCATTGAAGTAAAAGCATTATGGTCATGCATCACCAATGACTTCAATTTTACCATACCCGTGTATTTTTCATGGCTTTACTAGTATTGTCATAATGCAAGACACTCATTTCTCAAATCGAAATTGTCCATGGAAAGGATAATCACTAAAAAGCTTTCAAAAATAACACAACCCTATGAGAAGCATATCAATGAAATCAAACAAGACACTCTTCTAATTGAAGATCCCCTTGCAATCAGCACCAAACTGAACAGTGAAGTCTCAAATTTATAGATAAAAGAAAATAAAATTGTGTCTTTAATATTTTATGTTTGAAGCTGAACTGCAATAAAACATTTCTTCTCACAACAGGTTCAGTAGACAATAGGTCCAATCAAGCCCCACAAAACATATTTTTCAAGCATTCATTCCAGCCTCATAGATCAGGAAATGCCATTAATTGCTTCAACTTCCATTCATTTTAAAGGTCATTGGATATGACAGGGTCTTGAGGATAGAATAAACAATCAACACTCTTGTTCTGTGGCCTGAAGGATACCTTCAATATACCACACCAGGGCTCCTTCAGATATTTCCAATGGTCCTCATTGTACAAATATGGTTATTTGCTTTGTGAAATGACTAGAAGAGCTCCTTCAAGGAAACAGCAGAACTTTGCTTTTTTCCAGAACATCTAAAGAATTGTTAATCAGTTGATGCTATAAAGCTGCCCACAGAATTTGTCAGAGCACTCTTACAAATTGAAGATTATTGAGAAGAAATTGAATGTCTACTGATTGGGTGGCTCTATTTATTTGAACTATTCTAGAATGGAATCATAAAAATTGTTTGTTACCAGAAGAACTGAACTAAACATACTGTACTGCTTCAGATATTTTCACTTATTCAAAGATAAGATTAAAGACATCATATTGGGCAGTGAATGTTCAAGGCCGCCTATTTTAGCAAAAGCATAAAGATCTAGGAAGCTCTGTGAGCTTAAATATGGAGAACCCTTGGCACTTTTTCTATAGTTGCCAATCGAGGTCAGATGGTCTGGCCGTAAGTGTAGTAGCATTCTCATAAAAGTGAGTATATTATGAATTTCCACTCTGTTTACAAGATTGGCTAAGCTCAATGTCATTTTTGAAAATATATCAAATCTTAATTTAACCAAAAGCAAAGATAAGAGTTATTCAATTCCATCGTTCTGTATATAGTTCAAATATATAACATGTTTTTTGTACATAAAGTAAGGTTTCAAAAAAAAATTGTAAATGTTTTGATATTAGTCACTAAGCAATTTGACGTTTGGAGATAGTTTACAAAGGACGTGTGTACCCAGAAAAACACTTGCGCTGTATGGAGCACACCATTCCATATGTGCAAATAATATGCTGGATTGACAGTTCCATTTGAAAATACCTGAAACCACAGCGCCACAGTTTGTAGATTGTGAATATATAAGAGACTTTCGTTAGCCATGTTTGACTCGAGCCCTTCTTAGATACCTATTTATCATTAACAGTGATTTATTTTTCTGTATATGCTTTCTCAAAAAATGTCAGAAACAAAAATATATGAGCATCAAAGATCTGTTAGACAAGATAAGAAAGACATCAGGATAAATTGTAACTGAAAAATGCTTGAAACTGCAAAAAGTCCATATATCAAGCAAATAAGTGCCTGAACCAACCTTAGCTGAAACATAAAACACTAGCATAACAGGTTTCTGTTTCTAGGAATGTTATCAGAACCTTTCTAAGGAAATACTGCTAAAAATTGGACCATTTACATTAAAACCATGAAAGTGTCCGTAACAGGTAAAAGCTATATCAGCGAGCCACCTGCATGCAACTATATAATTGCCTGCTAGATTGATATCATGGACAATGCTACACATTGTACAACAATTTATTTGGATGCCACCTAATTTCAGAGAACAAAAATCGGTGTGTTTTGTTCACCAGAGATTAGCTCAGACTCCACAGGCTCATGTGACAGAAAACAGGCACTACTTTTACCATAAGTTTTATCCTGACATTACATATCCCTGTAGTCTGCATAAAAAATAACTGAAAGGGATTACAAATTTTAAACCGAGCAAGATCCTTGAGGATTATAAATAAATCTCTCTTCTTTTCTCCATATTCAAAATACTGTCAGTTGTTACAGATTGAAAGCACAGAATCCTTCTGGTCTAATGCAGATATCTTGTTCTTCTTCCTTGTCCTATGCTTTCTGTCTGTAATTGCAATAGCAATATCGTTAGGAATAAGAGTGCCCCACACAAAGGCGTGCAATAAGCTAGACACCAGCAAGCTAAACACTGTTAGAGACGAAACAACAGCCAGTGCCACAGCTAGGGATTGTGTAAACGGATGTATGATCTTATTTGAATATTTAATTGTGGCAATAGCAGCTCCAGTTGTTGGAAATGTATAAGCCCACCAAGCAATAGAAAATCTTTAAAAAATGGAAAAAAGAATCCCATTAGACACGTTGGCAGTACAACCATCTTTAGATTAAAAAACAGCAAAAATAAATAGGCAACAATTTTCCACAATTCAGATCGCAATAAAAATATTTGCCAGCAGTGTAAAATGCAATATACCTGAATCCACGAAAGAAATTAAGTCGTACTGCCTGTATATCATCAAAATTGGATTTCAGCTTACAGAAAGATGTTCTTCAAGAAATAATAAATGTGATAAAGATTTAAAATTGAAAGCAAAATAATCATACATACAAGAGATGTGTACAGAAAGATAGCAATGAAATAGGCAATCTTTGATACATAGTCGAAGTCTCCTTGAATTTTTTCCCATGCCACAGATGCCACACTAGGAGCGGCTACAAACAAGAAGAAAACAGGATGAAGCTCTTCCGGAAGAGTCTCATTTGTGGGTAATCTTTGGTAAAGTGTCACAAAAAGCACAACGTAATGGGCCAAGCCCACAGCAAAGAAAAAAATAGCACCCTCTTTCCATCCAGTTGCTGCTCCTAGCAATGCACCCACAAAATTTCCCACAATTGACAAATGATTTGAAGGATTAGCTACTTTGGATAATCTCCTATCACCTCCTGACATCCACTGCCCGTATATCTTGAGTTCCAAACAAAGTAGAGGAGTCATAAAAACACACCAAACAGAAGGATGTACTGATTTTGTTATGTCTGGTGGCACCCCAATTGCCAAGAACATACAAGCTATACATGGTGCAAAGAAGAAGTTTACTCGAACAGGATGATAATATTCACGTCGAACAGCTTCAAAGTAAAAAATGCACTTGGCTGCATATATTATCGAAATTATGATAAATGTCAAAAGTGCCACACACCACAATACCAAATTAATAATTTCAGGAACATGCAAAAATCGCATGGATGGTGTTGTAGAAAGTGTTTTCCAAAGCATGGATTGACTCCCAACTCCAAGACAGACACCAAAGAATGATACTGGAAATCGTAGAAGAAATGGCCACTGCTTGTCAATTGGGACAACCAACTCCTCTGAATCCTGATAATGGACAAATTTAATAGCAAATAAATATTCTTGATACTACAGCAACTGCATGATAATCAAAGTTCATAATTTAATATCTATGCGAAGTTCACAGTAGTAAAGCCAGTAGTATCCAAAAGATAAGAAAAACCACGAGATCACTTTAATCTTATGTGGACTACTTATTCTTTTAGTAGTTTACATAACATTGTTCAAATTTCTGACAAGATCACAATAGATACACTTCTGTATATGTTATGTTTGATAAGTTTTTGTTCATCTTTAGCATGTCAATATATGATGTGCTAATAAAACTAAAAACGCTATAAAGGAAATAAATCTGATTGCTATTAAATTTCAGAACTCCAAAGAATCATTTAAGCCATGTTGGATAACTATGATAGAAGAATAAGCAAAGAGAGACATGAGCCTTTGATTACATGGTAGGTTCTTTTTGTGGCCAGTGAATGGGCTCATGTTTCATCCTTAACCCAAGGTCGTTGGGGGCCAATAATCTTAAATAGGCTGGCGATGGTCACTTCCATGCCTAGAAAAAATTCACTCCATGTATTTTTATTTTTTGGGTTATAGCAATATTTATTATCAAGTTAACATAAAATTAGATATTGATTTGGGAAGATTCTGCAACTGTAGATAGTCTATAGAATTTGATACTAGTAACGATGTTGCTTGAAACACTGTATTTTGCTAGAGAGAATTCCCAAAATATTATTTATGCCTAAGCCTGATATAAACCTAAAATAGCCTTCCGTCCTTGGAATATGTCATTTAGATAAGTGATGTTTCCATACCGTATTCCAAATGTATGTGGATTGGCATGGTTTGGTTTACTCCCTAGCTTGGTCATGATGTTGAAGCCCTGGAGTGAAAAATTTGAACATTTTATAAGATAAATGGAAAGAAATCCCCTTATAAGCTTCCACAAAGTGGGTCTCATATGCCAAGTTGGCATCTGACTTGGCCATGACCTAAAAAACAACCTTTCCCTTTACCTTTTATAACATAAATGATGATAAACATAATAAAACTTTAAGACATCAATTGCATTAGAGATGTCTGTTCATTATTGCAATAGATTGCATGTATGAAAATCAGAAACAAATGACGAGATACCATAATAAACAGATTACTAAAGGCATTGTTGGAAATTATCATTTTAGTACATCACATAATATGTGATGTTCGAGTATTGGTGTATGTGAGTTGTGGTAACAACTCACCCACTAGAATAGGTGTTCGTTAAGAGAGAACAGGGATGAGAGAAATTGTAGGAGAGATAAGATAGAGTGAAACTCCCTACTTGTAGGAGTACTAGCCTCTATATGTAATTTTCCGATTTTTCAATAAACTGAATCATTTTTTTGTACGTTAGCTCAGACCAAATATAATATTTGGTATCAAAGCAGGCATCATTAGAGAACCTCTCTGCGAAATGATCTTTTGATTAGTAAAGGGGCAGTCACAATAGTTTTGTTGCCCCAAATGATGGCATTCTCTATCTGAAAGATTAGTTTCATAGTGTTCAAGGTTGTATAGCAATTGTTAAGGTTATTTTGTGTTTCTTAAAGCAAATACAGGTTTGTCAAGGTATTTGTCACTGTCCCTATGCTATGCTTGTGGATTATTGCCTCTGCTACATCCACTTGAATGTTTCATCTTCCTATAGCCTGATCCACGTCATGCCATTATGTTGATTATTGCCGTATCACAAAAGTGCACATTAAAAGCTTGCCGCTTTGTTAAATCCCTGTGTGATGGCTTTATACCATGCTTATTTGGTTTATAGAGTCTTCAGGCATTCCAAGACCACTGTCATCAGCATCAATAACACCAATAGGCAGGTATGGGTGCACGTCATCATGACGGAAATGATAAAAAACAGAATGTTGGCAGTGCAAACAATAAGGAATAACATAATGGTGTCGATGCTTCTAGCCTCTACAGCCATAACACTGTGCTCTGTGGTGGGATTACAGGTGGAAGTGGGTAGCCAGCCTAATCAATTGACTTTGTATGGGAAGAAGGGCCCTGTGACATCATTTGTCAAGTGTCTGATGCTGTTGGTGTATTTTCTGGTAGCCTTTGTGTGCCATGCATAGTGCACGTGCTATTACAGTCCATCAGCTTTCTCATAACCATGCCTCCCACACCAAATGCAAATGTGAATGCTCATGTTGAGTATGTCAGCAAAGCATTCAACAAAGGAACGTATTTCTGGTCACTAAGATTGAGGGCATTTTACTTTTCTCTGCCTCTATTTTTGTGGACTTTTGGTCCCATTCCAATGGTCGTATAGCCCTCCATATTGCTCTTATTTCTGCACTCTCTTGACACAACTAGTAAAGAGTGTCGCCTCTATTTACAATCACCATCACCACCAACACGAGGAAGAGGAAGATAAAGATAAAGCCATCGATTGTTAGATTGCCATGGTCACATGACTGCAAATCAATATCAACGGAAACCGTTAGCAAAAGATCAAAGTCAAGAGTTATAGTCACAGTAGAGTTTATTCTCAATATATTTGTCAATTTTTTACATAGTCAATAGCTATTGTTGATATTTAAGAATTTAATAGTTTGGTTCTAGTTGTGTGTCATTAGTAGTATGTAGATGTAGTCAAAGTGACTAAAGTCATTTAGTTATGATAGGGTCCATTTTTTCCAATAAAGCATGTATGTGTCATCACTCAAAGCCGAATTAACACCCTTTGTAAATGACGCATTATGTGGAAAACCAAACATCCTTAGTGAATGCGTGTGTACATCATGTGAAGGGGTCCATTCAATGTACGACATCCAATGAAGGACCATATCGTTTGACCTAGTAGGTTGGACATGCTGGAAGCTAGAGGAAATGAAGGAAGGAGACCAATCCAACCTCGAGTTAACCGCTAATTCAGAGGTTACATATCGTAATAGTGGAAAAACTAAATGATCCCAAAAGATAAAAGAGCCAAATAGTTGTTATTCATCACCATCAGTGATGTACTCTGGCTACAAAAGATGCAAAACCTACGCCAAACCAACTAAGGTCGAGAACATTATCTAGTGGCAGTGGCTACAATTTATGCTATTTATGATCAAGTGGCAATGATCAAGCATAGTAGCTATAAACACAAAGGTCAGTAAGGTTTACAGCTCCTACTGAAGACAGTGAAGACCCAGTCCAATAATATTTTTTGTATTTTTTATATGTTTCTGTGTATTCTATGATGATGTGTTCTCACTGAACATAGATTGTAAACAAAAGTGTGTGTCACTCTTTACATATGTGATTTGATCAATGATAATGTGTTTTTATAGAGTATAAATTGTAAATAGATGTGTTAGTCCTTGTTTACGTATGTAGGTCATCACAAATAGCAAACTGTGTCCTTATTTGTGCTATCTAGTGTGTTTATAAACAAATGTGTATGTTCACATAAATATAGCATAAAAAATACCTAGTTCATGTTTGGATTGGTGATGTGTTCCCATCCATGGATTGGTTAATGTGTTCCCATCCACCATAGTACGTGTCGAATTACATGTTTGTTCCAATATGTGTGGAGTATTCCATTTTTCTGTGTTTGTACTAAGGGGGAATGTTGGAAATTATCATGTTAGTACATCACGTGATATGTGATGTTAGAGTATTAGTTAGAGTATTAGTGTACATGAGTTTTGATAACTCACCCACTAGAATATGTGTTAGTATAGAGAATAGGGATGAGAGAGAAATTGTAGGAGAGATAAGATAGGGTGAAACTCCCTACTTGTAGGAGTACTAACCTCTATATGTAATTCTCCAATTATTGAATAAACTGAATCAATTTTTTGTGTGTTAGCTTAGATGAAATACAATAGGCATAAGCATTGTTTGTATATTTTACCATAATGATGTTAGTTCACTCATATTGGGCATAAACATTCTCTGTATATTTACTGTAATAATGTCAATTCACTCATATTATTTCAAAAATTGAACCATTTGATTGATAATCCTAGAATTGAATATTCAACATGCATCCACCTTGTAAAAGCAATCATCATTCCTTAGCACTGAAAAGCTGATCAAGTCCAAAGCAACTGGCATTAAGGTCATCATTGTAAAATATATATATTCCTGCAAATTCTTGAACTTTAAAATAGTGTGGTATTTCATTACAATTCCTCTTCATAGTGTAACATCATATTATATTTACGGTAATGATGTTAGTTAACTGTTTAACCCTAAATTTAGAAAGGTTGGGGATAGGGTTAAGAATATAGAAATAGTTCAACCACAAGGGTGATAAACCAATTTATAGCAAGTCAATTAATTGAAAACTCAAATAAATTAATATTCTAAATTATAATAGTGAGATATGTTAAATATAAAAAGTACCGAATTCGAAATATGTTCACTTGATTGCAATACCAAAGAGAAATGATACTTAGCTAGGTTTACTATGTGCAAGCATATCTGGATTGAAAATAGGTAGAAAGTATGTAGGATCAGTATTCTAAATCAGATGTCAAATTTTGAAAATTGTACTTCTATAGCTACGGACACTACTATCGGATCTGAAAACTATTGTTGACGCTAGTGTCTGACTATGATGCAGGTGTCCAATACAGAATAATGACTGGATCTCAATGTGACCAACTTCATTGTTCTGAGTTTTGTGTCGTCGCTATGTTGATGAATTCAAATCTGTGATATAGGTTGTCGCTCTTTGCTAATTAATCAAACTCTAGCTCTTCACCCTTTTTCACCCTTAAAATGAATTTGTTAAAAATGGGTTCATGGACTCACAGTGTCAAGCTGACCTCAATGACTGCTTTGTCACTGAACGCTGCCTACATAGCCAATACTCTAAGAAGGGCTTTAAACATATGTAGTTCTCTCATATGCGTTCAATATACTATATGAAGTTGCACGCAATGATCTAGCTTGTAACTTGACAAATATCGCTCATGAGTTGCTCTTTGAATGCTTCAGATCTGTAATATAACTACCCCTATGCTTGATATGCAAATAAAGACGAATAGGGCAGAATAGCTTGTTTGTGTAGTTGATTGATTGAGCTTTAATAAATGTTTGCTTGGTATTTGCTAGATGAACAATGAGAAGGCTTAGACTTATATTTATACCACACCTTTTGAAAATATCTCATGGTAGGATTTAATAAGACAAATAAGCCAACCCATAGGTTTCGAAACATTTGCAATTTGAATGACTTTTGGCAACTGGACACTAAATAAAGATCTGGACACTACCGTCGATAGTGTCCCTCTGTGGCCGGTAGTGTCTATAAGGCTAGAAAACAAGTATGGATCTGAAACTGACAATGTAGGATGTTTATCAGGTTTTAAGCTTTTTGTGTAGTGCAAGACACCTGGGTCATTAGAGTGATATGGATCAGACTAAGAGATAAGCATTTAAGCATGGTGAGATGGTGAATGTGAGTCTTTCAATAGCAGGGAGGTCTAGAACTGAAGGGTAGAGCTCTGATTGAAATTTGTCAAATGTACAAGACCGAGATGCTATAAATATTCGGTTTTAGTGTCTACATTCACTCATATTGGGCATAAATATTGTTTGGATATTTACAATAATAATGTCAATGCACTCATATTATTTGAAAATTGAACCATTTGATTGATAATCCTAGAATTGAATGTTCAACATGTGTCCACCTCGTAAATGCAGTCATCATTCCTCAGCACTGAAAAGCTGATCCAGTCCAAAGCAACTGGCATTAAGGTTCATCCTTGTCAAAACTATAAATTCCTACAAAATCTTGAACTTTTAAAATAGTGTGGTATTTCATTACAATTCCTCTTCATAGTGTACTGTCGTGTTATTCACGAGGGGATAAATTCTGAATAGAAAGGACATAGAAGAATTAATATAATAAGGCTCCCTTATATTCACATATACCAAAGACCTAGAAGGCAAAAACATCAGTATCTGAAAGGAAGCAGAAAACAAAGGAGAATTGGGAAAATGAGATAAGTTATTCTTAATACACGAAATATAAAATTAAAATGCCAACAAATTGGACGACGAGTACTCATCTATTTATAAAGATTCCTTCAAAATTGAACAAAGATAAGTATCTCAAGTCCAAGATGCATAACACCCTATGCTTGACTGATGATAATCAGTACATGCTGAGCTTTCTCTGAGGTGGGCATTCATATAATACATTATCATAAAGTGCAATAAACTAGTGCAAACAATAGAGAAACACAAACAACAGCTGAATGAAGATAGATACTCCAAATGTTTTTTCCAAGAACAAAGCGAAAAATGTTTTATCAGGGCAATGATGTATGTTATAAGTCATACGGGATGGCAATAAAGCCATTCCCTTCTACTCTCTTTCTCTCACCAGACCAAGCAATGATATAACTGCGAGAAATTTTCAAGATAATATCCACCTGTGTGATTTAGAATTTTATTTTTCTCAACTATGATTATCTTTGCTAATATTATTTGAACAAACCATTTTTTAGCAAAGCTTTCCAGCAATATATCATATCAAGGGCAATCAGTTTTACTTAATATTAAAAGTGCTGAAAGAACCTTACAAGAGAACTCAAGAGTCAACTGTAATTTATCTTACCCTAAGAATATCCAGCTCAGGACCCTGTAGAGCATCAAAGTAACGCCCCACAGACAAAGATTCTATCTCACAGTCTCCAGGGTGAAAACCATTATCTCCTTCTAGTGGCTTGCCACGAATGCGAGAAAGCTGGTGTTCAATCTTTCCAGATCTTGTCCTAAAATAGGCATAGCTGTTGTCTTTTTCTCTGCTATCAAAGTTACGTTTATCGCCAGGAACATTAGGAATGGTTCCATTTGTTATTGCTTCAGCATATACATTTTCTGTGGGTATTGGTTGTGAACAAGCCTTTACCTGTTTCCAGGGTTTTATTTTAGCAAAGTTCATGGATACACTTGCAGAATTTTGTAATTTTGACTTCTGTGAATCTTCATCAACTTTCTGAGCTCGGAAAGCAAGCTTCTTTACTCGTTCCCTCTGAAATTTGGCAGGTGAAGAAGGCATGCTAATGGAAATTACATGAGATGGAAGAGGGCTTCCTGATACAACAGAAGACCTTGGTTGATAAGAAGGATGGTCAGGTCTATTCTTGCTTCGAATAGCTGTTGCTGCATCAGATGTTCTCTGGACATCAAGGAAATATGTTAACAAAAAAATAAAAAAGGATGTAAAGAAGTTGTTAGATATCTCCAAGGCATTTTAGGCATAAGAAATATATTTACAAGACTGCCTTACCACAGGACTTTGCTCTGGAGGAGATTCTAAAGTTTCCTTGTGGGTTGCTTGATGAGGGTTTTCAATGTCACTGTCATATTTATCAAATGACATACTTGTTTTTGTTTCAGATGACATAACCTGCAGTAATCGTGGCAGATTTTCAGGTGAAGCCGCTTCTGATGAACTGGCAAATTCAAATGGCTCCATGTCAATGAATATTCCAAAAACTGGAAAATTCAAGTTGTGTTACCTTGACCTATTAACTAGTCATATGAAGATGAATCCACAGTTAGAAACAATCATAAGTGTGGGCTATGCTACACTTAGAGCAATAGAACTAGGATATCAAGAAAAAGGAATGCATGAAAGACTTGGTCCCAAACAAGAATTAAGGAAACGGAAAAATTAAAATAATTTCATTACTAGAAGAGTAACATGAAATCTGTAAGTTACAGTAATACATCTGATTTTCTCAAGCATTTAAGTAATTACAAGGCCTTCGTTTATATCCAAATGTTTATTTCTACTATTATATGAGGTTCAAGTTCCTTCAACAATTTGTTAGCACATAGAATTAAGAAAGATATAGCAACATTGTTATGTCATTGTAGACACCTAATTTTGGGAGATGTCATGTGGTTGCAGTGCTTTTATCATGCTTTTGTACATTTGGATCATTGGCTTACATTAGGCTCTTAATGCCACACTTTCCCTTCACATTGGGCCCCGCATAGCTTTCATTATAATGATTTTCTCATGAACACCTTCAGATTTGTCATTTGTTTGCCTCAAGATGCTCACCTCACTCCTGCAAACTCATTTATCTATTTTCTTGAGCCTTTGTTGCACTTTGACCAGAATCAAAACATTCTGATAGTGGTCTGACCACTATCGTGCCATACAATTCTAGCCATACCAATAGTGGTTCATTTGTTCCATCTTGACATGTTTCCTTGTGCCTTGATTGTTGGCTTTCATGCTTTCCATCGTCGGCTTGCATGCAAATGTGTCCTAACTTGAATTCAAAGGAGCCTATATCTACCCATGTACCCTAAGGTCCTTATCGTGTCTTATCACGATCTAGTCTTATTAAGGAGCTCGTATAGTATGCCTTCATTCCACTCTTTATCTATTGAAGGCTTGTTGCATACTTGTACCAAAATAAGGATTGCATTAGTGAAACAATATATTGATACATAAACCAAGAAGTTAAACAAGTCTAGTCTTTCATAAAACGGATTCTTTACTCTCAACTCAACAATGGGTTGAATAAGCTATTGCTTTAGACTAGTTTGCTTGAAGAAAACAGAGCTATGAAGCGCTGGAAATGAAAGTATAGAATACTGATCTATAAATGAGAAGCAGAGATAACACAAACACATAAGAACACAAAGATTTATCCTGTGGAAACCCAGAGTGGGAAAAACTCTAGTTGGATGAGGCAAATTGCACTCCCCTTTCAACTTTGTGATTCAGAAAGAAATACAAGATATTGTGAAAACTAGGCCTTCATGAATAGAGCTTCACTGCGGCCTATCCAAACCTTGCACACAAGATTGCTTTGCACCTTTCAGACACTTCTCAAAATGTACCAACACTACAACAACCACTAAATAACTAAGAACAACTGAAGACCACCTGAACCAAACCCAATCTTGCTAACTTACAATGTGAATCCAATTCCAAGACTATTTATGTCTTTTGCCTTGCACGCTACCTATATTTATGCCCTCTCATCTTTGGAGTCCGCCACAAATTTCAAACGAACCAACAATGAGAAGAAACATTTGCCACCATTCAACTTCAAGCTTTTTGTATGGTGGCAAAATCGCTAATGTATGTAGTCGAGCGGTTTCAAGACAACCGAAGTGGTTATGCAATCGCCACCTGCAATCATCGGTGGTTGTGTAACCACTACCCTGCAAATAGCAGTGGTTCCACTATCTTAAACAATCCCCTTATTTTTTAGAGCTGAAACAGCGTACCTTCATCACCATGGAGATGTCTAGATCACCCCCACTCTGACTTTGCCACAGTAACATATCTGAACTAAAGTTTTGCACATGAAATTTCTTATATGTGTTTTACAAGCATGAATGAATTACACAATTCAGTACAGTGGAAACATCTAGTATACATAACTAGTACAATGGATCCATATTTGGATCATACCTCCCCAAATTTGAGGCTTTTTAATTCCCTAAAAGCTTTAGGAACTAAGTAGGTGAGGAAATCTCTTCCCCACATCTTCTCTGGAATACCATTGGGCCTTTTTGGGTAGATTTCTCTTTATCCCAACTAGCCAATGCTCTTGTACTCCATGTTGTTTTCCTCCTTTGGAGCACAACATCCTTCTCCAATTCCAAATGAATATCACAAGCAAGGTCTTCAATTGAAGGTAGCAATAGCCCTTCATCTTCATTGTCTAACATAGAAAGCTCAAAAAAATGTAAGTTCTCAACATTGACAACCGAATAAATCTTTATATAAGGAGGCAAATCAAGTTTAAAAGCATTCTTGCCTACTTGTTTTACAATTTCGAATGGACCATATCTTAGAGGCTTAAGTTTTTTAGATTTACCTTGGAGCCTTTCTCTACTCAAGTACAAACATACCTTGTCTCTAACAAGGAAGCTATGCTCAGTCCTATGTTGGTCATGCCTTGCTTTGTACTTGGCTTGTGACTCCTTCAACCACTCTTTCACTTTGAGGTGAATTAGCTAAATCTTCTCAATGAACTTTTCAACTTTGTAGACTTCTTGGTCTACTTTCCCATTTCTTTTGTATAGCTATCTCAAAACATCATCAAATGCACATGAAGATAAGTAACCAAAACAAGTTCCAAAATGAGTATTACTATCTTCTATTGTAGGAACGTTGCATATAAATCAAATTTTCATCCCAAGTCTTGAGATGCTTCTTATTGTACCCTCTCAATAGTTGTACCAATGTTCAATTCATAACCTCGATCTCCCCATCGGTTTGTGGGTGAAAAGCAGTCAACCATTTCAACTTAGTATCCATCTTCTCCCACAATGTGACCCAATACTTCCCAAGAAATCTTGAGTCCTAATCTAAAACAATAGAACTAGGCAAACCAAAATGAACCCATACATTAGCAAAAATTAACTCAACAGCATTACTAACATTTAAGTTTTTACAAGGAATAAGAATGCACATCTAATTAAATCAGTCCACTACTACAAAGAGATAGTCATGCCCCTTCCTTGATATAGGCAACCACCTACAAAATCCATGGAAATACTTTCACATGGCCTAGAAGGAATGGGTAATGGCGTATACAAACCCAACTTCCTATTATTAGGCTTGTTTGTACTACATAAAACACTTCCTCTTATAAACTTGGCAACATCAAGCTACCTATTAGACCAATGAACATACCTTGTAGATGTGCAACAATATTTGTAACACCAAAATGTCTAGCAACTTTTGAAGTATGTGCTTCCCTTATTAGTTGAACTCTTCCCTCATTAGGCAACAAAGTTTACCCAACTTGTAAAGCAACCCATCTTGAAGGTAATAATCTTTCTTAGGCTCAAAACTTGTACCTTAGGACCTCTTTACTTGAAGAAATGGCTCCCCAAAATCTGCACCATGCTCATATCCATCTACATAAGACTCACACATGAAGGGCTCAAGAAAAGTTCTGGTACCCATGACTGAAAGTAAAGGAGGTCTAGATAACCTATCAACTAATTTATTAGTCACACATTTCTTATATTTGATAATCAAATGAATTTTTTGCAAAAACTCCATCCATTTATAGTGTTTAGCTTGTTGAAGTTTAGTTTGAGCTTGCAAATATTGGAGAGTTGGGTGATTCGTATGAACAATAGTTTTTTTCATCATAAGATAATGTTTCCATTTCTTGACCACTTAAACAAGAGCATACATTTGTTTATCGTATATACAATAATTTAGAATTAAACTATGGAATAACTTTGAATGATAACATACCGGCTTATCTCCTTGTCATAGGACAATCCCCATAGCATAATCACTAGCATCCATTTCCACCTCAAAGGACAATTGCAAGTTAGGTGAAGCTAATAATGGAGCATGGCTAATCTTGTATTTAAACATATCAAATGCTTTTTGTTGCTTCTTATTCCAAACAAAGGTCTTACCACCTGCAATCACAACATGCAAAGGTGCGGCTATGGATGAGAAGTTTTTGATGAACTTCAAATATTGAACTACTCCAACAAAGCTCCTTGTTTCCGTTACAATGGTGGGCTTTGGCCACTTCAAGATGGCATCTACATTCTTCGGATCAATCCTAAACTTTCTATCTCCAACCACATGCCCAAGTAGACAAGTGATTGTTGAGCAAACTCACATTTCTTCTCATTCAAAACTAACTTGTTCTCCCTTCAAAACTTGAAAAACTTGTTTAAAATGATCAATATGCTCGTAAAAAGTTATCCTAAAAATAATAATATTATCCAAATATACAATGACAAAGGAATCATTAAATCCCCTAATTACTTCAATCATCATCCATATGAAGGTAGCTGGTGCATTGCATAGCCCGAAAGGTAGAACCAATCACTCATACAACCCTTGCCTCTTTTCGAATGTTGTTTTCCAAATGTCATCTTCCTTGATTCGCACTTGGTAATATATGGATCTCAAATCTGTTAGAATGTGAAATCACTATTCACAATCACTATTCACAGGCACTCTTCATGGTGACGTGGCTTGTTGGTGATGTGGATGGTTAGTGATGTGGCTTGTGGATGATGTGGCATGGCCCATGGAGGATCTTCCAAGTTGTAAAGGTGATGAGACGTTTGGCACATGTGTGAGATCTTTGGCACATGTAGGAAACAATGGCACATGTGGGAGACCTTTGGCACATGTAGGAGACTTTTGCACATGGGGAGACAATTATTCCTATTGTTCAATAGTACACCCACTCATGTGTGGTTCGAATTTGTTGGGCCACTATGATGTTTCTTTCTCTCTCTCTCTTCTCTTTGTAAATTCTATAAAAGAATGAACTCTCCATTGTATTAATCATCCAATTAGTGTATCCATGCAAGCCTTGGGCTTGCATGCTTGGAGGTTGGATCTTGTAGACTAGGTTATGCTTGGATCACACACTGAATGCTTCAGGTGTAAGCATTGAATGCTTAGTTGTTAGAATTGAAGGAGTTGTTGGAGGAGCTGTTGTAAGAGCAGTTGTGTTAATATGAAGTTTGGAGTTGCAATTTTGCCCGTGGCTTTTTCCCTTGCTTGTTTGCAAAGGTTTTCCACGTAATCTCTTGTTTAATGTGTCCTCTTACTTTTCTTTATTTGGAGCTTGTTTATTCCACATTTTATTAATTTCTTGCACAGTAGGAACTTTATTCCTAACAATTGATATTAGAGCTATGGTGAAAAACTCCATGTGTGTGAGTGTTTTCTATTTTTTTGCTAGTTGTGTGCAAGGTGAAGCTACTGTGACAGGAGAGACTTGGAGATTAATGAAGAAAAAAAAGAGTTTATTTTGTTTTGGCAGGTATCTCTCTATGGAGCATGGTGGATGATCTCTTGGTGAAAATCCTGATCTCTTCATGTTGATGAGGAGAAGCCTGCAGGAGAGTTGAAGAGAAATGTGGAAAAGCTTTTGATAGACAAGTCAACAGCCTACACAATATTTTTGTTAAAGATGGAGCAACTCTGTAGCTTGAGGAACAAGTTGGACTCTTTTGAAGGAGGTGGAGACAAGGCATGACCTTGTTATAGTTATTGGCAACAAAACAGAATGGGTTTTGATGTAGTATCCTACTGACCACATGTTGTTAGCCGAGATGTTGAAAACAAAGAAAAATCCATGCAAATAAAGGAGGTACAAACAAACCTGAAGCTATACCTATTTTGAAGTAGTTGAGGAAGAAGAAGATGACGATGCAGATGAACAAGTGAGACCTAGTGTTCTTGGAAGGAGAAGGCCGGTGTTGACCATAGGAATCATGGTGTTGGAGTGTTATGTATATGGTTGTGGCGATTGGCCACATAAACCAATGCATGGACTAACACTAGATGCACATGAGTTGGTGTTTTGGCAACATACAGTAGAGCATGGTGCATTTCAGATACTGGCTCAAAAACTTGGTGGATGCAATGATGCACCGAGTAGCGCGACAACTTCCCTGAAACTATGATTGGTCCACTTGTATCATGTTGATAGCTTGGAGGCTATGTGGAGAAGTTTGGTTGACTTTTGTGAAATTTTCTCTCCTCGCTACTATCAAGAGTGCTATGTGCACTAGTTGTTGTTCAAGGAGTCAGAGCAGTATTATTCCTACATGGTGATCTCTCTTAGGGAGAGATAAAGACAAAGATGAGGCAAAGGTGTTGATGGTTTGCAGAGTGAAGGTTGTATGAGCTAAAGCAGACGTGTGGATGGGAGTGCAACGATACCTTCTTGGAGAGCCATAGTGTTTAGCAGAGGTTGTTGCTATATGTGTTAATGACATGTTGGATATAGGGCACAACATGATCACTGGTGTGTTGGCTCAATGACAAGGACGCGATGAAGGTGGTATGAGGAGCAAACCGAGGATGGAGATGCATAAAGACAAGAAAGTAAGGAAGTACCCTACTTCTTGCAGTGTGAGTTGTCTTCCTAAGAGCATCCTATTATAGAGAAGACAAGTTTGTTATCATGTGTATTGGATTCATCTGGAGTAGGAGAAGCCTCGTGATGCCATGGTGAGCACTAGACCAGATACTTCCAAGGAGTGGGAGTTGTGAGCGGTTCATGGCAAATCCCGCTGGAGGATTGGTCTGTGGTGTGGAGACATGATTGGTCACTTCAGTGCTGCAATCTACTATTGTGGAGCAGATGTTGACAAAGCCAGTCAAGACAGAGAAGTTTTAGTAGTGCAAGAAAACTTCTACTGGGTTTGTGTCAGGGCAGCAAGGGGCATGGATGAGCAGTTAGTTGCAAAATACTCAGGTGTAGTAAAACCCTGTGTAGATTGACTTCAAGTGAAAAAATGTTAGGATGTGAAGTCACTATTCACAAGCACTATTCATGGGACGTGGCTTGTTAGTGATGTGGATGGTTAGTGATGTGGCTTGTGGGTGGGTGATGTGGTGTGGCATGGCCCATGGAGGATCTTCTAAGTTGTAAAGGTGATGAGACCTTTGGCAAATGTGTGATATCTTTGGCATATGTGGGATACATTGGCACATGTGGGAGACCTGTGGCACATGTGGGAGACATTGGCACATGTGGAAGACATTGGCACATGTGGAAGACCTTTGCACATGCGGAGACAATTGTTCCTATTATTCAATAGCACACACACTCATGTGTGGGTTGAATTTGTTGGGCCACCTATGATGTCTCTCTCTCTCTCTCGTCTTTGTAAATTCTATAAAAGAATGAGCTCTCCATTGTATTAATCATCCAATTAGTGGATCCATGCAAGCCTTGAGCTTGCATGCTTGGAGGTTGGATCTTGTAGGCTAGGTTATGCTTGGATCACAATTTGAATGCTTCAGGTGTAAGCATTAAGTGCTTCATTGTTAGCACTGAAGGAGTTGTTGTAAGAGAATTAGTGTTAATATGAAGTCTGGAGCTGCCATGTTGCCCGTGGTTTTTTTCTTTGCTTGTTTGCAAGGGTTTTCCACGTAATCTCTTGTGTAATGTGTCTCTTACTTTTCTTTATTTTGTAGCTTGTTTATTCCGTATTTTATTAATTTCTTGCATAGTGGGAACTTTATTCCTAACAAAATCAAGCTTAGTGAAATACTTGGCATGCTGAAGTTGATCAAGAAGATTATCAATCCGTGGAAGAGAGTACCTGTTCTTGATGGTTACCTTGTTAAGTGCTCTATAATTGACACACATTCTCCACAAACCATATTTTTAAGGTACTAGAACAATAGTAGAAACACATGGAGAAGTACTAGGATGGATTACAACTTGATTAATCAAAGACTGTAATTGTTGTTTTACCTCATTGGCATCCTTCAAAAACTGCCTATATAACCCAAGATTTGGAAGCAGACTGTCAGGTAGAAAATGAATTTTGTCCTCACTAGGCCTTGCCAGGGGCAACCCATGGGCTCATGGAAAACTTCCTTGAACTACTGCACTAACTCTTCCATACGCTTTTGCTCTTTGTTATTAAACATGCTACAATAAGTCTTATGTCCAACCACTTCTTCATCTTGAATGTTTCTTAAAAGAAGCAAAGCGAAATTCCCACTAGCATTGATAAGCTTCTTAGCTTCAAAGGCACTTACTAAGGGGATTTTAGAATCACCTTTGTAGGATGAAATGTAGTTCTTGCCATATATCACCAAACAGTATTGGTTGGCTCTCCTCATGAAGATAGCATCCCAGATATACTTGTAAACGTTGCCAAACTACACCACACACATCAAAAGGCACAATATCCACTGTAACTTCATTAATGAAAAGCGCATTAATACCAAACTTAATCTTATGTTGCTTGGTCACCTTGATGTCTACACCTTTCTTCATCCAACCTGAAGCATACAAGCTTGGATGATTGTAAGTCTCTATCTTCGATTTGTCTACTAACTCTTTACTTATCAAATTTGTTTGTGAACAACTATCAAAAAAAGCATCCACTTTTGTTTTCTTCATTTGAATTTTGATATGGGAAAGCTTATAAAGTTCATTTACTTAAGCACTAATACTACCTAAACATACCTCTCTATTGACGAAGGTACAACACAAAGTGTCATCCACATCAGAGCTACAACCAATATTATCACCTCGAACATAGGGCATAACCTTCCTCTTCTTCTTGTTCTTGAACAACTACAATTCTGAGTGGAGCTTCCAACATTGATCCTTGGAATTTCTATCAACATCACAATGCCCACAATGCCTTTTAGTATCTTGTTTAAAAATCGAAGTAGCATTATGCTTTGCATTTACCCTTTTGCCTTGACCCTTCTGGTTGCTTGGACTTGCTTTCAGAAGAAGATGGAGCCTTCTTCTTGTCCATCTCTAAGTAGTGAGCTTGGGAATAAGCCTCATCTACATCCGTAGGCTTGGCCAAGATGACAAATCTCCTCAAATGGATATGAAGTCCACCATCATATTTCATCAAAATCTCACGGTCTGCTATATCTTTGCCCATTTAGACAACCTTCTTGTGGAACTCACTTGTGTACTCCTGCACGCTTTGGCCTTGCATTTGCCTAAGATATTGACAATACATGGACCTCTCTTCCTCATAACAAATAGGATAGAATTTATTCTTAATTAGCATATTAAAATCATCCCACTTAGTAAAATGAGGAAGCTTTTTAACAACCAAGGAATGTACATAGCTTTCAAACCAATTTAAAACATGACTGCTTATATATAACCTTGCAAATAAATTTGTTGGCTCTCATTACTCTGAGGCAAACTAAAATATATCTCAAGTTGAGCTACCCAATGGTCTAGCCTCTCTACATTCAAATCTCTGTCATATGGTTGAATCTCTATCTTTGCCTCAGCCTTGAATGGAGGTGGAGTTTGGTTGGCACAATGTTGTTCTTCTAGTTTCTTAGGCTCAAAAGCGTCCTTACTTTCAACACCTCCATAGAAGCACCAAGCGTCTCCATGAGCTTCCCCATAATGGACTCCAACCAATCAAGCTTGCTCATAAAAAGAGAAATGCTAGCTGCTCCTTCGAGCTTGCAAAACCGCTCTTCAACTATACACACATCTTCTTCATCAGTATGGGCCATATGTCTGATCTCTTGCTTCCACTTGTGGAAATGTCTTCTTCAAAGGGAACGAGGAGACCTTGACCTTTAATACTACTTGATCTAGTGACGTGCATATACTTGAAATGTAAACACAGCACAAAAACCACACAAAATACTACTTCTAACCTATTTTGATACCAATCTAATCCGTAATCCAAGGAGTTAAACCACTCTAGTCTTCCCTAAAACAGATTCTTTACTCTCAACTCATCAAGGGATTGAATAAGCTATTATTTTAGACTAGTTAGTTTGAAGAAAACAGAGCTATGAGGTGTTGAAAATGAAAGTATAGAATACTAACTATAAATGAAAAGCAAATATAGCAAAAACACAGAAGAACACAAGGATTCATCCTAGATAAATCCAAAGTGGGAAAAACTCCAACTAGGTGAGGCAAATTGCCTCCCTTTTCCACTATGTGATTCAAAAAAATGTATAAGATACTGCCAAAACTTGGCCTTCATGAATAGAGCTTTGCTACTCCCTATCCAAACCTTACACACAAGATTGCTTTGCACCTTTCAGACACTTCTCAAAATGTACCAACACTAAAACAACCACTAAACAACTAAGAACAACTAAAGACAACCTGAAGCAAGACTCAATCTTGCTAACTTGCAATGTGAATCCAATTCCAAGACTCTTATGATGTCTTCTTCCTTGCACACGACCTTTTATGCTCTCTTATCTTTGGAGTCTGCCAAGAAGCTCAAACGAATTGACAATGAGAAGAAGAAACGTTTGCAACCATTCAACTTCGGATTTTTTGTATGGTGGCAAAACCACCGATGCATGCAGACCGGCAATTTCAAAACCATCAGGTATGCAGACTAGCGATTTTGAAACTATCAAGGCATTTACGTAACCATCAAGGCGGTTATGCAATTGCCCCCTGCAATCACTGGTTGCACAACTACCACCCTACATATAGCGGCGGTTTCACTAGCTTAAGCAAACCCCTTATTTTTGAGAGCTAAAACAACCTACCTTCATTACCAAGGAGATGTCCGAATCACCCCCACTCCAACTCTACCACTATAAAATATCTAAATTGATGTTTCACCACATGAAATGTCTTACAAGCATGAATGAATTACACAATTGGGTATTAGTGGAAACACCTAGTATTCATGACTAGTACAATGGATCCATATTTGGATCACATATAGTTTTATTTTACAAACCCACGTCTCATAGAAATAAGGGTGGGTACTAGACACACACGATTTGCTTGTTGACATGTATGACTGTTGTCATGTCCCCTTTTTCCCATAAAGTGAAAAATAATAAAGTTAATGTTTTAAGTTGTCTAAGTGACTTACTTTTTATTTTATTAAAAAGTGACAATTTAATATTACTTTATTATTATTATAAATAAAAGAAAAGGGAAAAACAAAAATAAAAATGCAATTTATTAAAGTAAAAGGCCAACTTGGGAAAAAGGGCCCAAATAAGCTATAAAAGAGGACCTTGGGGGTTATTTGGGATCATCTTTTTTATTACATCTATTTTGAGTTTGGGCATTTGCTTCTATCTTCTGCATTTGAGAATAAAAACCCTCCATTGCATTCAGATCCAGAGGACTTAAACCCTCCAGGTTTCTATTGGGGATTAGAGGACGGAAACCCTCACATCCCATCATTGGTGATTTCATACAGAAATCACATTTGGGCGAACAATCAGGGTATTTTCAAAATTCCAGTTGGCTGGAAGGGTTTGACAATTTCCAAAATTAGACAAAGGTTATTGGATCAGCCAACCCCAATTTCCTTCCGTGCAAGCACTGTTGTACAAGGGAGCAGCACGCAGGTGGCAGATCACTGCCCTTCGAGCAGTTGCATACCACCTAGAAGTAGATCGCTGCCCTTTGAGCAATTGCATACCACCTAGAGGCAGATCGCTGCCCTTCGAGCAGTTGCATACCACCTAGAGGTAGATCGCTGCCCTTTGAGCAATTGCATACCACCTAGAGGCAGATCGCTGCAATTGAAGAAGCAACGCAGGTTTTTGGAGGGCTGTTTTGGCAGCCAAAAATAAATTGTTTATTTATTCCAATAATGTATTGTTTCAGCACTTATTTTCCTAGTATTATTTTATGTAATCAACGGACTAAGATACAAATACAATTGGGTTTTCAATATTCCATGTTGCATGTGTTATTTTGATGTTTGAATGTGAATTTCAGAAGTAATTATAACATCAGAATTCAGAGAATTTTAATAGGGGGACATTCAACTGCTGAGTGCCAAACTGTACACCTGTTGTAAGGGTAAGATGAGGGCTAACTGGGGTAGACCCCTCAACCAAAACACCAATTTTTTATGCCTTCTTATAGTGTGGACTTGAGCTCAAGCAAAGGAGAAGGAATTCTAATATCTATTCATACATCAAAGAGAGGTTTATGGGCATCATCTATGAACGAAGGGTTTCATACAATTTCAGGTCGTAGAGGTCTACAAAACAGTTATTGGAATAGGTTGACCGCTTTCGGGAGGATTTTCGCTTTCGAAACAGTCTGATTTTTGGCTTTCATTTGTTGTGTCATATGATTCTGATCACTGTCTCAGATCAGTGTCAAATTTTTTGGATGCTCTTCTGCACTGCGTTAGAATCTTCTTTTCTGCACTTTCAATTTATGTCAAATCTCAAGTAAATCAGAAACCAGGTACGCATCTCTATCTTTCCCTTTTCAACTGTCAATTGATCAAGGTACTTTCATTTATTTCCCTAAATCAGTAATTTAGGTCTTTATTTACTATTTTTATATATTTATATTATATTTCAACAAAAACCATAATAATAAATGACACAGCCTGATAAATGTTTCTGACAGGACCGTAAAAATGTCACGTATCCCTACATATATCATCTTCACTAACAGTCCCAAGAACCAACCGGGAAATATGACATGGATAACTACTAACAGTGAATAAAGAAGAACCTAGGATCTACAAAACTAGATTATTAAACCTTCCATAATTCACAGCTCATGAGGTAAATTTAGTCTAGAATGAGCATCCAAAAGTCTGACAATTATCTTTAAATCAACCTGCCTTTTCTGGATGTCTTCCAGGTAGTTGCCATGGGTTTGGATATATGCTAAAATTTCGGTCTTCAATCTTGAATTGTTTTGTCAATATGGGTGCCATACCTTCCCATCCCTCTTGCCTCCCATCCCCGGCTCGCCCAGCACCCCCAACCGCTTCTCCCCCCATAGCTAACACTTCAGCTGCAAAGATTTATGCTAGAATGTGGGTGTTGCCTGTTGTAATGGTAGTGCTGGACCCCTATAGAAAAATAGCACTTTTAGAAGAAAGGGAGCTGCATTCTTGCAGATCGGTCTTAGTGAAACACAGGGATGTGTCACCTGCCCCCAAGGATAACATTCGGCTTACCTGCCATTTTGAGTACTTGGGGACGAAACTCTTGGCGTCGTATCCTTCCCTAGGAAGTTTTGGGCCCTCTTGGTGATGTTTTGGGAAAAGTGTGCATAAATGGCATCCCAGCAGGGGCACATGACATGATCAATTTCACGATGATCAATCATAAAAGTATGAAGATGAGGTTGCAAAGATGTAAGCAGGTTCAGTGAAGGCTCAGTTAGATATCTTTAATGAGCCTAAGGATAATGATAGTAAAAATGGTGGTTTCACTGACAAGGCCCAAGCATTTATGGATTGCCTAGATATTTAGGATTGAGCACGAGTCATTTAAGCCTAGATATCAATGTACTTAGTTGGTGCATCCTTCTATCTATTATATCATTGTATTTTCATTTTGTCTCCTATTTAGGAGAAACTAAATGATTCATTAATATTAACAATTTCAGATTGTTTATTAGATGTGCACATGATATGTGATAGTGTTCATTACACTAAATATATAGTTGGAATATGACATTTATACGGCAATGTTGGATGATGAAACTTTACGAAACTTGAGTCTCTGGAAAACAGCCTCATGGAGTTTCCAGAAAAAATACAATCTCCTACTTGTGATATTAATCGTAGAGGAATATATGGAGGTTTCAAATGCATTCAAGAAATTAGTATGTAGTTAAAATATACACATAAATATACTTCTATAATTACTAGCAATATCAAGACCGCTCAAAGTCCACAGGAATGGGATGAACACTCCTGATCGGTAATGTATGGTATGAACACTCCCAATTGGTACTGTATCATCGAGCCTCTAAAGGAGGACCAACACATCATGTAAGCATTATTTATTTTCCAGCACTTAAAAAAGTACCTGTGGACTATGAATTTCATCGAATTCAGATATTAATGTCCACTGCTGGCCAAGAATGGCCAATGGGAATTTCATAGTCTAGACCTAGATAACAAGGGAAGTGCCTAGTGCATCTCCAATAGAGTGATATAAAACTGAATAGAACAAACAAGGAAGAAATATATCTCAAAGTTCAATGCCTAAAAATCCGAAGGCAAGCCAAGCAGGAAAATCAGATCATGGGACTCTGCATTAGGAAATTCATGTCTCTCGAGGAATTGTCAGCAGAGTGAGGATCAGGGGTTACAAATAAGGATTTTATGGTGACATTTCTTGGAAGCTTACTTGAATTATATGGAGTAATTTTAGCGTTGGAACTCGGCTTGGATTAAAGTTATATAAAGTAATAGAAACATTAGTTTATAAAGTAAGAAGGAAATATGCAGGACTGAATGTAGAGATGACTATAGATTTCATTGCAACACAAAGTAATGGCAAATTAATGAAGAAGAATGAAGATAATTCTCAGCGGTAATAGAAAAGACTAAGCCACTATAATCAGAACACAAAGAAGAAAAGCAAAAAGGGCAAGTGAATTCATGGTGGTATTAAAAAGGTATCACAAAAAATAATGAACAAAGTAAATTGGATAGATTGCAGAAATAATTAAGAAAAAGGCTGAAGGTACTCCAATCTCATATACCGTTCCACTAGCCAGAACAATTTTTTTGGCAGCGATAACAATTGCAAATTTTAATCCTTCAAAGTGTAGGTACTTGGACTTGGATGCTACTCAATATGTGACATAGGAGAGAAGTTGATTTGTTATATATAACATAACTCCCATAAGTAATAAAATGTCATTCTTGGCAATGATAGAAAGCATGAAACAGTACAGTAGGGAAATGACTAATTAAAGATGTCTAGTGCACATAAGGAAATTCATGATGTGTGCGCGCCTTAGCTAATTAATTATTGGCAATACATTTAATCCCTGTGTTTTTGGCACAATTTAATTCTGATGAATGCTCTGTTAACAATGTTGATGGTATGATTGAAGGCATAAGTGGAAGCAATATGTAGAAGTTATGTAGAGAGACATTACAAGCAAGGTTGGGAGCTGCAGATAATGTGGTTGCTTAAAGAGTCACTTGGCATCATAGAGTTAGGCATGTAAGTTCACAATCACATGAAATGTCAATGAAGGATATGGTTGTAGAAGGCCTCTACTCGCATTTCCAATAAGTTGGGCATTTTTATGAATGGTTAAGCTTAAATTTTGGAGGGCCATGTGAAGTTATACAGTAGCATAGCTACTGATGGGAAGGGACCGAGGGCATGAGTTTCTCAAACATGCCATAGGTCTGTTGGCTACACTGCTAGTGGATCTCTTCATTGAGGTGTTTTGCTCAGATTTACTGCCTTCTTAGTCCCAGCACATCATTCGTCCAATTCATAAGCTAGGTGATATATTTGATCCTAATAGCTGCAAGACAATTATGACTATCACACCCTTGCCAAAATACTATATGCTATCTTTTTTAGATATATATCCATTTGCTTTTTTGGACAGGGACAAGCTTAGAGCCAGAAATCAAGCCAGCTTCAGATGAGATCACAAAACAGTTGACCATATTCACACTTTGTCTTATCATTGAAGCGAAGCTCAATCATATCCTTTTTTTTGGAAATAATGATTAAAATATATAACATAGAAAGATGTGATACATACACCACCCACAAGACTGTAAGAGCATCTGCAGGGTGCATCAACACCAGAACAAAGGAGGCTCAGAAGAACTGAAATGGGAGGGCAGACTTAGTAGCTGACAGCAAACACTACTCGAAACTGAGAGCAGAAAAGGACCAGAAACCAGCCAAAAAACAGTGCTAATCAGAGATGTTACATAACAGACAAATAAAGAGAAAGGTCCCATGAAAGCTACAAAATGTGTGACCTAGACCGCGGAATATCATTAGGCCATGCAAGGGCTAGGTCCTTCCCCATGCGGACCTCCATACTAAATAATATCCTTAACAGTAAACTGTTCCCTTGTCAATTTCAAATGCTTCCTCTTTGACAGATTTGATGATGTTGGGATATGAGATAGTGCCTTTATGAGACAGTTAGGATGCAATCCTATGGAGGGGGTTACTGCTGCTATTTTTTCCTGTGTGGATGACCTCATAAAACCTCTGAAACATGCAAATCAGAAATAAAGTAGAATCTTGTCAGATGTGTAGTGATTATTTTTTTGATTATTTTTCTAATCACAGTTTTGAGTGCAAATTCTGAAAGACTGTAAAATAATATAGTCACAGTTTTAGGTGCAGAATCTGAAAGACGGTATGGGAAAACTACAGATGACATGTTTCATGGGACCATTTTAATAGATCTGGTTTTTATCTACAAAAGATTAACACAAAACACAGACAAAACTTTTGACAATAATATATTCTCACAATATATTAATTCTGGTGTTGCATTGCAAACCATACGAGAATACAATGTTATATAGGAAAATCATTCCTATATTTAGGAAGATCAAATCTCCATGTAAATCTCCAAATCTCCGTATTAAAACTCAACCTAACAAACTCACTATATAACGAATATATTGTTATTAACAATATATTCGACTAACTAAACTTAACCTATTAACTATTAACGTAATATTGTTAACAACAATATTTACATCGGTACATTAATAATATGAACACAACACACTATACTTCAACATTCACCCCTTTGTGAACATTATTAATCCTATTCTACACCCCCTTAATGTGAACATGAAGAAAACAACTCTCCCATATCTGCACATATACTCATGACTTGATGATTTTCAAAGGATAATCACAAACCTAACATGATGGTTTTACAAATGGTTGACCAACAACCAAAGCAGTGGTTTTACAAGTGGCTAACCAGAAACCACAAACAATACCTGATGGTTTTATATATGGCTTACCAACAACCAAAACAGTGGTTTTACAAGTGGCTAATCAAAAACCACAAAACAATGGTTTTACAAGTGGCTAACCAGAAACTACAAAACAATGGTTTTACAAGTGGTTTACCATAAACCACGTCACGATGTGCAGTATAGATTCTAGCTCTCATCATTCTCACATTTCAGAAAAATTACATAGGAATATATACTTCACTTATGAAAAACGTGAATAGGCATACATCTGTTCTTATTCACACCACACTATGCTGAAAACAAACAACTGAAAAAAAATTTGCCACTAAATCAAAAATTGGCCCCATCGCTAGTGGCTAACGAGAGTTATAGAAAGCCTCCAGCCTCCAGTATCCTCCAGCCTCCAGTAGATGAAACTCGGTTGAGAAGAAACTCTTGCAATCCGGAGGTTGCATACAAGCAAAAATGCGTCCGTGAGGCAAATTTTTTTTTTTTAATAATTTTGACAATGACTCTATATAACCTAAAAAACCTTAAAAAATCCACTCTTGACAACATGACTTAAAATACTTCATTGACGAAAAAATGACTTTAAAGTTTTACTCATTTTTAAAGACTTTAGACAAATAAAGACACAATGACTAAAATAAGCACATACCTATTTTATGAAATCCAATTGACTCTTAATTACTTTTTAAATAGACTTGACATTTTATATTTTTTTTTATACACAACCCCAACAATGACTTAAGAAAAATTAGGATTCGCTAATAAACTCAAAATAGACTCATATGATATAAATATCTTTTGAATTCTAAATTCAAGAATACTAATGTACCTAAGACACGAATTACAAACAATTACTGTGTAAACTATTAAAACCTTAACCAACTAACAATTGGACCACACCACAAATTGACATGAAACGAATAAACTAATAAAAGATTCTAAAAACTAATTACTAAAAAACACATATGATTTGGACCAGAATTTCCAAGGACAACGACTTACAATGCAGCGGACTTGTATTTAGTTGTGACCTCCTAACTGTTCGCCGATGAAATTGGAATGACTGTGTCTTGAAAAAAATTATCCATGCTTGCACAGGTATGACGAGATGGCAAAGAATACAGGGTGATCGGAGATGTTTCTTACACCATTGATGTTTCGCTCTGGGACGCCACGGCAATGCAGATGCGGAGAAATCTTGATGAAGAGTAACGTGGCTGAGCACTGGCAGAAAACTAATTCCATTTTGGAGGGCAATGGCAGATAGACTACACTCAACAATTTTGAACACAAACTTGCAGAGATGTGTAAAACTGCTCAAGATTCAGATATTGGCATAAGAAAACTGAAAGTAATCTCTTGAGCTGCGAGGGCCATGCTTCAAAACTTTGAATTTGAAAATATCCACAAAGCTCTCACATATTAAAAACTTATATGCACTTCAATGAATGAATAACTCTGTACGGTGAGCGCCAAGTGGAGTGAGCAGCATAGAATGGCCAACCGATGCAAATCCGGGATGACACAGTCGTTCCAACGCAAAGTAATGAGCTTTGAGCAGATTGGTGACTCTGATGTTTTCGTGGAGAAATGGATCTGAATGCTAACAAAAGATTTAATGACAATTTGCTTATGAAAACGAGGTGAGAGATCCAAATGCTGTTAGAAATTGGAGTTAATTTCCACTCCTTATTCCGCCTCCCTCATGCACATTGTTAAGCCTCCTACATGCACGCAGTCTGCATGTTGATTCAGTCTTCTACGCCTACATGCACAATTGCAGTTAAAGATTAGTTTATTAAGTTCTTTGTTTATTTTTCATTCTATATATGTAGCTCATGATCGCAGCTTTATGGCATGCAGAAAATTAATAAGATCAAAAATATCTTTTGATTGCCGTAGCAATCTAGAATCTCTATTTTTTATTTTTTGTTATTTTTTATTTCCTGCTATCTCTCTGTTTCTTTATTACTCTGTTTTCACATAATGGTATCAGAGCGCAGGTTTGTTGGAAAGCGCAGGCAGATCGTAGGAGTCTCATTGCTATGTGTAGACAGTGTGTCGTTGCCAAATCCAACAGATAAGACAAAATAGATCGTTTTCTTTTTTGAAGGCAGATCGTGAAGAGGAGGTATTGCAAAGGGCCAAGCCAAGGCCAAGTTCAAACCATCGAGAAGCCCGCTAAGCGTTGGAGAAAAGGGTGACACCTGTTGCTGCAAAACCACCACCTGCAGCGAAGGAGCCAACCACGTCCAAAGCTGCAGAAAGGAAGCCAGAAGAAGTGCATGGTAGAAAAGCAAATAAAGAAAGTGTCGTTGCAAATCTGATTGGCACCGCTTATTGTTCTCAAGCACTATGTTTCGTGATTAAGGAGAGATCGTTGTTTACAGCTAGAAGAGCATTCATCCAAGAATTTGTCAATGAGCGTGGAATAAAAGAACCATTGTAAGCATAGCGGAAGCTTGGAAATTGTGACCTGCTGCGTACCTATAGTCGTAGCAGTTGAAAGTCTAACCACGAGGCAACAGAAGTCTAGCCACTGTGGAAGAAATTGAGCCTTGTCTTCATCCAAGAAAAGCGCTACTAGCTAAAGATCAGACCCAGAGCACTAGAGACAAAATCCAGGGAGGAAAAAAATTGCAGCAGTAGCAGAATCCTGCAAGTCTTGTGACATGGCAACAAACAACAGCATTTTTTAGCTCCAGATTCTCGTTTTCAATGGTAAGAATTATGATTTTTGGGCAATTAAAATGAAAACATTGTTTTGCTCACAAGATGTTTGGGATTTGGTAGAAAATGGCTTTGTAGAACCACAAGATGAGGCTGCCCATCAGGGATTAACTCGAGCACAAAAAGAAGAGCTTAAAGAGAACAAGAAAAATGATGCAAAAGCTCTATTCTTAATCCAACAAGCAATTGATGAATCTATTTTTTCTAGAGTTGCAGCAGCAATGAGATCCAAGTCGGCATGGAAAATCTTAGAGACCACCTATAAAGGTAATACAAAGGTGAAAATATCTAAATTGCAATCTCTTACGAGAAATTTTGAAAATTTGCAAATGAATGATTCAGAGTCTATAGACCAATTTATGGGTCAAGTATTGAATATTGTGAATCAAATTAGATCTAATGGAGAAACAATAACATATTAGAAGATCATAGAAAAAATGCTCAGGAGTTTACCTAAGAAATTTGATGCAATAGTTGTAGCTATTGAGGAAACCAAAGATTTGGAACAGTTATCAGTAGATGAATTAATAGGATAATTGTTAACACATGAATCCAGAATGAATAGGAATAACAATACTTCTTTTGAGAATGCTTTCAAGTCTCAGGTATCATTTGGCAGAGGAAGAGGAAGAGGAAGGTCAAACTTCAAAGGAAGAGGCAGAGGCAAAAATGGAAAAAACAATCCAGATCAAGATGAAAACAATAATCAAAACTACAACAATAGAGGACGTGGCAACAATCACTTCCAGCAAAATTCACAAAGGCTTGATAAATCTGACATTCAATGCTATTACTGCAAAAAATATGGATATTATGCAAGTGGATGTAGAAAGAAACAAGGAGATGTGGACAAGCAGAATGCTAATTACACAAATGAATCTAGTTCTAATTCTGGGAGCTTATTTCTCACTTGTCATGTTGCTCAAGAAAATGCTAGAGATATTTGGTTTTTTGATAGTGTATGCAGTAACCATATGACAGGAAATAAATAATTCTTTGCTAGTCTTGATGATTTCGTAAAATTTGAAGTGAAATTAGGAAATGATAACAAAGTGGATGTATTGGGTAAAAGTGTAATAAATGTTTTGGCAAAAATAGTGAAAGAAGATTTATTCCTGATGTTTATTTCGTACCTGAACTAAAGCATAATCTTATGAGTGTTGGACAGTTAGTACAGAAAGGTTACAGAGTATCTTTTATGGATAATGTTTGCACAATACTAGATAAATTTCCAAATGACAGGTTGATAGGAAAAGTGGAGATGACTAAGAATCGGATGTTTCCTCTTCAAATTCAGTGCATCCAAAGAGAAGAGGAAGCCCACTTCAAAACCATGCATCTAGACCAATCATGGCTATGGCATTTAAGGTATGGACATTTACATTTTGGAGGTTTGAATTTGTTACAAAAGAAAAATATGGTGAAGGGATTACCACCAATAAAACAGCTAGAAAGTTCATGTGAAAGTTGCATTCTGACAAAACAGCATAGAAAGAGCTTTCCAGTAGGAGCCTCATATAGAGCAAAGGTAATATTGGAGCTAGTCCATAGTGATTTATGTGGACCAATGCAAATTCCATCATTTGAAGGTAGTTCTTATTTTCTAACCTTCATTAATGATTTTAGCAGAAAGACTTGGATATATTTTCTCAAAAAGAAGTTTGAAGCCTTTGAAAAATTTAAAGAATTCAAGGCTATGGTTGAAAAGCAAAGTGGCCTTTACATCAAGGTACTTAGATCAGATAAAGAAGGTGAATATATGTCTAATGAATTTCAAGATTTTTGCAAATATCATGGCATTAAAAGGCAACTAACTACAAGGTACACACCATAGCAGAATGGTGTAGCAGAAAGAAAGAATAAAACAATCATGGAGATGGTTAGAAGCATGTTGAAGGCCAAACATTTGTCAAATGAATATTGGGCAGAAGCAGTAGCATGTGCAATATATATTCTGAATAGAAGCCCAACAAAGAGTGTCAAAGATCGAATTCCACAAGAAGCTGAGAGTGGTAAGAAGCATAGTGTACATTTCAGAATTTTTGGTTATATTGCATATTCTCTTATACCATCTAAATTGAGAAGAAAACTTGATGATAGAGGTGAGAAATGCATTTTTATTGGCTATAGTGAAGAATCCAAAGCTTATAAGTTGTATAACCCCATTTCAAAGAAAGTGATTATTAGCAGAGATGTGGAATTTAAAGAAAAAGAAGCATGGGATGGTAGCATTGATAAAACCATCACAATTGGAGCACCAATTTCCCAAAATGAAGAAGAATCTGAAGAACAAAATTTGCAAGGTGATAAATCCTCTCCACAAGCAAGAACAAGCACTCCAATAAGAACACCCAGGAGCTTAGCACAAGGTGAATCATCTGGTCATGCATGTCATCTTACTCCCACTTCACAAGTAAGTGATAAATCAGATCCAACTCTTGCCACTTTAAGATCAAAACTTAAAAGTAAGAAAATGAGAAACTTGAATAAGATTTATAAACAAGAAGAAAAGTTAGATTTATGTTCAAATTTTGCTCTTTTCTCTCATGATCCTATGTATTATGAAGAAGCAGTTAATGAGGAACATTGGATAAAAGCAATGGATGAAGAGATGAATGCCATTGAGAGAAACCAAACATTGGATCTAATTAATCTACCTGAAGGTAAGGATTGCATAGGAGTCAAATGGGTTTATAAAACCAAATTTGATGCAAATGGAAAGGTTGAAAAACACAGGGCAAAGTTAGTAGCAAAAGGTTTTGCACAAAAACATGGAATTGATTATAATGAAACATTTGCTCCAGTTGCTAGACTTGATACTATTAGAATGGTTTTAGCAATAGCTGCACAAAATAATTGGAAAGTATATCAAATGGATGTCAAATCAGCTTTTTTGAATGGTTTCCTAGATGAAAAAGTGTATGTGAAACAGCCACCAGGTTATGAAGTGCATGGGCATGAAGAAAAAGTCTACAAATTGAAGAAGGCCCTCTATGGTCTTAAGCAAGCACCAAGAGCATGGTATAGCAGGATTGATTCATACATGACAAACAATGGATTCAGCAGAAGCAATAGTGAGCCTACATTGTACACAAAAATCAACAAAGAATGTCAGATTTTGATTGTGTGTTTGTATGTTGATGATTTGATATTCACTAAAAATTTCTCTGTAGACACATTTAAATCAGCAATGAAAAAAGAATTTGAGATGACAGATTTGAGATTAATGAAGTATTTTTTTGGGCATAGAAGTTGTACAATCAGAGAAGGAAATATTTATTTGTCAAACTAAATATGCAAAGGATGTGTTAAGGTGGTTTAAAATGTTGAATTGTAAATCAGCACCTACACTAGTTGCTACAGGGACCAAAATTAGCAAAGAAGACATAGGGTCTAATGTTGATTCTACAACATTCAAAAGACTAATTAGTAGTTTGATGTATCTTACAGCTACAAGTCCAGATATCATGTATGGGGTTAGTTTAATCTCTAGATTCATGGAGTCACCAAAAGACTCACATTGGCAAGTTGGAAAGAGGATATTGAGATATGTGGCAGGAACAACAAAATATAAAATTTTATATTCCACAACTAATAATTTTGGTTTGATTGGTTATACTGATAGTGATTTTGCAGGTAGCATTGATGACAGGAAGAATACTTCTGGGCATGCCTTTCTTTTTGGAACAGGTGTGGTCACATGGGCATCCAAAAAGCAACCTATAGTGACACTTTCATCAACTAAAGCAGAGTATGTAGCAACCACATCGACAGCATGTCAAGCAACTTGGATGAGAAGAGTATTGACAGATTTATTACAAGCACAAAAGGAGTCAACACCAATCTTTTGTGACAACAAATCTGCAATTGCATTGTCAAAAAATCATGTTTTTCATAAGAAGAACAAGCACATTGATACAAGATTTTATTTTATCAGAGAGTTAGTGAACAATAGAGAAATCCATTTGGAGTTCTGCAGATCTGAAGACCAATTGGCAGATATATTCACAAAGGCATTAGCAAAAGTGACTTTTGATTATCTAAGACAAAATTTAGGCATTGTAAATGTTGAAGTAGTTAGTGATAGAAATTAAGGGGGAGTGTTAGAAACTGGAGTTAATTTTCACTCCTTATTCCGCCTCCCTCATGCACATTGTTAAGCCTCCTACATGCACGCAGTCTGCATGTTGATTCAGTTTTCTACGCCTGCATGCACAATTGTAGTTAAAGATTAGTTTATTCAAGTTCTTTGTTTTTCATTCTATATATGTAGCTCATGATCGCAGCTTTATGGCATGCAAAAAATTAATAAGATCAAAAATATCTTTTGATTGCCGTAGCAATCTGGAATCTCTATTTTTATTTTCTGTTATTTTTCAATTTCCTGCTATCTCTCTATTTCTTTATTACTCTGTTTTCACAAATGCAGCCAAAAACAAGATCACCATGAGTTAGTAGGAACGAAGGGTGATTTGCACGGTTTTATAAGTGACGGTCTGTTTGATTAATACACAAAGCCGAACATACCAGCAGAAAGAACTCCACGTGGGGAGGGATGTCTTGAATCTTGCGATGGCAGAAAAACAAAACATACGAACCTCTGATTTTCTTTTCTCAGAAAATACCTAAAATTCTATCAAGCTACTTCATCGCTTATGACTCTCATGGCTTAATACATGCTCTAATACCACATAATAGATCTGGTTTTTATCTGCAAAAGATTAACATGAAACACAAAGACAAATCTTTTGACAATAATATATTCTCACAATATATTAATTCTGGTGCTGCATTGCAAACCATATGGGAATACAATGTTATATAGGAAAATCATTTCTATATTTAAGGAGATCAAATCTCCATGTAAATCTCTAAATCTCCTTATTAAAATTCAACCTAACAAACTCACTATATTACAAATTCGACTAACTAAACTTAACCTATTAAGTATTAATGTAATATTGTTAATGTAGAGTAAAAAATACTCTACGTTTCATTCTGATTTTCAACGGTGCATGATCCAGATCGCTGTCTCCACATAATTTGGTTTGAGACGGTGAAGTTTTTAAAATAGAGCGCGGGCTCTATTTTCCTTTTGATTCATTTTTTGTCTAAGTGTCGAAGTAGAGCGGAATGCGACAAGTGTTGGCCTCTGTGTTTCATATCGGCACCAGTGTTTCATCTCTTTTCAGCGAAAGGTTTTAACAACCTAAGTATCAGGATCAGGCGGAAAGCGCCAAGTGGCAATTGCGGAAGGTCTCTATTTTGTTTTTCTAAAAATGACGGAAGACGCCACGTATCCCAGCAGAAGAGAGCGAAAGCCACCACGTGTTGCGATTCGAATTATCTTCATTTTTGCTTCACTGATATAGCAAAGACCGTGGTGGGTCTTAAGTGTTGTTTCTGAAGCAAGCAGAAGCCGCCAGGTGTCGTTGTCCGTGTAAATATAAAATGAGACCCGTTTATTTATATGGTATAAACAAAGTAAAGCAGAGACCGCCACGTGTCATCTTCCGCAAGTTTTTAAAAAGGTAGCTAAAAAAAGCGGAGACCGCCACATAACCCCAGATAAGTAAAGCGGAGATTGCCATGTGTCTTTTAATGAAGCAACGGATATTGACACCTGTCCCTGTGTCCCTTTTAAAGTTACTCGGGTAAGAAATGTTGTGGGTCTTATTTTCATTTACGCTGTTGAAGTTTCGAGGAAGCGGATTACGACAAATGTCAAAGGCGGAACACTCTTGAGCAAAGACACAAAAGAGTATAAGTTATGCGGAAAGTGCCGCGTGTCTTCGATAGGTGCTGCGAAACACGCCAAGTGTCGTCCTCGATGTCTTCTAAAGTAATAAAAAGGTTTTCAAGAAATTGGCTCTAAAGTAATAAAAAGGTTTTCAAGAAATTGGCTAAGTGTTACCTAGCGTTTAAGAGAAGGGAGTGTCCTGCAATCTGTTTCAGCCAATGAATTGCCAGAAGACAAGCATTTCAGAATCTATAAAATATCTTCTGTTTGACACTTTCAGTTCGGTTAGATTTCATTGGGCCGTTAGATTGGGAACAAGCAGACAATTCGGAGTGAATCCAAGGCTATAAATAAGGGTGCAGAGATCACCAGAAAGGAGGAATCAGATACCAGAGAGAATTATTGTTAAGAGTTTAGACTTTCTAGAGCTGTGATTATGAATGTCATTTGTCTTTGTCTCATTTTCTTGAGTTGAAAAGTTTATATAACTGTGCGTGTTTCTGTGCCTCTTATGTGACTGAAAAATTTAAATAAAAAGATTGAACCCTGTGCCTTTGTTGACATTTTCTGTATCACTGCAAAAGTAGTCTATGTTGTGAGCCTCTGTTTCTATTGTTTCCATCTTTTACATTGATCATGCACTTGTTTGCTCTTAAATGTAAATGAATCTTACATATAGTCTCACTGTGCTCAAGATTAAGGTCAAATTACATTCAGGCGCATCGCCATAGTTAAATTTTCTTTCTTGCATTTGTGTTTCTGTTAAAATTCTTGTCTCTTTTCCCAATATATACTCGATATAAAGAAGAACCAGCTTCCCAAAAATCTGGAGGTTGTTTCAAGTCGCAAGTCCCACATCTTGAAACTTCCCATTGTTGGTGTTAGAACAAGCGCAATTTTAAATCATCAACAGTTTTTGGCACGCCCAGTGGAATCAATCTTGAAGTTTCTTTCAAGATCGTATGAACCAGAGAGCTACGAGAAGTCATAGCTGTGGACTAGTAACCAGATCACAATCTGCTACAAATCCAGGTATTCTTTTGCCACCTTTGGTAACTAGTCCAAGAAGAAGAGTCAACCAGTTTGTACCAATACCAAGAGCAAATATGGGAGCCCCTATACTCCCAAAAAATTATGCAAGCTGGAACACTGGTAGTCCCTTGATTCTCCCAATACCACCAGCCACTTGGAACCCTATCCCAGTGAATGCCCTAAAAGCTCTGCCCAAATTCAGTGGGCAAGACTTTAAAACCCCTGAGGAACATCTTCAAGATGTATCAGATGTCTGTGCTATACATGTTGTCACACAACAAAATGTGGCCATAAGATTATTAGCAGTTTCTTTTAAAGGGAAGGCTCTAGAATGGTATCGGTCTTTGACCCCAAATACGATATCTACATGGGATCAACTCGGAGATTTTTTCTTTAAAATATTTGAAGAGAAGGGTGATAAGTCTTCTCTGTTACAGCAATTAATTACCATTCAAAGGGCACCACAAGAAGCCATGACTGACTTCAATTCCAGATTTCAAAGACTTGGGAAAGAATCCCTGCTACAGCTAGACCATTACCAGGTATGGCTATAGTATTTTATCTTAAGACTTTGAATTCAGATATATTTGTTATGATTCAGTCACTTGGAGGACACACTTTCCCTGAGGCTTATGACTATGCGATCAGCGCTGAGAATAATTTGATAGATGCTGGAAAGTTACCCCCAAGGCCTCCCATGCCCATGTTCCCACAAATTTTCTTACCATTACTTCAAGAAGCCCCTAAATCTATAGCCCCACCTGTGTTTATGTACACCTATCCTCAACCATCTGCTAAAGAAATAGTCCCCACTCAGTGATCTGAGCTAGATGATATCAAGAATATCTTGAAGACATTTTCTAATGAACTGATCGATATAAAAAGACAGCAAAATACTTTTCCTAGGCCTCTATATCAAGGCTATCAAGGAAACAAATTTTCATCTCAGCAAAACCAATATCAGGGTCCTCCGAGGCAAAATAACCCTCAGCCAACAAACCAATTAGTTGTTGTCCCTACACCCTCACAAACTATTCCTCCCAATTCAAATAGGGAGATTGTTCCAGGCAAAATAACTATGTGGATAACACTAATGCTCGGTGTTTCCCTTGTAATAATGCTCATACACCTAGAGATTGTCCTATGGGTAATTTACAACAAAAGGTGGCAGAGCAAAGAAGAATGGATGGTCAGTTTGCAAGTTCCAGTGACAATCAAGCCTACCAGTCTTCTTATATGCAGAATTCAGTGTTAATGGCTCAGATGCAAGGGATGTCTTTGCAACAAGAGGAAGAAATAGCCCCGAAATATGCTTTGTTTTCATGGATTGAAGATGAAGAATCAATATTTTTGAATGAAGCTTCTATTTCTAAGAAATCAGTGGTGCAATCATACTACTGTACTAGATCAAAGAGAAGAATGTTGGAACAGCCTGAAGTTGTAAACAATGAAGTTATGGAGAATCCTTCATTTCAATGTCATCAACACACAACTGTTAGACAAGAAATGCTTCAGCCAATGCAAAATCAAGAAAATCCTGAACAAGTTCAAAGAAAGACAAGATATCCTAATCTTCCAAGAATTCAAACTTTTGGACCAATGAATGTGGTGGATCAACTGAAGATGACTCCAGCACAAGTATCAATTTGGGACATATTAGCTATTCCTGAACAAAGGACACTATTACAAAAAACTCTTCAAAATCAAGCAATGCCCAAATATACTGAAGACCCTGCTGATAAAAGAAAGCTCAAAGACACAGTTCATCTGCAGACAACAGCCTTAGTGAACAATGCATCAGAGGTAAGCAAATCCAAACCGGATTCCTTCTATTTTACTAAGATAGGTGACTGAACTAAGCATAATCAGGAAAAAGAAAATAAACAGTTGTTAGCTATGACGCATAGTGACCCATATGAAAATTATAATTCTACTGGTTTGGGCACTTATGTTATTTTTTATGAAGACCATGAAATCCCAAAAGTTTTAAGGGAAGAAACACCAACTACTCAAGGATCCGAAAAAGATTCAGAAATCTGGACTTTAAATTTTGATGGGCCTAGAAGTAAAAATGGTGTTGGAGCAGGAATTTGTCTTACTGCTCCAACTGGTGAGAAAATTTTAAGAGCTATCCGTTTTCAATTTGCTTGCACTAATAATGATGCTGAGTATGAATCTTTAGTACATGGGCTCCTATTAGCCAAGAAAAAGGAAATAAATAATCTAATAGTAAAAGGAGATTCAGAATTAGCAGTAAAGCAAATTAGAGAAAAGGCAATAGCAAAGAATGTCAGGATGAAATCCTATAAGCACAGAATTTGGGACTTAATAGAAGATTTTGAAGCTTTTAATATTGAAGTAGTTCCCAGGGTTCAAAACTCTGAAGCTGATAAGATGGTGTAGATTGGTTCACAGTTTGATCCAGCAACTGGCTTATTAGTTAACAATGAGTCAGTAAAAATTATAGTAAGGCCAACTATCCCGGATAATGATGAAAATTGGCAAGTGTTTGAGAATGATTTTCAAGTACTCTCATTCTTGCAACAATCAGGGGAATTTGCTGATCAATTGCAACCAAAGATTGAAGAGGCATATGGGGATCAAATTATACAATTAAAGAATAATAAGCTTCCCAAAGGTTTAATCACTTTAGAAAGCCTTTTTGATCCAGAAGATGTAAGCCTGGAGAAGAAAAAGTTCCAAGCAAACAAAGCAGATTATTCTGAAATAGAGGTGAGTGAAGGAAAAATTTAAAAAGTTGGAAATTGTGCAACTCAAAAAGAAAAGGAAAGGCTAATTGAATTATGCAAAAAATATGACAGAGTCATAACCTGGAGCTATGAAGATCTTCATGGTAATAATAGAGACATCATTCAGCACACAATAGAACTGACTGAAGGATCTAAACCTATGAGACAGAAATAGAGGCCAGTAAATCCAAAGATTGAGCCTCTAATGGTGGACGAGTTGCAAAAATTTTTAGATTCTAAAATAATTTTTCCAATCAAACACTCAACCTGGGTATCAAATCTGGTACCAGTTAGGAAAAAGAATGGTGATATAAGACTTTGTGTAGATTTCAGAGATCTAAACAAAGCATCTTTGAAAGATCATTATCCCTTGCCATCCATGGAACAAATTCTACAAACTGTGGTTGGATCAGAGAGATTCTCTTGGTTAGATGGTTTCTCTGGATACAATCAGATTTGGTTGGCTAAAGAAGACCAATACAAGACTGCTTTTACTACCAAATGGGAAACATTTGCATATGCTAAGATGCCATTTGGCCTATCAAATGCTGGAGCCACTTTTCAGAGAGCTAAGGAAGTTGCATTCGAGGAACTGATAAATAAAATCACCCTGATTTATCTTGATGATCTTACTATTTTTCAAAGAATGCTACGGATCATTTTGAACATTTAGACGCTGTGTTTAAAAAATGTCAAGAATTTGGAATATCTTTGAATCCTAAGAAATGTATCTTTGTTGTCCCTCAAGGCAAATTATTGGGACATATAGTATCTAAAGAAGGAGTTTCCATAGACCCAGAAAGAGTGGCAGCTATAATGAACTTACCTCTTCCAGTCAATAAGAAAGCAATTCAATCTTTCTTGGGAAAGATTAATTTCGTCAGTTGGTTCATATCTGACTTTGCAGGCTTAGTAAGACCAATGACACTTTTGCTGAAAAAAGACCTAATTTTCAAGTGGACTACGAAAGGAAGGCAAGCCTTTGAAGAGGTCAAGAAAGCTATCTCAACAGCTCCAGTACTTAGAAACCCAGATTTTTCTAAGCCTTTTGTAATGTATGTATATGGAGGAGAGCTCAGTATTGTTGCTGTTCTAACACAGAAGGATGATAAACAGGAGGGAGAGCATCCAATAGCCTTTTTCTTTAGGACTCTTAGGGAATATGAAACCAAATATAACTTTGTGGAAAAACAAGCATATGCTATAGTAAAAGCTCTCAAAAAGTTCAAGCATATAGTATCAGGAAGTAAAATTTTGATACTTGTAGCACATCCAAGTGTTAGAGAATACATCATGGAGGGAGAAATTACTGAAAAAAGAGCAAACTAGATAACTAAGATCCTTGAATATGATGTAAAAGTCAAACCCACTAAATTAGTTAGAGGTAGGGGTTTGTGTCAATATATGACTCAAGAGCTTGAAAAGATGATATCTGAAGAGACAAATTCAGGAACAGAAGAAGAAATTGTATTGAGAATACAAGAAGTTGATCAGGAATCCTAGGTTACAAATAGGATTCATTTTATGAAAAATGGGATTTACTCAAGAGAACTCCCTCAAAATAAGAGAAGATACTATAGGATGCAAGGAGTTCATTTTGTTTTAATTGAACAGGTTCTTTTCAGAAGAAATTCTGATGGCAAATTGTTAAGATGTGTAGAAAATGACGAGGCTAAGAAAATATTACATGAAATGCATCATGGAGTATCAGGTGGACATTTTTTTGCAAAGACCACAGCTATAAAATAAGTGAAGCAGGTTATTTCTGGCCTACTTTATTTACAGATTGTTATCAGCTAGTTAAAAAATGTAAATCTTGTCAATATTATGTGGGAATGAGAAGGAATGCAGCAATGCCTCTTAGTCATATAATTGTGGATGAACCTTTCGCTCAATGGGGTCTTGACTTCATTGGAATGATAAATCCAGTATCTAGTATGGGTCACAAATGGATCTTGACAGCTACAAATTATTTCACTAACTGGACCGAGGCAGTGCCGCTCAAGGAAGCAACAGAAAATGTGATTCTAGACTTTCTAGGGAGTATCACTACTCGTTTTGGGGCTCCTCGCACCATAATTTCATATAATGCTAAAGCATTTTTAGGGTCCAAAATATCCGACTTTGCATTAAAACATGGAATATATCTGAAAACTTCTAATTATTACCCTCAGGGTAATGGTTTGGTAGTATCAACTAATAAGAACCTAATTAGACTCATCAAAAGAATAGGAGCTGATCATCACAAGGAATGGCATAAAGTGTTTAATTTAACACTGTGCGCTGATAGAATTACGCCTAAACTAGTGATCAAAATATCCCCATATGAATTAGTATATGAGAAACCTGCTGTAATTCCCCTAAGCTTGGAGATTCCTGCTCTCCAGTTGATCAAACAGATTGAAATTGAAGAAAATGGCCCCATGCAGGTCAAATTAGCAGAACTTCTAGAAGTTCAAGAAAAAAGAGATGCAGCACATGATTCATTGATAAAGCATCAGAAAATAATTAAAGACTGTTTTGATAAAAGGACTTCAAATCCCCATTTCGAAACAGGGTCAATTGTTTTGAAATGGGATGCAAGAGCCGCCAAACCAGGTCAACACACCAAGTTTGAAGCATTATGGACTGGCCCTTATAAAATTCGGGCGTGTAAACAGCAAAATTCGTTTGAGCTAGAAACGATGGAAGGTGAACCTGAAGAGATTCCTGTAAATGGAATCTATTTGAAACATTTTAGTTAAAACTGTGTTTTCTAGTGATTTCAGATTATGCGGGAGTTGTAGATTCTTTTCGAGCAGGTTCAAAAGTCCTTAGGGTCGCCAATAATTGTAGAGTAAAAAATACTCTACGTTTCATTATGATTTTCAGCAGTGCATGATCCAGATCGCTGCCCCCGCATAATTTGGTTTGAGACGGTGAAGTTTTTAAAACAGAGCGCGGGCTCTATTTTCCTTTTGATTCATTTTTTGTCTAAGTGTCGAAGTAAAACGGAACGCGACAAGTGTTGGCATCCGCGTTTCATATCGGCACCGGTGTTTCATCTCTTTTCAGCGAAAGATTTTAACAAGCTAAGGATCAGGATCAGGCGAAAAGCGCCAAGTGACAATTGCGGAAGGTCTCTATTTTGTTTTTCTAAAAGCGACGGAAGATGACACATATCCCAGCAGAAGAGAGCGGAAGCCACCACGTGTCGCGATTCGAATTATCTTCATTTTTGCTTCACTGATATAGCAAAGACCGTGGTGGGTCTTAAGTGTTGTTTCTGAAGCAAGCGGAAGCCGCCAGGTGTCGCTATCCGTGTAAATATGAAATGAGACCCGTTTATTTCTACGGTATAAACAAAGTAAAGCGGAGACCGCCACGTGTCATCTTCCGCAGGTTTCTAAAAAGGTAGCTAAAAGAAGCAGAGACCGCCACATAACCCCAAATAAGTAAAGCGGAGATTGCCATGTGTCTTTTAATGAAGCAGCGGAGATTGACACCTATCCCTGTGTCCCTTTTAAAGCTACTCGGGTAAGAAAAGATGTAGGTCTTATTTTCTTTTAAGCTGTTGAAGTTTCGAGGAAGCGGATTACGACAAATGTCAAAGGCAGAACACTCATGAGCAAAGACACAAAAAAGTATAAGTTACGCGGAAAGTGCCGCGTGTCTTCGATAGGTGCTGCAGAAAACGCCAAGTGTCGTCCTCCGGTGTCTCCTAAAGTAATAAGAAGGTTTTCAAGAAATTGGCTAAGTGTTACCTAGCGTTTAAGAGAGGGGAGCGTCCTGCAATCTGTTTCAGCCAATGAATTGCCAGAAGACAAAGCATTTCAGAATCTATAAAATATCTTCTGTTAGACACTTTCAGTTCGGCTAGATTTCAGTTGGGCCGTTAGATTGGGAACAAGCAGACAATCCGGAGTGAATCCAAGGCTATAAATAAGGGTGCAGAGATCACCAGAAAGGAGGAATCAGATACCCGAGAGAATTTTTTGAGAGAATTATTGTTAAGAGTTTAGACTTTCTAGAGCTATGATTATGAATGTCATTTGCCTTTGTCTTATTTTCTTGAGTTGAGAAGTTTATATAACCATGCGTGTTTTTGTGCCTCTTATGTGACTGAAAAATTTAAATAAGAAGATTGAACCCTATGCCTTTGTTGACATTTTTTGTATAACTGCAAAAGTAGTCTATGCTGTGAGCCTCTGTTTCTATTGTTTCCATCTTTTACATTGATCATGCACTTGTTTGCTCTTAAATGTAAATGAATCTTACATATAGTCTCACTGTGCTCAGGATTAAGGTCGAATTACATTCAGGCGCATCGCCATAGTTAGATTTTCTTTCTTGCATTTGTGTTTTTGTTAAAATCCCTGTCCCTTTTCCCAGTATATACTCGATATAAAGAAGAACCAGCTTCTCAAAAATATGGAGGTTGTTTCAAGTCGCAAGTCCCACATCTTGAAACTTCCCATTGTTGGTGTTAGAACAAGTGCAATTTTAAATCATCAATAGTTAACAACAATATTTACATTGGTACATTAATAATGTGAACACAACACACTATACCTGAACACATTTCACCGAAAATCACTCCATGTTTTTTGTTAGCAACAACTGCTCAGAAAAGAACAATAGCCCCCTTCCATGGGACCCTTACTTTATAAGGGTGAACGCAAAGGTAGTTTTTACAGATCATTTCAAAACTATGTGAGGCCTTTCTCATTTATTACTACTTTGAACTGGCAATTACATAAATACGATATAACAGTCTAAGGGAAACCGCACAAGTTGTTCATGATTTATACAAGTGATGTTTCCCAAGTATGCGATATGAATTTTGGGGATTCAGTGTGTACACTGACCTAGAATTCACTATTGGTGGTTCACAATAACTCATTTCTCATAAGAATGAATGGTCCATTTGACATTCACTACATCTAAATGATGCTCACAGGGTGAAGCACAGGGACTTTCTCTGAGGTCATCCATCCCAGTACTACTCCAACATTCATTCATGATTGTTTTCTACATTATAATTTAGTATATATAATTCTTTTGCTAATGATATCGACAATTTGCAGACACAGGTGTATTGAATGCAAATATTTGTGTTAAATTTACATAACTTAATCCGGCAATTGGTCAAAAGAATTAAACCCCCATCCCCGCAAATACGCATTCCACAGAAAATGATAAAAATAACCTCAAATGGCTGAATAATACATTAACCGAGAGGAAAATACCTGCCGGCTACAGGATTACGTCCACACGACCACAGAAAGGGACGAACTTTTATCAGCGTTCCGCAGAAACCTTCACATCATCTTCCAAATAAAAAGTGAAGTTTCTTTTTAAAAAAGGTATGTCTTCTTCGAATGAAATTTTTAGCTTTCCTCCAACTCAAAAAATTATAAAAATCGCCACCCAGGAGACGTCGTGTCATTGTGCATGCAAATAAATTTTCTTCCATGCAAGCTATAGAAAAGAAGCTTCTGAATTTCACTCGACTGAGCTGCAAGAAGGCCAGTTGACTGAAAAAGAAGCTTCGGCAACCAGTAATCGGCCCGTGCTCAGACATAATTAAAACGGAAAGAAACTTGTCACATGACATCAAATCTGTAGGTGGGGTTGCCTGGGGCATGTGACATCGAAAAGGAGTGAAGGAATCTTGGCCGTCAGTTGTGGGGGAGCGAATTTTGGGCCTCAGATCATCTGACGACGGTCTTTAGGTTTTGTCGGATGAGGAAAATGGAGACTGTATGGAGAAGAGCGGGGCGGGAGTGGGGGTCGATCCCTATTGTTATGCGAATTCGGCTTCATTTATCTTGAGATTGAAATGGTACTCTCGAACAGCTTCTCAATTTAATGAGATAAGGGCATTCATAGTGAGATTAATAAACCATACTTTCAACACACATGGTGATAAACATGGGTTTTTATAATGAGATTGATAAAATATACCATCGGTTTATATGATCTGAGATTTCAGATTCGCACTCTTCAAAACTTCAAACACTATTAAGATTTACATATATATTCACAGGTTCATGAAATGAAAAGATATATTATAGTTTAATTATTTTTTAGTTTAAAGAATTTTTTTTTTCAATTTGGAATTTTTTTATTTTATTTTCTTATTGATAAAGAATGTTAAATTTTTGGACAACAATATATTTGTCAAATTTATTTTTTAGATTTTAAAATTGAAGATCATTTTGTTTTGAAATGCTCTTCTTACAATGAGATAAGAGGAAGGTTCTTTTACCTTTTCAAAAATTCACTTAAATATTTTCAAATATTTATGACATATTCATCTTGTTAAAAGCTATTGACTTTTACCAATAACTTTCCAAACATAAATCCTCTAAAAGTCTTATATTAGAATAATTACATTTTATTTACCGCCATCACATATCTTTAATAGGAAGAAGTTGCATTACTAATTTCCAAAACATATATAATAAACTTGTATGATGCTACAAACCTAAGTTTCACATATCCTCCGAACCCTCATACATTTCTATATCACTTTAAATATTAGAAGTATTTTTCCATGATAATAATGTTCATCTCGCTACATAGTACTCTCTTCTTTTTGAAATTTTTCATAATATTTTATTTTATTAGAGTGTGTTTTAGAGAAACTCGTTAAAAATTTAGTTTTCTCTTTTAAATTTTTTAGGTTGTCATTAAATTTTTCATATCTTCTATATATTATAATTTTCACATATCTATAAATAAATATTAGTTTTTGGTGAATATTAATATATTAATTAAATTAAATTAGTAATACACACACATATATATATAATATAATGTTAAGAGATATCAATCTCAAGATTTGTATTTTAGATTTTTTACATATTATAATTATTAATAATTTGGTTATTTTCTTCACAAATTTATCATTAACTTGATAAATCATATCAATCTAATGTTACTAATATGTTAAACTCAAAATATTTTTTCAAGAGAAAAAAGGGGCTCCAAACTCTACCATATGGTCAAAATATTATGATTTTTTAATTAAATTCTCCAAAAAAAAATTTAAAAAATCCAAATGACAATCAAAGAGACATTAAATTTAAAGTCACAATTAAAAATGAACACATTCACAAACAATACAGAGCATGGCCACCACCCAACCATAATTATAAAATACCCTTCAACCTGTGATCAAAAGAAAAAAAAAACGTTTAAATAGAAAAAAGAAGTAATTTTTAACTATATAACGAATAATTTTACTTCAATCAAATATTATAATAATAATAATAAAAGAAAATAATTTTTACATATACCACATAGTTACATATTTTAATATAAGTTAAAAAGTATTATAATGGAACATATTCTTCATATTTATTCAATACTCGTTTTCCTTGACAAAATATCTACCATCAATAATATTTTATAGATTATTTTTTATCACAATTATTATACATTATAAACACACTTAACAACAATAAGCTAAAAACATTATAATAATAAGAAATCTAACAATATATATATTTTTATAGAATATCAAACGAAACCTTCCATCACCCTTTTACATGTTATATATGGAAGAATAGAATATACATTTCTTTCTCTTTAAATCCATTTAAGCTAAACATTCCATACATCATGAATGGAAGATTAGAATATATGAGTCTTCGCAATGAGTTTCATTCATCATTGATGGAAGATTAAAATATATGAGTCTTCGCAATGAGTTTCATTCATCATGAATGGAAGATTAGAATATATGTGTCTTTGCAATGAATTTCATTTAAGTTATAACATTTTTATATTATATTGTGAAGAAGATGTTGTCATTCTATTTAAGAATCTTTTTTAATTTAATTTTAGATTTGCTTTCATCAATTTTAAATAGAATATGAGCATGATTTTTTATAAAATAAATACATATATAAATTATATTTTTTTTAAATTTAAAAGTGAAGAACATTTTATATTCAAAAATCCTATTTACTATGAAATTTATATAATATAATATTATATTTTCAAATATTTCTATGAATTCATAAGGACCTTCATTAAATATGAAGATTAGAGATGTTTAGTTTGCGTATCTATGAGATCTTTCAACTTCAATAGAGAACACTTAAATTAAAGTTTTTACATATAAATAATTTTAAATATATTAGTTCTTGCTTTCAAATAACTATTTCAAGAATCGCAAGAGAGCACATATCTTGACAACATGATCCAAATCTGTAGAGAAACATACTTTTTATTTGTTTGAAGATCTATTACCTTCAATTATTAGAATAGGTGCTCTTCATTAAAATTTTCTCAAAACTTTTTTTTTTTCTATATTTTTTGGAGATGCATTAAGTACTCCATTTATGTACTAGATTCATATATTATCTTCTTAAGTTTCAATGGCCATTATTGGCCTTTATTGAACATAATACCTAAATTAAATTAAATTATATATTTTAAAAATTATATAAATTAAGAGTGAATTTTTATTAAAAGGTAACATAATAATAATTTGATTACATAACTTTTAAATGGTCATAAAATTAGCATAAACATCTTAGATATATATATATCTAACAAATATTGAGATATCTTAATTTCAAATTGATTATCTTAGATTTGTTATATAATTTTATATATGAAAAGGTTTGATATTGATTAATGAGGCATTGGCGCACACACTTTTATTTGCTAAATATTTAAAGATTTTATGCTTTCACAACTCATGACATCTATAAAAGGCCTTTAGTACACCATAAAAAATTTGGCATCACTAGATTTCACATGAAAAATCTATATAAGGAAGTAGACTCTATATATGTTATTAGATATTGTTTGCTAAATTATTGTTTGTGTGATTCATTCAAGTCTTTTTAATGTGTGTCTTTGTAAGATGGTTTAAACTTAATGTTAGATTCCATTATTTTATGTATATATGATTTTCAAACAAATCAAATACAATCAACTGCATGTATTTATAACCAATCTAGATGTTTTGTTAACAAAGGTTGCATAGTGGTTGGTCCTGCCTTTGTATTGAAAATTGTTTATGGATTTGTTAATAAAGTCATCATTCATATGCCTCGTATAAGTCTTCATTAAGTGAAGATTTTTTTCTCTAGCATTTTTAACTATCAATATTAAATACTTTTTAAATGAGGTATGAATTTTAAATAATGAATTTAGCGTTTAATAAAAGCATACATGTGACAATTTCATAAACAACCCAAAGAGAAAAATAATTATTATGATTAACACCAATACAACACAAAGTTTACTCGCACCCAATATCTATTCCAAACATCTAATAATTGCACTTATATTTACACTAATATTAGCTTACCAAAACATATTGTTACACAATCCCAACAAGTCAAAGTGAACAAAATTGTCAATCCTATACATTGTATCGACTAGTTGCTTTTTGATCTCCCATCAGGTGTGATGTCAATAAGAATAATACTAAGATTAACTAGTCAATTTCCATCCTCAGTATTTCTTAAATTGTAAATTGTAGTATCAAATCATTTATATATTTATTAGGGTGAAAACCAATTTTGATGCCATTGTCGAGAACACACTTCTACGACATGATAATTAAAACCTTGACTTCACGTCTCTATTTTTCATCATGTACAAGTATATAATTATAATTTTTTTTAACTAATTCACATATATATATATATATATATATATACTAATTTGATTTGATAAATCCAAATGTCCATACCCAATATCCATCCAAGAGTGACCAATATGAGTTTCTACTTGTCCACATTTATATATAAGCATATATATAAATATTTATATATAAAAAACATATAAATGTATTTATTTTAAAAGACACCACATTTAATTTAATATTTAGGAATATTATATTGATAGCTAAAAATTAATATAATGTATAGGATTGACAGTTTTGTTCGCTTTGACCTGTTGGGATTGTGTAGCAATATGTGTTGGTAAATTATTATTAGTGTAAATATAATTGTAATTGTTAGATGTTTGGAGTAGATATTGGGTGCTAGTAAGCTTTGTGTCGTATTGATGTTACTCATAATAATTATTTTTCTCTTTGGGTTGCTCACAGAATTATCACATGCATGTTTTTATTAGATGCCAAATTCATTATTTAAAATTGTTCATTAATTTGGAAAATAATAGTATTTGGGAGGGAGAAACCACTTGTTTAACTTTTTAGTTGATCCCTTGTTGTCTATGTCATAATGTAGGATTTGGAGAACCAGTTCAATTTTCACAAAGATGTTAAATATTGTTGTTATTATTGTTGGGGATCAACCAACAATAGATTACACTTGTGAAAGCAATAAACGCGGAATTAAATCAGATAGACAAGTAACTAGAATGATAAACAGCAAGAACACGAGATACAAGAAACCACCCTGAAAACTTGTATTAACAAACTCTTTACAAAAGGAATACAATTGAAGAAACTTCTTTCTTCCACACCTCTCCTAGATGTATAGATCTCTCAATAGATCTCTATTCCTCAAGAGCTCTCTCTCTCAAGAACAATCAACTCCAACAAGCCTGTATTGATTCAATTCTGTACTGTTCTTCACACACAATGAATTACTACAATAATCCACTACAACTACTACAATAAGCTAGGAAGATCTAATTCTACATATAGAATTAGGAGACTTGAGCATGCACTTCCAACAAATAGTTAAGCCACTTGAACAAGGGCTCTAAAAATAGTATTGCTAATAATAGAGACGCGAGCTTGAGACTACAACTCAAACTCATCATGCAAACACTCGCTTTTGTCCACGAAAATAGCTCTCTAGACAAGCAGGTAACCGACGTCGGTTCCTGCTGCTTGTCTGTGACCGCCGTCAGCCGATCCTCTACCGATGTCGGCGTCTCTGCAACTGTTCCTGACCGACGTCGGTCGCTCCTGACCGACGCCGGTGTTTGTGTAGACCCGAAACTGATAATGTATGCTCCTTGGTGAAGCTTTTAGCTCCACATCCTAACAATCTCCCACTTGGAGATAAACAGCTGCACCAATACCTGTACAGCAACATCTTCTAGCTCCTCCATCTTCAACTCAATCATGAAGACCAACAGAAGTTGAATGAAGATTCAACTTCTCCTTTGTAACCGGCTTGGTTAACATATCAGCAGGATTCCTATCTGTATGGATCTTCTCCAGCTTCAACTCACCATCTTCCAATACCTATCGTATGAAGTGATACCTTAGCTATATGTGCTTTGTTCTTGAATGAAAGGCTGAATTCTTAGCCAAATGGATTGCACTCTGACTGTCACTATACAATCTACAACTCTCATGCTCCCTACCAAGCTCATCCATGAACCGTGTCATCCATATCATCTCTTTGCTAGCCTCTGTGGCTGCAATATACTCTACTTCTGTAGTTGACAAGGCAACAACCTTCTGCAACTTAGATATCCAGCTAACCGCCGTTCCACCTACAGTGAAAACATAACCTATAGTGCTCCTCCTGCCATCTAAATCACCTACCATATCTGAATCTACATAACCATGTAGAGAAGTATCTGAACCTCCATAGCACAAGTGCCTACTGCTGGTTCCTCTCAGATATCTAAGGATCCACTGAACTGTTTTTCAATGTTCTTTACATGGATTGGCCATATACTTACCACTCCCACTGCTTGGGCAATATCCGGTCTAGTACACACCATTGCATACATCAAACTCCCTACTGCGGAAGAATATGGAACCTTACTCATGTACTCTACCTCATCATATGAATTAGGACATTGTTCTTTACTCAACTTAAAATGTCCAGCCAAAGGTGTGCTTACCGGTTTAGCATCTTGCATATTGAACCGTTTTAACACCTTGTCCACATAATCTTCTTGAGACAATATCAACCTGTGATTTTTTCTGTCTCTCTTAATGCTCATGCCAAGGATTTTCTTTGCTGCTCCCAAATCCTTCATAGCAAACGTTTGAGCTAATTTCACTTTAAGCTCAGAGATATCCTGCATGTGTGATCCTGCAACCAGCATATCATCTACATACAACAATAGAATAATATATCTACCGTTATCAAATCTCTTGAAATACACGCAATGGTCAGATTGACACCTACTGTAGCCATGCTCAGTCATAAACCTGTCAAATTTTAAATACCATTGCCTAGGAGCTTGCTTGAGGCCATACAAGCTTTTCTTCAATCTGCACACAAACGTCTCCTTACCCTTGACCTCGAATCCTTCTGGCTGTTCCATATAAATTTCCTCATCCAAATCTCCATGAAGAAACGTTGTCTTAACATTTAGCTGCTCAAGATGCAAATCCTCAAAAGCAGCCAAAGACAATACAACCCTTATAGAAGTCATTTTAACAACAGAAGAAAAAATCTCACCAAAGTCAATACCTGGCTTTTGTGCAAATCCTTTCACCACTAATCTGGCCTTGTATCTCATCTGTCCATTCTCACCTTCTTTCAACCTGTAGGTCCATCTGTTCTTGAGTGTTCTCTTACCTGCTGGCAATTCAACCAAATCCCATGTTTGGTTCTCTCTTAAGGACTCCAACTCCTCAACCATGCCACACTCCCACTCACTCTTGGACTCCACCTGTATTACTTCTTCAAAACTCTCTGGTTCTCCACCATCAGTTAGCAATAAATAAAATAAAGAAGGAGAATATCTAATTGGAGGCTTACTCACCCTTCCTGACCTCCTGATGGGTGTCTGAGATTCGTTCACAACACGTTGTCCACCCAAATTCTCTGACAGTGACCGACCTCGGTCACCTCCAGACCTATTACTGGCCGACGTCGATTCTTCCTGACCGACCTCGGTGCCTGTACGGCCGACACCGGTCTCTGTAAGGCCGATGCCGGTTTCTATACTGCCGACGCCAGTTCCTACCTTGTCGACGTCGGTCTCTGTGTTTTCCTGCAAGTGATTATGTCTTTTTCTCGCGAGCTCATCTTGGACTTTCACCTCATCCAATTGACCATTGCTCTGTTCAGATTGATTCAACTTCCTTAGCTGATCACAATACATCACTCTTTCGTTGAAAACAACATCATGGCTCCTGATTACCTTGTTAGTTTCTAGATTCCACAATCTGTAACCAAAATCATCTGAGCCATAGCCAATAAACGTGCACCTCATAGACTTAGCATCAAGCTTCTTTCTATTTTTTTTATCTATGTGCACAAAGGCTTCACAACCAAAAACTTTGAGATATGAGAGATCAACCTTTTCACCTATCCATGCCTCTTCTGGAATACCACCATCTAGAGCTGTAAAGGGTCCTCTGTTAATCAGGTACACTGTAGTGTCAACAGCTTGTGCCCAAAACTGTAAGGGCAAACCGGCATGCAATCTCATACATCTTGCACACTCCATTATTGTCCTGTTCATCCTTTCAGCAATTCCATTCTGCTGAGGTGTCCTTGGAACCATCTTTTGCCTGCGGATTCCATGCATGCAACAATAATCTCTGAACTTATGACTGCAAAACTCACCGCCATTGTCTGATCTCAAGCACTTTAATCTTTTACCTGTTTCATTCTCAACCATAGCTTTCCAAACTTTAAAAGTCTCAAATACATCAAATTTTCTTCTAATACAATAGATCCATACCTTCCTTGTAGCATCATCTATGAAAGATACATACTACTGTGATCCTCCAATGAAAGCAACCTGAGCTGGTCCCCACACGTCTGTGTGAACAAGCTGCAACTTATGCCTCTTCTTAGTAGACCCAGTCTTGAGAAAACTAACCCTTTTCTGTTTTCCAAATACACAGTGCTCACAAAACTCTAGATCTATGCCTTTTAAATCTGAAAGCATACCTTTGGACTTAAGAATTGACATCCCCTTCTCACTCATGTGGTCAAGTCTTGAGTGCCACAATTTAGCATCCACATCTGAAGTAGATAATACAGAAGGAGATTTGTTAGTAACATAATTACACAAATAGAGAGTACCTTCTTTCTTACCTCTGGCCATAACAAGTGCACCCTTGGTCACCTTCCAAGATTCTGCTGTGAGAGTTACTGTACAACCCTCATCCCCTAACTTCCCTGCAGAAATCAAATTTCTCTTCAAGCTAGGAACATGCATCACATCTCTCAACACCCATGTGTTGTTATTCTACATCTTCAGCTGCACTTTACCTTTGCCAATTATTTTACAGGGCTCATCATCCCCTAGATACACTATTCCAAAATCTCCATGGATATAGTCACTAAAATATTTCCTGTTAGGGGTAGCATGAAAAGATGCACCAGAATCTAATACCCAAGATTCTATATTATTATTCAGAGAGAAAATTAAAGCATCTTGTGCAATATCTGCAACCTTGGCTTCTTCCTTTTCTTTGTGCTGATTGTCCTCCTTAGGTTTTGACCAACAATCTCTGCTTATGTGCCCCATCTTTCCACAATTCTAGCATTGTGGCCTTCTGCCATTTCTGGATTTAGATCTGCCTTTCCCCTTAGATTTGGATCTTGATCTGCCTTTCTTGCTCTTCTCTTTCTGCCTTCCCCTGCTCTCAAAACTTAAAGCGTTCCCAGATGCCTCTTCTGTGCTTTTCCTGCGTATTTCTTCATTCAAGATAACACTAACAACATCCTCTACTTTCAAAATATTTGATGCAGATGCAGTATTACTTACTGCCATTACTAAGCCATGCCAGCTTTCAGGCAAAGAACATAATATCAAAAGAGCTTTTATTTCATCATCAAACACTATATTCACTGAACTTAATTGATTCACAATTCCATTGAAATCATTCAGATGAGTAGAAATAGATCCACCTTCATTCATATGCAAATTAAATAACTGCTTCATAAGATATACCTTATTAGAAGCCGAGGGTTTTTCATACAAATTTGCTAACGTAGTCATCAACTCTACCGTAGACTTTGTCTGTGATAAATTGGATATCACAGTGGATGCTAGACTCAGTCTTATAGACCCCAAAGCCTTTCTGTCAAGAACTTCTCATTCTTCATCCTCCATGTCTTTGGGCTTCTTTGCAACCCCACCTAACGGTAAGTAGAGATCTTTCTGATACAGATAATCCTCTATCTGCATTCTCCAGTGTTGGTAGTTTTTGCCATTGAACTTTTCCATTCTCAGTTTACTTTCATTTGCCATTGCTTCTCCCACTCAAACAGAAATTCTTGCAGAAACTCCTATGAGAACCTGTAATCAATACACACTACATAGATCTGAACCACCTGTTAGTGAACCTGAGCTTTGATACCACTTGATGGATATCAAGCTCTGAACCTGCAACCAATGCTCTGATACCACTTGTTGGGGATCAACCAACAATAGATTACACTTGTGAAATCAATAAACGCGGAATTAAATCAGATAGACAAGTAACTAGAATGATAAATAGCAAGAACACGAGATACAAGAAACCACCCTGAAAACTTGTATTAACAAACTCTTTACAAAAGGAATACAATTGAAGAAACTTCTTTCTTCCACACCTCTCCTAGATGTATAGATCTCTCAATAGATCTCTATTCCTCAAGAGCTCTCTCTCTCAAGAACAATCAACTCCAACAAGCCTGGATTGATTCAATTCTGTACTGTTCTTCACACACAATGAATTACTACAATAATCCACTACAACTACTACAATAAGCTAGGAAGATCTAATTCTACATATAAAATTAGGAGACTTGAGCATGCACTTCCAACAAACAGTTAAGCCACTTGAACAAGGGCTCTAAAAATAGTATTGCTAATAATAGAGACGCGAGCTTGAGACTACAACTCAAACTCATCATGCAAACACTCGCTTCTGTCCATGAAAATAGCTCTCTGGACACGCAGGTAACCGACGTTAGTTCCTGCTGCTTGTCTGTGACCACCGTCGGCCGATCCTCTGTCGACGTCGGCGTCTCTGCAACTGTTCCTGACCGACGTTGGTCGCTCCTGACCGATGCCGGTGTCTATGTAGACCCGAAACTGATAATGTATGTTCCTTGGTGAAGCTTTTAGCTCCACATCCTAACAATTATAGATGTTTATAAAGAAAGTTATTGTTTGGTATTAGTTTATCCCAAAATTATAAGAAAGTTGTTGTAACCTAGATTATAAAGTATATAGGTTTTGAATAGTTGTAACAAATTGTACTATTATAATAGATTGTGTTCGTGTTGTCTTGGATGGTTAGAGCATTAGTATAATCTTGTAATATACTCTCATTTTGAGTCGTTATAAAAATAAAGTTTCTCGTGTTTCAAAAAATGAATTTTCTAATTATTGTAAACACGTTTTGACATTGAATAGTTCTTAGAACCCTTGTAAATTTTGGTGCACTGTAGGAAATCTTTGTTTAATATTTATTCTGAATTATTGGTCTTTAGAGTCCCATAACTATAGGTCTTATATGGGTGATTGGTAAACTGAAAAATTAACTATTCAAGTAGTAAAATTGAATTATTATAGTCATAGATTTTTAACAAATTATTATTTGTAAAACATGCCTTTGTAACCAAAAGAACGTGACTTACACAAATAAAATTGGAAGAACCATAGGCTTATACATCTAGATTTATCATACACTCAAAACAAGTAATATAACAATAATGGCGTAAAACATTATACAAGGATTTACTTTGAGCACTAAATCATGAATTGAATTCATTGATATTGGAAACATAATAATTAAAATAAGATAATCAAATTGAGAATCAGCTTAGGTCAACAGATAACTAACTCAGATAAACAACTGTTCTAGTCATTTTACATAAATGGAAATTTAGAACATCTACCTCTATCCTAATACAATATGATTCATCAACTTGTATCAATCTACCTCATCTAGTTGTTCTTCAGTAAAACTATTCTAGAGACAACTATTAAAGTTAATCATTTGTTGATTTATTTTAGTTTGTAGAATCCCTTTGGAATCACCCTACCAAAAAGAAGCTAGAGTGATAGCATCTCAATTTTGGGGGTTGATAGTGTTTTATCTTACGTTAAATTAGCATAGTTAACTTGAAATAACCAAAACATGATTGTTTATTATTTTTAATAATTCCTTTCCAAATTAAATTTATATAAAAAAAATTTGTTATTTTGATTTTTGTTTGCAAAGTCACTTTGGAAATAGACTCAAATTAATAGAAGAACGTGAGATTTTCTGAAACTAAAACTTTTAGGCTCTAGAATTATATCACAAAAATTAAGGTCTACAACCATAAATTTTTTACCTCATTCTGATACCTTCTAGTGGATCTGACTCTGAAGGTATTTGACAATTTTTTGTAGCTGATTTCCTTTACAACCTGCAAAGTCATTTCAAATTTGAGTTATCATAAATAGCTATAATAATCTTTAATTGAAACTGGTGGTTGGTAGTGATTATTTTACTTTTAAACTAATATAAAAAATTTGATTTAATAATTTTGGATGTTTTTAATTTTTTAGTGAACCAATTCCGAACCTAATTTATTTAAAAAATTGTTTAGCAGAACAGTTTTTTGCGTTAAACCTGTTTGGAATGCTAAGTTATTTTATCGTTTAAATTGTTGGTGATTATTTTTTCAAGTTCTTAGTGGTATTTTATAGCTAATAGAATACAGAATAACTTCCAGTAATAATTTTTCCCTCGTGGGAGTATTTTATCAATCGCCATTTGATAGGTGATTTAACAAAATTGTCATCGGATTAAGACATGAGCTAGTCTAGTCTAGATGCACCTTGGTTGGGTAATTCCACTTTGACATGAATTATTAACCTTGAATAGTGTACTCATGGGTGGTATATGAGTGAATTTGAATTTAGGCTAAATAGGAGTTTGGTTACTTATGCAGTCTTAACATGTTTACAGTTGTAGTGGCATAAACAAGGTGTCAACACATCGTTGATGGATCATGTTCGATACCGTTTAGGATGAGCTTCAGTAATGGTTTCATTAGTCTAAGTTATACTTGATATCCCTTGAATATCGAATTTGAGTGTAGTCTTTTGTTGGTTGAATATTTTGTTGATCAGCGTACTGATAAACAAAATAGCTCTGATCAGCCAAAGTAGGAAGATTGGTCGTCCAAATGTGTAGGTTCACCACATCAAAAGGGGACTAATCTCTCCTCTCATCAAGGGGAGGTTCCCTATAGATATGATATATATATATATATATATATATATATATAAACAAAAAATAATACTCAAGGGTAGGATAAACCATCCATCTCTCTTTTTTCAGAGATGATGCGTGCGGATCAAAGGAGAAATCTTAGGGATAATGATAGAAAGCAATCCTCTTTTTTCATAAGTACTATTCAGCAAACCACAAGAATCTTCCTAGTAGTTATTGCAAAATGTAACTAAGGACGTAGTAACCAGCAAATTGAGATGTAGCACAAAGTCTCCACCTCAATTACCCAAGAGTGAGATACGAAGGACAATGAGGGCATAAAGTCAAGTCCTTTACACAGAAACAAAAAGAAAACACACTAAAGGCAATTATGGGGGCACAAAGTCTCTCCACAGTTGACTTCAGGACACCTTCCTGACTACTTTCACTAATTTTGCTCGTTGAATTAAAGGAACTAAAAATATATTAAGGAAAAAGACATAAGAACAATTTCCCCAACAACAAAGATATCACAGCACAAAGTCTGAAAAGTCACTTGCTTTCTTATTCCAATAACAAAATATGATCAACAATCTGAGCTCCAAGTCTCAGTAATGCCTTTCAATTTGGGCAGAGTTTAGTTTCTAACAATCAGAGAGAGATATTAAAACAATAAAAGAGAGTCCCTTATATAGCCTCTTCAAGAAGGACTTGGGAACAGTAACACATCATGTTGCATTGAATTTTGTTAAGAAGACATGCTAGAATTTAGGGGCATTTACCCATTTTTTTCTCAATGTAGAGAAATGGGTCACGCCATTGAATGTTTGCATCCTTCGATGTCCACCTGGTGATCTGCTTCTAGAAACATATCCGATGCGCAAATGTTTCTGATCCTTCCTCATCGTTCCTCCTTTTTTATTTAATTGAATCGGGTCCTTGATTCAATTTGACGCTCTGTTCCTTAGTCGCTTCCTGCTGGTCTTGGCCTTAAAGCCTTTGAATGCATTTAGGTCCATTTTGGGTCAGGAAGAGCCCCCTGCAAGGGTATCTACCCTTCAAGCGGTCTTCGGATGGCCTTTGGGCTTCTTTTAGCAGATCGCTAAGTTATTTGGCTCTTCTTTAAGGCTTTTCAAAATCAATGACTACTTTACAAACTTTGAAATTGACGTTCACGCACCTGTCACTATGTTTGAATTTCCAAAGGCTAGTTCGTCGTTATTGACTTTGACGTCTTCAGGCGCGTCACCCCTTAGACTTTCTTTAGCTTTATCTTGATTCGGCCTTTTCTGCTACTTGCTTCCTTCGGATTTCTTGTTTTGCATCCTCCCGAAGGGAAGGTGACCCTTCGGCTTTGGGGAAGTGTCCTTTAATTCGACAGTCGAGAGTCCCCCGCAAGGGCACTTACCCTTCGGGGTCCTTCGGCGACCTTTTGTCTTCAGAGTCCTTCGGAGCTTTCCCGCGGACAAAAATTCCACAAGAATTGTTTCGGCTACTTTGTCTTTGGCCTTCAAAAAAAAATTCGGGCTCCTCCCGTAGCTTCCCCGAATTTCTTCAGACTTTTTGTCTGAAGGAATTCCTTCAAACAGAAGTCCGAAAGAATTCGTTTCTTGCCTTAGTCTTTTCACCGGGCTTTGCTTTGTTTTTCGGTCTTTTCTTTCTTTCGGAGGAAAAAGTCCGAAGGAATTCTTTCGAACAATTTCCCTGAAGGAATTGTCTCTTTGTTACTTTTGCCGGGGGAACTTTTTCGAAGGAAATCCCTTTGCTCTTTTAGCCTTTGAATTGGTCCATTTGCCCCCTTTCTGCCCTCTGCAAGGGCTATTTGATCCTTTGGCTTTGGGGCAACCCCTTGAACCTACCGATTGAACCAACCGATTGAACCAACTTTGGTTCAATGGTTCATTCCCTTTGACCGCTTGAACCAAGATTCTTTGAAACAAGCCTCGTTGAACTTGTTGAACCTTGAACCTTGAACCCATTGAACCTTTGAACCAAAGTGGTTCAATGGTTCATCGGTTCAATCGGTTCATTCTTTTCATTTAGCTAAGTCCTTTTTATCTTTTTGAACCAAATGCGTTGAACCCTTTGGTCGTTGAACCTGTTGAACCATTGAAACTTGAACCCGTTGAACCTTTGAACCAAAGTGGTTCAATGGTTCAGCGGTTCAATGATTCAAGCTTCAAAAACTTGTTCTTTTGATTGAACCTGCCTGTAGAAGCCTTTGAACCTTGAACCCGTTGAACCTTTGAACCAAAGTGGTTCAATGGTTCATCGGTTCAATCGGTTCAATCCTTGTTTAGAAGCTTGCCGATGAACTCTTTTGGTTGAGCCTTGTCATTGAACCAACTTTGAAATTGCCTAAGTGTTGAGAGCTTGCTTCTTTCCTACAGAGTCCGTAGAAATCAACCTGTGAAGTCCATTGAACTTGGCCTGCAGAGTCCGTAGATTTTCTTCCTGCAGAGTCCGTAGATTTTCTTCCTACAGAGTCTGTAGATTTAAGCCTGCAGAGTCCGTATATTTTCTTCCTGCAGAGTCCATAGATTTTCTTCCTGCAGAGTCCGTAGATTTAAGCCTGCAGAGTCCATAGATTTAAGCCGCAGAGTCTGTAGATTTTTGAGAAGCTTGAAAAATGAGGAATTTGAATGCTTAGAACAAATTTCGAGAAAGGCAGAGATTATTTTGGTCTGAGGACCAAAATAGTTCAAATGTTGTCCCAAAAATGAGTGATATTTTTGGGGGACAACATCTTGTACACTGAGTCTGGTGTAGTTGACACAACATAGTCGTATCTAGAGTGTGGAACACCTTTATGCATTTTGTTTTTTGAAATATAAGGTGAGTGTATAGGTTGCATATATCATACCTTGCGTGCGTTTGGTTTCCTTTGATTGTGTATATGAGTTTATAAGATGTGGGTAATCAAGGCACGATTGAGTGTGGTTGCATAAATAGTTGAAGTGTTTGCTCATGTAGAGTTATTGTTGCACAAGAGAAAAAAAATAGTAGTGTTTTTATGGGTTTTATTTGGGTGAAATTTTGGGTATTGAAATATGTATAAAAGGTCATTAGTACACCATGAAAATTTTGACATCACTAGAATTTACATAAATAATATATCTAAGGAAGTAGACTCTATATATGTTATTAGATATTATTTGCTAAAGTATTGTTTGTGTGACTCATGTAAGTCTTTCTAATGTGTTTCTTTCTAAGATGGTTTAAGCTTAATGTTAGATTCCATTATTTTATGTATATATGATTTTCAAATAAATCAAATACAATCAATTGCATGTATGTATAGCCAATCTAGATGTTTTGTTGATAAGGGCCGCATAGTGGCTAGTCCTACCTTTGTATTGAAAATTGTTTATGAATTTGTTAAAAAGGTCATCATCCATATGCCTCGCATAAGTCTTCATCAAGTGAAGATTTTTTTTTGGCATTTTTAGCTATCAATATTAAATATTTTTTAGATTTGAGGTATGAATTATGGCATGATGGCATTCAAACAAAGTTTTTATGAAACATAACCAACACCACCTTAAAACTACATGTAAACAATCAACATCAGAATAATTGACAAAATTGCATTTAACTCTAGTTATACGAACTCAAATCAAATAACTTGTAAATGTAAGTCCACACCAAAATATAGTGTTTTTATATCATGGTCATTGTCAACTAATCGACTAATATTAAAATATAAATTATATTAGACTATGTATATTATAACATGCATATTTTAATATTTTAATAGAAAAAAAACCAAAGCAACACAACCACAATCCCCACAGAGGGAAGTCACCAACAAGCAGATAGTCTAATAAATTCATAATATAATGATAGTCCCTGTAAGGGACAACCTAGTATTGAATGCCAAAGATGCAACTAAGGAAGGAATCCAAAACTAACAATGATCTTTTTTTCTAGCTCAGAGAATGTAACAAAGAAGTAATTGAGTTCTATCATTTTTGTAGTCTAAACGTCTTGTTTCACAACCAATTGAGCTCTCTACCATTTATTATCATTGACTTGTTTAACCATCTTTTTGTTATCGTAGAATATTGTTTGCACTCACTACGACAAGAATGTCATCTATTAAAAAATTTGGCATAAAGTTCATGAATGGCAGTTATTCAAGAAAAATTATTATGGAAGAAGCAAGAATGACATATTTTTTTGCAAACATGTTTGTTGATGATTTATCTAAAAGTCTTTGAAAGCACATTAGTGGAAATTCCTAGTCCAAGAAGAGTATATTTCAATGAAAGTTTACACTAGAAGAGAGAAGGGAAATTATGTTGATTATTATTCCATGTGTCTTTGGTAACTTTTTAGTTCTAGAAGGCATGCAAGACCGATTTTTTATTTTAGTTCTAGAAGGCATGCAAGACCGATTTTTTATCTTATGAAAGGGGCAAGAAGGTTTTAAAAACTTGAGAAATTTAAGTTGATTAAAAATGGGGAGTTTGCAATGAAACAACCTTCAAGGGAGAAGTTTGAAATTGGGTTCAACTCTTGATCCCCAAATCTTGTATTGAATTTAATCCACTTGTTTTCAGTGAGAATGTAATTCAAGTTTAAGTACCCCTTACATGTGAATATTAGACAAATGTGAAGATATGTAACTTTGATAGGAAAATGATCAAACCTAGATCCATTAGACCATTGTTAATCAATGATGAAGTTATAAAGAATCTTTGTGGACATCTTAACAAACAACACATCACAAACCAATAAAGAGATATTGTTAATGATTGATTTGTCATATAAGCTAGAGACCTTAAAAGAGTTTCTTATAGTTGATCAGTGCATCCATTCCATGGTATAATGGGTGTCAAATATCCTTATAAGAGTGAATACATTTGTTAAACAGGTGAAGCCCTACAAATAGCTTAACCATGGCCAAAGGGAAGTTATTGGATGTGATCAGGTAGTTCCACAAAATTGAAGAATCTATGGAAATTAAATTATTGTCTAAGAGAGATGCCCTTCCAAATAAGGAGTGTTGTCACCTCCTGCCAAACTCTCCACAAACTATGAATTGGGAGAGACCAATCAATGTTTAAAAATTTAGCGTTCAATAGCTTATCTTGAAAGTTAACATTCTACCATTTTCTTTTCACAACAACCATTTGAATATGGTGCCTTAAGAGGATATTTTATGGCTCATCTCTAACTATCACCATAACAATCCTTTTAGACATAAGACATTTGCCTTGTATCCAAATGTAGATACTAAAATCTGATATTGGGTACTTGAAAATTACAAGGTTAACACATATTTACTATGCATGACTTGAGTAAATAAATAAGGTCATAATCCACCATTATCTCACATTTGCATGTTATCTTATAAGTTTGACCCTTACGTTATATTGTTACACACCTAAGAACCTCACAGTCTATTTAAACCCCATTGAACATCCTGCATAGACATCTCTAGACCCTCAATTCAATCTACCTCTACATAGGTCAATTTTATCACCTTCGATCAATATTGTCAGTTGATATTAAACTGATCTGGTCAAAACCAACCCTTCCCCAAAAATTGTTACTTTTTAAAATCAAACCTTTCCTTAGGGTCAACACATTTACCTAGTGTGTCGATGGCATGAGAAATTACCTAATTTGACTTATATATAAACAAATAAAGGTCTCATTCAAAAAGGATTGGGCACTTATCTGGAACACATCTATACACTATTGCATATTGAGCAAAAATGCCTTATTCTTCCCAAATTGCATATCTATCACTAAGAGCAATCATAAGTCAAGTTTTAAACACACTAAAGCTAATTCAAAGGAATCATTTTCAAGTATCAAAGTCAAATCATTAGATGCATACATATAGCGAAGGAGCATAATTATACAATCACACTAGGTTAGAGAACTACGTGTGATGTGAATTTTGTCCTCAGAGTATCAGATACATAGGTAGTAGTCGATTATAAAATAGGGTTGATTGGGATCAGCTCATCCCATTACACTTTCCTAATTGTTTAAGGTTTCTAGCCCTCACAAGCATGCCTAAGGTTTTAAGGCAAAGGAGACTGATTATGGATATATGCACATCATTAAAGTTTGGGATCATAAATACAAAGCATATAGAGACAGGAAAAGGTGACCATATGGTCATAGTCCCTCATTTTCACATGGGTAAGTATCAATCAATGATACTAACCTAGATCAGTGGAACCGACCCTGCATAGATAAAGATACAGCTCCTTAACTGAATGAATCACATGCTTGATTTTTTTTGATATCCACTTCTAGAATATAGTCATAGTCAGATAGTTACTCATAAAAACTAAGTATTTATCCCTTTGTTATACTTACTATATTTAGTGTATGCCACTTGTTGAATCATTGCAATCAGTTTCAATATTTTACATTCATACATATGCTTGAATGCCTTATCTCTATATCTAAGTTATTATACAAGTTTCTATTTTAGTTAGATTTCATCTTAATCAAAAATTCAGAAAAACATATTGGCATGTAGACATATTGAACCATCCTTCTAAGGTATCAAATTTATTGTCCTAGGGTTTCAAATTTCAATTTCCATACACACAAAATCTATTTTATTTTTATTTTCCTAGTGTTTCAAATTGGATTTCTGATTTCCATACAAAAATCTATATTTTCACCTTTGCCCTAGTCTTATACATCCTTGCATGATCCCATCATATGCCATCTAATAAGGTTAATGTCCTTGCTCTTATAAAATGTAGTGCTACATTAAGTGGACCCATATTAGAGCATAATCAAATTCCTTCTACTTCAAATAACATGGATACAATGAAGTGTCTTCTTCTTTTGTATCATAGGATTATTCATGAACATGTGCAAATAGATGATTATGTTGATATGCATCCTTTCGAACATGATAATCAAGATAATCAAAATGAACATAATAATCAATATAATTATGAGGACCTAGACATAATTGATCCCATTGAACTTAATGGGGTAGATCTTGACCATGTTAAAGCCTTCTTCAGTTTTCATCAAAGACTCTATCAATATCCAAAAAATGTGGTTGGAATTGTCCAATTGATCCTAGCTTTTAACGCCGCACACCAAACTAAGCTTGCTACACTTTAGACATAACAACAAGAGCCCTTTGATATTATCAACCAATCCTTTTGAGCTAGTATTTCCACATCTGGTGTTTACACCTCTAATATTGGTATTATCCCTATGCCTGCACCTCCAGCAACCTATGTGACATCCACCCAAGGCTTGGAGGAAACATGAGGCCTCAAACATATTTCCATACCTAACCTAACACAAGAAACCTTTACCCCTCCCATGATGACTATGTATGTTAAATTATCAACCTCACCTACTAAACATTTCCTTGATTATTGCTTTACACAATAAGGTGTTGTAGCTAAAGCAAGGTGTATCTAAAGTTAGTCATTCCATGGATTCATATGCCTTGCTCCATAACCCGTTATTCCATAAGATAGTATCCTATCCTTTACTAATAGGATTTGTAGCTCCCAGTCTTCCATTATATGAAGTTAAAGGCAATTCCAAGAAACATCTTAGATCATTCCATGTAACATGCTTGGAATATGCATATAAATGACAAACTATTGACCAACTTATTTCCAAAAAGTCTCAAGGACTATGCATTGTGATGGCTATACGATCTCCCCTTCCACTCCTAAAGAGCATTCAACCCTATGACAGACCAATTCCTAGCACATTTTTCCATCATCATTGATGAGAAATTATCTTATGCACAAATTGCCAAACTCAAACAAAGATCCAATGATCCAATGATAGATTGTGCACTTAAATACAAAACTATGGTAGCCAAGATGATCAATGTTATGGCCATTAATGAATCATAAGATATATTCACACAAAGCTTGTTGGCATTGCTCCATGAGTAAATTATATTCAAGAGATTCAAATCCTTTGATGAGTTATGCCACATAGTAAGGGACAAAGAAGTCAAGTCAATAGCTTTGATGAATCTCAAGTAGACATCCACTCCTCCAACTACTTCTAAAAAAGTTCCAAAGCAAACCACACTGCAAGGTCAAGCCAAATGATAACAAGAATGAGGCAAAGATTACATTCAATGCAGTATCACTACCCAAAATCCAAATACAATGACAACTCCACCTAAGAGGCAGATTTAAATATTACCATCACCTCCTCATGTACTACTAAAGAAGTTACCCGAGTGAAACTTTATCACACTTCCTCTTCCGCAAGAGATTGATCTAAATAAGCCTACACCAAGGAACTATGACAACAATGCATATTGTGATTATCATCATATTTCAGGGCATTCAATAATCATATGCTTCAAATTGAGACATAAGATACAAGATCTTATAGATGACACCATTATCAGCTTGTGCACCCCTATAGAGGAATCAAGACCACAACATAATGGAAATCAAAAGTTGGAGATATTTAATGGTCCATTTTCTAAACATGAGATAATAGATCCTAAGGATACTTCAAAGGTACATTATGCATATAACATGCATCCCCACTTACAATGTATGATCATCCAATAGATGTTATTATTGGTGTACTTATCAACATTTCACCAAATTGTCATGTGATCACATTCAATGACATCGAGATTACTGACAATGATTAATATTGCACTCTTCATATAAGCCTATATCAATGAACAAACCATACATAGTGTTATGATCAATAATGGATCGAGTAAGAATGTTTGTACGATGACACTTCTCCACTCCCTTGGGTACACACAATAGGATTTAAAAGATATATCAAAATTAGTTAAGGGTTTCTATGGATAGAAATATAATACCTTGGGCACATAGTACTACCTATTCAAGTGGGCTCAACCATACTAGCTATGTCATTCCTAGTTCTAGAAAGTAATAGGTTCTTCAACATGTTGTTAGGACACCTTGGATGAAAAAACTTCATACAATACCATCTACAGTGCATTGATGCCTAAATTAGATACATTACAACAAGGTAGTCACAATTACATGTGTACAATATGATTACCCTCTACAACCAATGGTATCTCCTCCTCCACCCCCACCACCACCATGATTTGTTGTTACATATATTCAAGATCATTATATAGAGATGGTTGAAACACCTATTTAGGATCATTATACATAGATGTTTGGCACACCTATTCAGGATCATTATACAAAGTCAATTGTTACACATATATAATATATATCTATCCACCCAGTGTATAAGAAAAGAGTTGGGCTCACTAAACAACCAAATATTCAACACTGATCACATCAGAGAGTTACTCAAGGCTCACAAAGACCATCATCTCCTATAATACATAGTTAGCATTGTGGAGAATTCAACATGTTTCACAATGTACATGGGCAACAAGGAATTCTCCTACTATACAACAAACCCCATAGAGTTTTTATCCATATAGAGCTACCCATTCTACATCATATTTTATAAACAATGATCATGATATTCATGAAAAAACCCATGATTTCTTATCATATCCTATCATGCCAACAGTTGGTACCTCTTGTCCACAACATGGGACGCTTACACTATTCGATGTAGGAACCTCTCATGATCCTCCCATTAATGCAATCATTGGTTAGTTTTTCCAAACCTCAAATATTTCAAAGATGAAAAAAAATGAAATACTCAAGAAAATACAAAAACATTTAAAATATTTAAAAATTTAAAATGAAGACCAAAGTGTGACATGATTTCTAGATTACACTATTTACATATGTTATTTACCACTTGTTTGGTAGATGGTATATTTTTTCATACACATATGCACATTTCATGGTATATGAGTATGATGTAGGATATACATGTTACACATAAACATACAAATGTTGGACTTTCCTCTACCCAATGACCATGCAGATACTAGAGGCATCTTATTCCACAGGTTTCAAAATTATAGGTTATATATTTTTATGACCTTATACCATGTTAAGCTACCTAGATTGTTTACACATGTATTGTTAATTACTCATATCTTACACATTGCTACAAAGATACATTATTATATTGTGATGTGACATTAATACCTATGGATGGTGTAGACTAGTTCTCTCATTTTAAGCCCCATTGATATTGTTACCCTCAGACATGATAGGTCCCTTTTACTTGTCTATCATGGGTGGCCCTTTGGCCTTATTTGTGACATATTTAGGTCCCTTGAGTGTGGTCATTGATTTGTTTAATGTGACACCCTTGATGTCCCTTATTATCAACATATTTATGTCCACTTGCATGTGGCCCTTGGCATTATTTGTTGTGACATCTTTATGTCCCTTGTATGAGGCCATTGGCCTTTTGTGTCACACTAACACTTGCACTTTTTGAGCTTGTTGATATTGAGTTGTGTCATGATCTATATCATGCACTTTTACTAGATATTATAATTCAATGATCATATATTATGTGCTTCGTTGATACATCTATCTAGACATGACACGTATATGCTCTGCATTACATATGTTTCATGCATGCCTTGATTGGCATATGCATGGTTATGATGACATATTACCCACATGTTCACATGATATTACATGATGTTATCTTTCCACATGACATGAGGTATGATATTGGTCCATGCACATACACAACAACATAATTTACAGTTGAATGGAAAATGGTTGTCATTCCACTTTACACTTATCAAAGTTGTGTTCATGATGGGGGCATGAACATTGTTCATTATATTTCAATCATGTATTTTATTCTAAATTAAGCCAAACTACACAATCGAACCGGAATTCATGATGGCAATAAGAACATCGTTCATTCCCTTTCGATCATTTCTTGTTTACATGAAGTAAACTTGAGCGAAACTATACAAATGATTCTATAAGTCATCTATAGTGGTTGCTGCAATTTATTTAAGTGAATCTACCCTGATGGTTCCTCTTTATATGTGTAGTTTTTTAGGTTAATACATTGCATACTTCTCCCAACATTCATGAGGGTTGGGGCATGTTGTCTTCCCAACCCAAAACCTTGCATAGTTACACAAATTTGGGGCACAAACACCCCTACTATCCATGTGCTTTAGCAAGGAAGCACACATTTTTCAATGTTTCAACAAGGAAGTGTCATCTCCAAAAAGTTTCAAGGGTAATATGGTTTTCAACAACACACAGAGGTTCTCTTAACCTTTTTATTTCAAATTTTTTGTTTTAGATTAAAATTATCAATCTATGGACATTGACTACACATGATTTTAGGTTTTTTTATTAAGTGACCTACACAATTGGACCTTCATACCAAAGACAAAGTATGTTTTACATACTTAGGTAAATTTTATCCTTTCATTCTAGTAATTTCATTATTAGAATAAAGGTGGGGGGGCATTTATAGATACTAAAATCTAGTATTCGGTTCTTGATAATGACAAGCTTGACAGACATTTAGCTCACATGACTAAATGCATAAAAAGGTCATAATCTATGATTTTCTCACACTTGCATGTTATTTTCTAAGTTTGACCCTTCTATTTTGCCACTATACACCTACAAGAACCTTGGTGTCCATTTAAAACATGTTAAATATTTTACACAAACATCTCCAAACTCTCAATTTAGTATGACTATACACAGGGTGGTTCCACCACTTTCAATCAGTATCGTCAGTCAATACTAACCTGATTTGGTCAAAACCAACCCTCTCCCAGCAATAATTAATTTTTAAAATCAAACCTTTCCTTAGGGTTAGCCCATTTTCCTAGTATGTCAATGGCATAAGAAATTGTCCAATTTGACTCATCTATAAACAAATCAAGGTCTCATTCAAAATTAACTTGGCACTTGTCTAGAACACATATACACTATTAAACATTAAGAAAATATATCATATTCTTCCCAAATTTTAAACCTATCACTCAGAGCAATCACAAGTAAATTCTAAGGCACATTAAAGCTAAGTCAAAACAAGAATTGTCAAGTATCAAAGCCAAATCATTAGCTAAATACATATTGTGAAGGAACACAATTACACAATCACACTAGGTGGAAGAAATACATGTGGTTTGATTTCCCTCCTCTAAGTATCAAATACGTAGGCAATGGTCAATCATCAAGTAAGGGTGATTGGGTTTATCTCGTCCCATTACACTTTCCCAATTTTTGTAGGTTTCTAGCCCTCACAACCATACATAGGGTTTTAAGGCAAAGGAGACTAATTTATAGAGCTAGGCACATCATCATGGTTCAAGATTGTAAATACAGAGCATATAGAAATAGGTGAAGGTGATTGTACTTTGGCATTCCTTCATTTACACACAAGTCAAAACCGACCAATACATGTCTGTATTAATCAATAATATTGACCTAGATCAACAAAACTAACCCTACATAGACAGAGCTATAGCTTTTGAACCGAATAAATCACATGGATACTTTTATTTGATATCCACTTCCAGAATATAGACACAATCAAATAGTCAACCAGAAAAGTTAAGTATTCACTCCTTTGTTGTACTCACTATATTAAGCATATGCCTCTTGTTAAAATCATTCCAATTAGTTTTAGTATTTTACATTCAAATGTATGCTTGAATGTAATATCTTGATATCTAAATTAATATACAATTTTTTAATCTTTATTAGATTAGGTAATTCATCTTAACCCAAATTATGAAGAACCAATAGGGATTAATAATACCAAGACCACCCATACTTTTAGGTCAAGAACATAAAGTCCACAAGATTTATAGCATACCTCTTATACCATCTCACTTAGTCTGAATAAAATGACATACTTTTTGGATAAAATTTGATAATTAGCCTCAGATGGTAGCCAACAAGAAGAGTAAAAGATGTGCAACCATAAATATATTATTCACAATTTGTATTCTCCCTACAAGTGAGAGGAATCTCACTTCCCAATTACCAATATTTTAATAGAATTTTCATAAGAACCACTTCCACATCTGATGAATAGTTATTCCAATTCCGAAAGGGATCCCAAGGTACCCCATGACTTACCCATGCTTTAGCTATTTCCATTGTCTAGATATCTAGTCTGGCAGGTCCAAGTAACTAGTCAAAATACAATCAATTTTATTCATAGATTGTTTGGATTCAAATTCCATGCAATAGATATCCTTCAATTAGAGAGCATTATTCAATTCAACCTCATCGTTTTGCAAGAAGAGAATTTTTCATCAGAAAAGATAGAATTAATAACAAATCTATGGTGTGGTATCTCAATGCCCTTAATCTAATCCAATGAACCTGACTTTCTAAAACATGTAGCCAAGGGCATTAGATGCAAGTACATAAAGAAAAGGAGCTAAGGGAAAAAAGTGGAGAAGAGATCTTTGGAGCTAAAAGTATTTAATGAGAGTTCCATTGATTACAAAAATAGTTGAAGCATGCGTAAAAAATATACTGACATGTTTAATTCATTTATATCCAAAATTGAGCCACTATAGTATTTTGAGAATAAAACAACATTTGATCATATCATAAGTTTTTTCAAATTCAAGCTTAATCAAAATAACATTTTGATCTTGTTGGCAAGATTTTATGTTGTGTTTTCTTGGGACCTTTCACTGACTCACCTAATTGGAAGTGACATAAAGCTTGCAACATTAGAGAAATCATCGATTAATTGGTGATTTCCTTTTGCATTTGAGAGGCGCAGCGCCCTTGTGTGATGTGGGTTTGTTTTTTTTTTTTGTACTTTTTGTTAGGTTGTGGAGCTAAAAGCTTCACTGATGCAGACATGGAGGAGGTTGCAGAAGGGTTGCAAAGTGTTACTGTCACCGACGTCGGTCAGGCCAACCGACGTCGGCAGGGTAGAGACAGGAAGCAACCGATGTCGATCAATAGTCGGCCGACGTCGGCGACCCCCAGGAAGACAGGGACCGACGTCGGTCACCTGTGGTTTGAGTTGCGAGTATATTACGGGCAGTTGGTTGACGAACCAAGTGTTTGCATGTCAAGAGCTAATTTTAGACTGAGAGCTGTGGATCTAATTATTGTAATTAGGTGTCTAATTATTGTTTGGATGAGATCTATATAATAGACTCATGGATTGTATTGTAAGCTTGTAGCTAGAGAGTAAGAGAGCAATATTATAAGCTCCTTCTATGTGTGAGGTGAGCAATGGTGTGTTCTTCCTAGTGCCACAGTACCAAGTGTGGGTGCTGGATTGGAGAATCAGCAGGGTTCTTCATGTATGTATGATCTTGGTCATCAGGTGAGCATGGCTTCTATAGGAGATCTACATGGTAAGTAAGATCATTGATTTGCAGATGTATGTGTGTGCAAGGTCAAGGTTCACAGGTGTGTAGAACCAAATTGATTTGCAGGTATGCAAGATCAGAGAGGATAGCAACACAACAGGGAGCAATATCAGGAGAGATCTACTTAGAGTATAGGTGTGTACTCAGAGCAAAGAGGAAGGCAAGGAAGATCCTTCCATAAGTAAGGTCTATTGAGGTGCAGGTTGATGCAGGTTCAGGGGAGATCTACTTGAAATATGTTTGTGTACTTGTGGAGTGCGTGGAGCACAGGTATAAGGTGAACACCAACTCAGTGTTTGAGTTGGGTGTTGGGACCTAAGAGAGAGAGCTTTGAGGAGAGAATTACTATTCACTTGAGGTGTGGGAAGCCTCTGAAAAGGTGGTGAAGAAGAAGTGGCATCTTCTTTATTGTATTCTTTTCTGTATGAGTATTAATACAAGTTGTGTATTGTCTCTCATATCTTGTGTTATTTTTGGATTCTAGTTACTTGTTGATTCTGATTATTTCTGCATATTAAGTTGCTTGTATTTGGTAATCAATTGTGTGCTTCTGGTATTCATATCCCAACACGTGGTATCAGAGCTAAGGTTGTAGGAAGCAGTTTTGTGTTTGGTTACAGGTCACTCTCAGGGGTTTCTGATTGAGTGGGAGTAGAGCAATGGTAGATCAAAGTAAGCTAAGAATGGAGGATTTGAAAAGCATAGATGGTCACTTACGATCCTATGGAAAGAAAGAGCAGGTAAAAGAATATTGTTGGTTGTTAGCAGATCAACATGAAAGAACTAAAGATGCAGATGTAGCAGGTGTTGTTGCACAGGATGCTTTGGGAGGTTTCTTGGATAAAGTTGAATCTTGGATAACATATTCTGTTGCCTCTTTCCATGCAGCCCCAGGGAGAGGAGCTGGTGAGCCTTGCCAAAGAATTGACAAAGGGGAAGTGAAGCTAAAATTGCAGGCAGAGGCCAACACATGGGTGTTGAAGGAGGTCATGCAGGTCCCAGGTTTGGAGATGTGGCTAATTTCTTCAGAAGAGTTGGGTGATGAGAGATGCATAAGAACTCTCACAATGGATGCACTTGAATTAGCTGGTGGTAAGAAAACATGTACTCTTTATCTACTTGTTTATATTACTGATTCTTCTTTTATTGCAGAGACGTGGCTTCGTAGGCTTGGTCACATGAGCAAAAAAGAGATGCATGTTCTTAAGCGGAAGACAGATATATTTGACAGGCTTAAAAACTGGAAAGCCTTGGTGTTTATGGAGGAGATGGCGGATAGAGACCAGTGGATGGGGCTGGATACTTTTGAGCAAAGCAGGTTGGACATGGGATTGATTCAAAGGAGCTCACAGGTAAAAAGTCATCACTTACAGGAAAACCGACGTCAGCAGGAGTTAAGACCGATGTCGGTCATGAGGACCGACGTCGGCAACAGGAGGACACCGACATCGGCAGGGTTGGTAGTCAGGACAGGCGCAGGAACCGATGTCGGTTGGATGCAGACTATGTGGTGACTGAGGTCGGTCATTGTAATGGATTTTAGGTGGATAGCACGCTATCAAGGAGTCTCAAACGCCCATACGGAGGACTAAAGATGTAAGTAAGCCTCAAATTCATTGTTCCTCTTCTTTATACTAGTTGCTGATTGCAGAGCAGGAAGGATCCAGGAAACAGTGGGAGCATGGCATGGAGAGATTGCAGAACCAAGCAGGAGATTTGGTAGGGTTGCCAGTAGATATGAAAGCACAGAGACGAATGGATTCCTTAGTTGAAGAATAGAGAGAACGGACACGTGAGACGAAAGGCCAGGCATATGGTCTTGAGGGAGCTGCAGGACAGTGGTATAGGTTTTTGACAGGGGGATGACAAAGCATGACTTTTGTCAACGTCAGTGTAACTATTGTGTTTATCTTACCAAGTGGATAATGATTGCAACATTATTCTGTTACTGTATGTGGGTGATTTGCTAGCAGGTTTGTACATACAGGGTTTTGCTGAGCTAAGGGTAAGATTAGTTCAGTGGTTTGCTATGAAGAATTTGGAGCAGCAAAATTCTTTGGCATGGGAGACATGGGAGATCACAGGGTGATTTTTTTTCTAGTGGGAGTTGATGTGAATTAGGTGTTGGCGAGGTTCATTACGCAGGATGCAGAATCGGAGCACACTAAGGGCTGGACAATTCAGTGTCTGAAATCATATGAGGTTTAGTATAGACCTGAGTTTGCCCAAGCAGTGGGTGTTGTCAGAGAGTTAGGTGCCAATTCGGAGAAGTGAGTTCTCAGGGATGTGAGAGGGACCAACAGCAGGGATTCATGCTATTCAGGGTCAGGACTTCACTACATGTGTTTGTAGATGCGGATGCGGTAGGGTACTCGAATGACAGGAGGTACACCACAGGTTGTGTGGTGGGTTGTCTTCAAGATTCATCTTGAAGAGGGATACAAACCAAGAAATAGATTAGATGGGGTATAGGTACAGGTACAATGCAGCTGTTTATCTCCAAGTGGGAGATTGTTAGGTTGTGGAACTAAAAGCTTCACTGATGCAGACATGGAGGAGGTTGCAGAAGGGTTGCAGAGTGTTACTGTCACCGATGTCAGTCAGGCCAACTGACGTCGGCAGGGTAGAGACAGGAAGCAACCGACGTCGATCAGTAGTCGACCGGCGTCGGTGACTCCCAGGCAGACAGGGACCGATGTCGGTCACCTGTGGTTTGAGCTGCGAGTATATTACGGGCAGTTGGTTGACGAACCAAGTGTTTGCATGTCAAGAGCTAATTTTAGACTGAGAGCTGTGGATCTAATTAGTGTAATTAGGTATCTAATTATTGTTTGGATGAGATCTATATAATAGACTCATGAATTGTATTGTAAGCTTGTAGCTAGAGAGTAAGAGAGCAATATTATAAGCTCCTTCTATGTGTGAGGTGAGTAATGGTGTGTTCCTCCTAGTGCCATAGTACCAAGTGTGGGTGCTGGATTGGAGAATCAGCAAGGTTCTGCATGTATGTATGATCTTGGTCATCAGGTGAGCATGGCTTTTATAGGAGATCTACATGGTAAGTAAGATCATTGATTTGCAGATGTATGTGTGTGTAAGGTCAAGGTTCACAGGTGTGCAGAACCAGATTGATTTGCATGTATGCAAGATCAGAGAGGATAATAACACAACAGGGAGCAGTATCAGGAGAGATCTACTTAGAGTATAGGTGTGTACTCAGAGCAAAGAGAAAGGCAAGGAAGATCCATAAATAAGGTCTATTGAGGTGTAGGTTCTTGCAGGTTCAGGGTAGATCTACTTGAAGTACGTTTGTGTACTTGTGGAGTGCGTGGAGCACAGGTATAAGGTGAACACCAACTCAGTGTTTGAGTTGGGTGTTGGGACCTAAGAGAGAGAGCTTTGAGGAGAGAATTACTGTTCACTTGAGGTGTGGGAAGTCTCTGAAGAGGTGGTGGAGAAGAAGTGGCATCTTCTTTATTGTATTCTTTTCTGTATGAGTATTAATACAAGTTGTGTATTGTCTCTCATATCTTGTGTTATTTTTGGATTCTAGTTACTTGTTGATTCTGGTTATTTTCGCATATTAAGTTGCTTGTATTTGGTAATCAATTGTGTGCTTCCAGTATTCATATCCCAACACTTTTAACCAAAAATTAAGAAAAGGTAGCAAAAATGAGGGAAAAGAGAAAACTAGAAATGGAGAAAGAATAAGAAAAAATAAAAGGGAGAAAGGGAAACACACAATGGAGTAAACGTAAAAAAACATCTGGATAACCCAATTTTGAATTAAATGAGTTGGATAGTTCAAAAATGGAAACCTGTATTTTCAAAAATGTGAGAAAACCATGCTTCAAATAGGAGAATAAAGCACATCACCAGCTGGGTTTCAAAACACAAAGTACTATGGAATGCCTCTTTATTTTTGACTCAAAATGAACACAAAATCTTGTTTTCTTTCTTTCAAACAAGGTTTATTTTAGCATCAAATGATTCTGGTCAGGAATCTTCTTTTCAACATGTAAATGGAAATATAAAACAACATATGTGACAAGAGTAAAGATTGCCTAGAAGCTCATAGTTTTCCTTCAAACGAGATTATGTGTATATGCAACAAATTTTGTCTACAACAGTTTCCAACACAAAGTTTGCAAAAGACAAGGGTTTACACACAATCAAAAAAATAGAATAATTTAAAATATATATTCATTCATGAACATCAAATCACATGTAACTAATGGAGAGTATCAAATACCCATAAAACAATAGATTTACCTCACACATTATAATGCATTCCATTTACCAATTTCTGGAAAATAACTAGTTGTACAGAAAGTTACAGTGACCATCTCTATGAGTTGGTAAAACATAAAAATATGAACCCTCTTAAAATACATTCCATGCCTTAAATTATAATGTCTTGCCTTCACAATGTGGTTTCATACTACCTTTTTACTTGACTTAACGATGGAACCTTGCCTTAACTTGAGTTTGCCCTTCTTTTTATTTTTATTTATTCCAAGAAACTCTTTACAATACAAAAATATTAAATTTATTTATGACATTTTTACATTATTTATGACATTTTTACATGATTTATGAATTTATACTTGGAAAACAATGATTAATTCATAATGAATAAAATAAATGTGCTTTTACAAAAAGTCGTTTAATATCTAACTTGGGCTCACTGTGTATATTTGAAACCAGGTTCTACAAAAGGTATTTTTTTATTGTAGTTGAGAATTGAAACCATCTAAAAATGTCTCCAAGGATCAAATAATTGATGGCATTGGATAACTCATTGAAATAGTTTTTTAATGCTTTGAACAAGAGCCAAAACGGAGTATGGATGTAAAAATTATGACCAAAACAAGAATATGCATTTATGCCTCATACCATTTCAAGTTTTTTTGTGCATTGACAGAACCTCTTATATATTTATTTGAAAACTGACAGTTCTATCTAGGACTTTTAAAGTTTTGGGTATTGGGGAACTGACAGTAAGATGGAGCTTAGTTCAATTTGGGTATTTTTGAGGTTTATGGAACTCGAGGAACCTGCCTTATTAACTGGACATTTTGGGACTTCACAACACCAATGGCACTTTTTTTTAAAATTAGAATTTCAAGTACCCAAGGAACTTTTTGTTAACTAGACCTTTACAACTTTTGGGGACTTAGGGAACTCTTTGTTAACTGAACTTTCATAACTTTTAGATACATGTAGAACTCTTTATTTACTTGACTTTCAGAACTTTTAGGTACCTGCGGAATAGAAGGAATTTCCCAAGGTGCTTGAAAGTTGGAGTTTCGAAGTTATGGATAGAACTAAAAAATTGAATATTATGTCAAGTATTTGTAATGAAAATTCATCTTTTCGACCTAGTCTACACAATGATGTAAAAAAATTGGAGTTTTGACAAAGCTAAATTTTAGACAAAAATTATGGATGCCTTAGGTATCACAAATCTCCATAACAATTTTTTAGGCACGAGATGATTTTTTTTGCACTAAGTGTTTTTAGTCAAAATTCATCTCTTGCACTTGGTCTACACAATGGAGCATGAATATTGGGATTTTGATGAGATCAAATTCTAGGAAGAACTTATAAGAGTTTAGGGTATCATGGATCTCCTTCTAGCTTTAATTCAGACTCAGACATTAGCTCCGTAGAGGCTTGATTTTGTCTTTACTCTAGTTTTGATGTTGAATCAAACTAACTCCAAACTCTATCATGGCGCTTGAAAATACTTTGGCAATAAATTATTTTAGCTTTGAATCAAACAAGTACATAAAAATTCCTATTATTCATTTGCACATCTAACCTACCTCTAATCATATTCTTGGATTAAATAAATGATTTTATATCACAAAGTGTTTTATTTTGGCTCTTGATCTACGAACTTTGGATCTTGAATGTTCAGTATGCATAATTTCCCATAAGGATTCGTCTATGAATGAAACTTTAAATGGGTTCACCAAGCCTTATCATTATGGAGTTAGGATTGCTATTCTATTCTAAAAAATAAAATTATCATATGTGTCTTTAATTAACCTCCAATCACCTATTAGGAGAGCAAGTGGGGGTGTTATCATAAAGTGCAAAAATTCAAGATAACATAACTAAAGATGATACCTTCTCTGTAATTTTCCAAGCTAGGATAAGATTGTCAAATATAATGTGCATCCCAAGAAACCAGTGTGTTATTTTCTAGCAATGTCTTTAGCTATAGGTTTAATCCTCATAGGAATCACCTTTACAGTAATCAAATAATAATAATTAAGTAACATAATTGGGTACCATCTTGACACAGTATCTCTATTAAGGCCCTTAGGGATAAGTTTTATAAGACCACTATTGATAAAGATCCCTATGGATCTTTCTCAGCTTCAAGATAAACAAGATAGAAATTATTGTGTAATAGGGCCACATAGCTTGAAATTTTTCAACAAGAAGTCCATCAATGCCTGGGCTCTTGTTATTATCAACCATAGGGAACAAAGACTTTTCAGTCTCCTTGGGAGTGAGTGATAGGTCTAGGTATTGTTGAACATCCTATGAGATTTTACTGGAGATGCAGTTGTTGATAGTCTTGTTAAGCTCACTTTAGAAAATATTTTATAATAGAGAATCTTGGAAGATGTTTTAATAACGAGATAGGAAGATATCTTGATACCTTCCATGAAAGCTTCAACTAACTCATCTGAATTATGTATCGTAAGGATATACTCATTTTGTGCTTGTGTTTAAGGAAATGAAATAAGAATTCAGAGTTTCAATCTCCTTCTTGGATCTGATTTAAATGAGATTTTAATTTATAAGCTTCTAACTCTCTAAGTCGAGTCTCAATCATAGAGACACTATTATGCATTTAATAATTATTATGATTTGTTAAAAGAACAACCCTCTTATTAGAGAGTTACTTTCCAAGGGTCTGCTCCCTTCTTCTCCTTCTCCTTATAGTCATCATTTTGAAGTGTCTAAGAAATAAAATCCACCTATAGATAATGAGATCTCATCATTCCACCCAACACTCTCCATGAACAGGCTTGGGAGTAGACTGCCAGATTGTTTAGAAGGAATGTGTGTTGTGAGGGTTATTAAGGTGAAAGACATTTAGCCTAAAAGTGGGATTTGTATTGGCCTCAAAGTAATTGGATAAAAAAATTGATAGGAAGATGGGAGTGTGATTAGATATGATAGTCAAGAGGCCTTGAGAATCGAAATATCCTTAAGCAATTGGTGTAGGTTTGAAATTGTGATATATATATATATATATATATATATATATCTCACCAACTCAACTTTCTCTTTGTTCTAGTTCTATTATCAGTCCAAGTGAACCAACATGTGTGATTAGTAAAGAATTTACCAACCAATGGATCATGGACTCCTAATGCATTTTTTCAAAGATTACAAGTGTTGAATTGTTCATAGGGCATGCCATGTTGACCTCCCCAAGAGTAATTAGTATTATTTTCCACCATATTTAAATCTACCCCACTGATCCACCCAGCTTGAGGAAGATGTTATCCCATCCACTTCCATATATTAATTCTGGTGAGGTTATCGTTAGGGGCATATATGGAGCATATCCCAATAAGTTTATTATTGAGCATCAACATAACCCACACACATTTGTGTGAAGGGTCCTTTCCCCTATTAACAATAACATTTTGCATCTGCAAAGTTAATCCAAGAACTTCTCCTTCAGTTTCTTCCTCATGAGTAGTCTAATTTTTTTTATTTTCTATTTTAGATGCATCTTACAGAAAAAAGAATCTAGCTTCATTGATCTTGACTTTCTGAAGGAGAATGGTGTATGGATTATTGTTCCTAATGGCTTGTCTAACTTTGCATTTACAATCTGAAAGGGATAACCCGATCACCTTCCAAAATAATAATTTGCAATTCATTGAGATAATGTCAAGTTAAAAGAGTCATCCTTGAGGACCAATAATTTGTTGTTCAATGCAACTAGTTGATTTAATCTGTCATCAAAGGTACTTGACATGTTCATTTCAAAATGATGAGTATCACCCATGACAATTTGAATCCCATTATTATCAAAAGGTAAGGGATCAAAGAGCCCCAACCACCTAGAATGTAGTTGGAAAGGAAGGGTAGCTAGCATATGAACTTGGTGCTTTTCATTTACGAACGATACGCCAACCTTCACTAGAAACTATGTCCTCCTTGGTTTTACTATGGTCATGCAAGGTAGGAGTGGATGTCTGAGATGGATGGTTAATGGTGATGGAAGAACTATGATCATTAAGAGCTGCTAGTCTTGGAGTTTGTTGGCATATAATATTATCAATGTCATTGAATTGGGTAGGCTTAAGGGTAGTCTTTTTGGAGGTGGATGTGGATTTAGTTTGTTGGTTGATGTTATAAGATCCATAGCAAGTGTTGTTCAGTTTAGGAGTAGTGTTTTTATCTTTGTTCATGTCTATGTTGCTAGAGTAATTTCAAGGTTTTTGAACATTTTAATCTTTGATTAGGTGACCTTACTTTATACATTAAAAGAAACTATGTCATCCTCAGTTCTACTATGGTCACGCAAGTAAGAATGGATGTTTGAGATTGATGATTAATAGTAGTGGAAGAACTATGATCAATAAGAGCCACCAATCCTAGAATTTTTTGGCACATAAAATGATCAATGTCACAGAACGAGGAAGGATCAAAGGTAGTTTATTTGGATGAGGACATGGACTTAATTTGTTGGTTGATATTCTAAGATCCATAACATGAGTTATTTAGTTTAGGAATAGTGCTCTTAGATTTGTTCATGTCTAGGTTACTAGTGTAATTTCAAGGTTTTTGAACACTATTTTTTTTGTGGCCTTACTTCCTTTATTAAAAGTAGACGTTATTTTTCTATGGAAGTCAACCAGTTGTAAAACCTCAAACAATTAAATCAAGCAAAGGTTGAGTTAAGACCATCTCCATGCATGCCCTAGGATGCACTCGAAGTCTAACAAATTTGTCATTATTATTTTTACACCAAATCACACTTCCAAATTGTTTTCCTATGTCTTATAGGTAAGGTGTTAAAACAAGATTAATAAAAAGAAACCCAACCCACATTGGGTATTTAGATAATGAGTGCCCTTCAAGATGAAAATTGAAACTCCAAGCTTGAGATTTCCCATGAACCATATTGTAGCACTACTTGAATATGCTCTGGAGAGAAAAACATAAAAGAAATATATCCTTTTCCTAAACCCCAAATAGAATCTATTAAGCAATCCTTAACTTAAATTTGGCCCATTTTGAAAAAATCTTGATTAGTTGGCACACCTCTTAAAATGATAAGATAATTGTTTTGTTTTGACATTCACCAATAACATCTACAGTTTCATGAGGTAGATGAAACTCCCAGAGCTTATCTTATGTAGGGCATGTTGTAACACTTACTAGATTATTTTCAAGATTCCATCATCAAGATATTTTTAAGCTAAGCATGGTTCATCTACTTTTTGCGCACTTGATTTAACTGGTTGAGAAGAAGAGGGGTGAAGGGCAACCTCCATAAGTGGAGTGGCTCAAAGACCTAAAATAAACCCAGAACCATCAACCGTAATACCATATACGATCACTACTACTCTAATACCACTTACTTTCATGTCGTGACAATTCAATTTAGCACACACACACACACACAATTTGTTACAATACTCATATCAATTGACTTGTAAATGTAAATCCATACTAAAACACCAAATCAAAATACTTTGTAAAACAATTATTATTTTTTAATTTAGATTTGTTTATCATTTGATCATTTTTTATTATAGAAATTATATTTTTTAAAGTTTTTATGAATTATGTTAAAACCACAAAGTATCTATATTCACATTATGCACAACATGACACATCTAAAAGAATTTGAATAAACTTAAGATCTTCAAATTAATGTACTAATTCGAAGCTAGAGAGTGAAAATAACAAACAACCTTAAGATCTTCAAATTAATGACTAAATTTTTTCTTTAGGGATAAAGGCAAATTCTAAGGAAACAAGAATTTGTCTACTTGAACAATAAAATTTATTGATTATCTGGTGCATCCAAGGTTTCTTTAACAAGCACAAGGAGTAACAAATTCTTCATTACAAAATTTCAAATTTATTTATTTATTTAATTTTAAATGTTTTTAAATACATATTTTGTTATTTTAAGTTAGACATGTCTTTTTTTAATATATTTAAAATATTTGTTAGTAGAATTTGTTTAGAGTCAATTGTGTAAAGATATTATTATCCAGAAAAATTCTACCATGTAATATATTGTGAAGAAACCAAACTCAAATTTAAAATCTTCATTCATTCAAAAAATTAATCCCACATTGATTTGTAAGCTTAATCTGGAATAACACATAAATCTAATAAACCATGATTCAAAATATGTTATAGGGGTGATGTCATAATGAAAGTGGCTCTTCTATTAACATAATGGTTGGTTGGTTATTAGTTATGAGCTTTCCTCTCTCCTCCTCTATGACTTCATAATAGTTCAGAAGGTATATAACATCCCCACTTTTAACAAATTTGTGACCCTCCTCCATTTAAAATTTTTTATATTTATTTTTTCTTCCCTAACTTCCCATATAATGGGATTACTCTTTCCATGTAAAGTCCTCTATTGAATAGCATGCATTCTTATGAGATGGGAAAGATCCTTCTAGACAATAGTTAAATATCAATAAATGATTTCTTAGTATGTAAAATTGGGACCAAAGCATAGCTCTCAATTGATAATCATTTCTTTCAAGTATTAATACTGTCTTTGTGTGTTCTCTTTGTTCTTATACTAAAAATTGTTTCATTTTTATTTGATTTCTCTATAAGAATTGATAAATTGGTTGGAACTATAACTAATGACTTGCATGTGATTCATTATTAATAATTTCATGTAAGTGACATTCTTGCCTACCAATGGATGTTTTGGATATAATGTTGCTTAGAATTCCTGATAGTATGCATTTAATTTTTCACAATCATTTTCTCTTCTATGTTAATGTGGGATAAAGTGTCAACCATATTAACAATTTCTATTAATTCTACTAATTGCATACCTATATCTTTAGGAGGAGGTGATGTCTTCTTCCTCTTACCCTATTGAAAGCCTTCACCATCTATTAATTGATTAAAATGTATTGCATTCAAATAAAAAGTATTTTATATTTTGACTTGTTCAACATATGAACAATTGCAAAGTTAATGATCATATTGAGATGTTTTCATAATCCACTACATGTTCTTTAAAAACATATTTTTAAAAGTGATTAATTGAGATTTATTCTCCCATATATCATATTAAAAGTTATGTATGTCCATTACCTAATTACTTTTGAAATTATAACATATTTACGTATGAGATTTCAATATTCTTCTATCTAAAATCCTATGTCATAATGAAAGTGGCTCTTCTATTAATATAATGATTGGTTATTAGTTATGAGATTTTCTCTCTCCTCTTCTATGACTTCATAATAGTTCAGAAGGTATATAACATCCCCGCTTTTAACAAATTTGTGACCCTCCTCCATTTAAAATTTTTTATATTTATTTTTTCTTCCCTAACTTCCCATACAATGGGATTACTCTTTCCATGTAAAGTCCTCTATTGAATAGCATGCATTCTTACGAGATGGGAAAGATTCTTCTAGACAATAGTTAAATATCAATAAATGATTTCTTAGTATGTAAAATTGGGACCAAAGCATAGCTCTCAATTGATAATCATTTCTTTCAAGTATTAATACTCTCTTTGTGTTTCTCTTTGTTCTTATATTAAAAATTGTTTCATTTTTATTTGATTTCTCTATAAGAATTGATAAATTGGTTGGAACTATAACTAATGACTTGCATGTGATTCATTATTAATAATTTCATGTAAGTGGCATTCTTGCCTACCAATGGATGTTTTGAATATAATGTTGCTTAGAATTCCTGATAGTATGCATTTAATTTTTCACAATCATTTTCTCTTCTATGTTAATGTGGGATAAAGTGTCAACCACATTAACAATTTCTATTAATTCTACTAATTGCATACCTATATCTTTAGGAGGAGGTGATGTCTTCTTCCTCTTACCCTATTGAAAGCCTTCACCATTTATTAATTGATTAAAATGTATTGCATTCAAATAAAAAGTATTTTATATTTTGACTTGTTCAACATATGAACAATTGCAAAGTTAATGATCATATTGAGATGTTTTCATAATCCACTACATGTTCTTTAAAAACATATTTTTAAAAGTGATTAATTGAGATTTATTCTCCCATATATCATATTAAAAGTTATGTATGTCCATTACCTAATTACTTTTGAAATTATAACATATTTACGTATGAGATTTCAATATTCTTCTATCTAAAATCCTATGTCATAATGAAAGTGGCTCTTCTATTAATATAATGGTTGGTTATTAGTTATGAGCTTTCCTCTCTCCTCTTCTATGACTTCATAATAGTTCAGAAGGTATATAACATCCCCGCTTTTAACAAATTTGTGACCCTCCTCCATTTAAAATTTTTTATATTTATTTTTTCTTCCCTAACTTCCCATACAATGGGATTACTCTTTCCATGTAAAGTCCTCTATTGAATAGCATACATTCTTATGAGATGGGAAAGATCCTTCTCGACAATAGTTAAATATCAATAAATGATTTCTTAGTATGTAAAATTGAGACCAAAGCATAGCTCTCAATTGATAATCATTTATTTTGAGTATTAATACTCTATTTGCATGCTCTCTTTGATCTTATATTAAAAATTGTTTCATTTTCATTTGATTCCTCTATAAGAAATGATAAATTGGTTGGAATTATAACTAATGACTTACATGTGATTCATTATTAATAATTTCATGTCAGTGACATTCTCGCCTACCAATGGATGTTTTGGATATAATGTTGCTTGGAATTCCTGATAGTATGCATTTAATTTTTCACAATCATTTTCTCTTCTATGTTAATGTGGGATAAAGTGTCAACCATATTAACAATTTTTATTAATTCTACTAATTGCATACCTATATCTTTAGGAGGAGGTGATGTCTTCGCCCTCTTACCCTATTGAAAGCCTTCACCATCTATTAATTGATTAAAATGTATTGTATTCAAATAAAAAGTATTTTATATTTTGACTTTTCAACATATGAACAATTGCAAAGTTAATGATCATATTGAAATGTTTTCATAATCCATTACATGTTCTTTAAAAACATATTTTTAAAAGTGAATAATTGAGATTTATTCTCCCATATATCATATTAAAAGTTAAGTATGTCCATTATCTAATTACTTTTGAAATTATAACATATTTACACATGAAATTTCAGTATTGTTCTATCTAAAATCCTAAAGATAGAGCATATGAACAAATCCATATCGATACACATAAACCGTCAAATTTTAAAGAGTGAGAGAGATAAAATATATCTTTTTTCTAGAAATACTTCCTTCTGAAAAGAAAAACCAAATGTAAAAAAGGAGCGCGAGAAAATTTTAAATACATACTATAAAAATTTAAAAAATAAATAAATAAATATTTTATTTTTAATATATTTTCTATTTATTTTTCATATCCATTTCTTAATAACTTGCTTGATATGTATATTTTTAAAATCAATTAACAACATTTTCCAAAAAACAAAAATCTTTGTCCCAACCAAAAATAAAAGAAGAGGGTAAATGAAAAATATCCTAAATAAAAACAAAATATTAAATATTAAATTATGCTCAATAATTTAATATAATAGATCAATATGATATAGTTTTAGTTTTTTTTAAAAGTAGATAATAATAAGGTATAGATGTTTATTAGATAATGTGATATTTTATAGTAATATATTTAATTTATTGTGGTAATGATAGAGTATGATAATATTAGATATTAATAAAGTTATTTTAAATTTAATATTTATTTAATTATCATAAAATAATTTTATGTTTAAATTTAACATTCATTTAATTATTATATTTAAAAAATTCTTATATTTATAGGAGAATAAAAATGTCTCTTGTAAATAAAAAATATAGTGTATATGTATATAAAAAAATATATATTTATTTTAGATTATGCGTTCTATGTATGTTTTATCAGGTTTTTCCAATCAATTGTGGTCGATAATTTAATATGTTCATTGCTCTTTCAAAACAAGATTAGTTAATGGAGTTATTGAAGAAATTGTAACCATCTTAAAAATTTATCATGCTGGAATATATGATAAATGAATTATATTTGTTATTGTAGAAATTTTATTTATTTTAAAATCAATAAATTTATTTATTTACAATACTGAAATATATAATAAGTGAATTATATTTGTTATTGTAGTAATTTTATTTATTTTAAAATAAAAAAAATTATTTATTTATTTTATATTTAATATTGTGGTAATTTTTTTAATTTTAAAATAAAATTATTTATTTATTTACCATATTGAAATATGATAAGTAAATTTTATTTGTTATTGTGGTAATTTTATTTATTTTAAAATAAAAAAATTATTTATTTATTTTATATTTATTATTGTGATAATTTTATTTATTTTAAAATAAAAATATATGTTTATTTATTTAAATTTGTAATTATTTAATTTATTGAAACTAACATTATAAAAAACAAACAAAATAAAAAAAATACTCATTTATTGAGGAATGTTGGATATAATATTTAAAACTTGATTTCTTGGATATCAAGAATTAGAATTTTTTTAACAACTTTTCAACTTTTCATGAATTAATTTATGTCAATTTCTTCATTCAAGATATTATTCATTTAATTTTTGTTCTTAAATCAGATGAAAATATAAAATTAATAATAATCAACAAATATTTTTTGACATTATAAATAATACAATAGATTATAACTAACATAATTAAAATTATAGTAACTTCAATTTTAATACAACCAAATATTAGACACTAAAAATATAACTAGTATAATTAAAATTATACTAATTTTTAACACAATTAATATTTGACATTAAAAATAATACAATATAAAAATCATTTTATAGATTTATCTAAAATATATATGCTAATACATAAATCACATCCAATCTGTTTATATCAAATGTTGAAGCCCACTCAAGCTTAAAATTTTTCCCAAGAAAACTACTCCAGGCACCGAAAAAATGTAAATAATCTTAAATACCTGGAAATTTTCATTAAGGGTAAAGACAAATACCTTGAAGATGCAGGAATTCGTCCACTCGAGCACGAAAAGTACAGATTTTCCACAATTTTAGCATCCGACCTAAGGAAGCACACCAGTAACCGAATCCTTTGCTGCGAAAACCTTCCCATTATTTTCCAAATTTATAGAGAATTCCTTAAAACAAAAAAAACAAAAAAAGACTGTACCATGACTCACTCAGAGATAAGATCCCGTTCGATTCCCTACCGAAGTCACATCAAGTGCCAAATTTTCAACCAAGCATCAATCTCCATAAAAATGAAAGCAAGCTTATTTGAGGAAATGAATCTCAGACAACTTTGGAGTAGATACCAACAGGTTAACTTTTCCAACCTAAATAATAATAATACAAACTTTACAGGTGCCAAGTCTAATAATTTTGTGGATACAAACCTCTCCCAAATGAGACGAAATCGTGAGAGTGGGCCTCTGAGCGAAACGGCCTCATGGTTTAGCAGGACGGGGACCTTTCGTTAACAGCGATTGTGCATCAATGTAGTGGATGTTTTCCTCGCGAATTGAACTGCTGACCTGCTGGACAGATTAAAAAATCTTTGGTGGGGCCAGCTAGGAATTGCATTTCCAGCAATATGCGCATGTAGCCAAATTATTGTCTGTGGGACCCGCCATTTACAGTTCTGAGGCGGGGTTTTTTCTGTAGTGGGCTAGCTAATTATTTTTAAAGGATATTGTAAGATAACCCTTGGGGATTTTTTTTAAAGATTTTATATTATTCCGAAATGAATAGTGTGATAGATGTTTTAATAATTTCAGGGGATCAAAAATAGTTTATGGGATTTTCAAATTAAAAATCAAAATTTAAAGAAGTGAAGAAACTATGGGAAAAGGAGAATTTTTCTGATTTTAGTTCTCAACTTGCCACTATTTTGTCTTTGAAGGTTCATTTTCCTATTATAAATTGTGATAAAAAATTTCTCATTTCTATCAATGTTCTCACTTTCAAATATAGTAAGCATAGAAACTCCGCGTAAGTCATGCATGTATTTAGTTTGGATGTCATTATATGCAAAACATTCCATGAGATAATGTCATTCTGTCTCAATCATATTTCATATTCTCTCTTCTTACTTTTCTTTTGGGATCTTCCACCTACATATCTCACATAAAAATTGATATGAGAAATTACATTCTCTTAAACCATCCTAAACCAATTAATTTAAAATTCTATAGTTATTTTATATATTAAAAAATTACTCAAACTCAAATTTGAATAAATTAAAAAATATATATTTATTTTATTATTTAAATATTATTTATTTAAATAAATTAAAAATAACAATAAAATATTATATAAATTTAATGTAATCTATATGTATTTATTTTCTTATATTCATCTGTTTTAATATTTGAATTATTAATTTTCAAAAATAAATCAATTTTAATATTTAAATTATTTTTAAAAATAAAAAATTATCTAAAATTTATTATATAAATTTAATTTTATGTATATTCGTTTACTTTTTGAGATTTACTTCTTAATAAGAATTAATTTTATAAGTTTGCTTTAATTGAATTGAATGTTTGCAAATATGTATTTAAATGTTACATGTGTTTTTCTCTTGATTTCGCCATATACTTAATATACTAGATGTCCTTTTCACGACTATGTGATAATTATTTTAGGTTGTCTTAGTCAAATCATAACTCGTAAATTGTAAATTATTTATATAATTTTATATTAAAAGTTATATGTATATTTCATTATTTATATATAATTAATAATGTTTAATTAAATGTAATATTAGCATTTAATTATTTAAAAATTGATATTATATAAAGTAACATAAACAAATATAATAATTTATATATAAAAAAAGGTATAAATACAAATAAATTTATATCATAAAACAAACAAAAATATAAAATAAAAAGAGAGATAAAAATTAAAGAAGAGAAAAAAAAAAAAGGAGTAAATTAAATTGTCATTCCATATTAAACAATAAAATACAAACTTTTTATGATATTCACGTGAGTGTATTATAGCATTTAATTTAATTATTCTAGAGCCAACATTATAAACAAAGCCTCTACCTATTTTTAATTTATTTATTTATTTAGACCCATAATTATTTAATAATATGGTGGGTGAATTATAATTTTGTTATGGTAATTTTATTTACTTCAAAATAAAAAATAATAATTATATATTTACTATTTAATTATTTATTTATCATGCAATATTTGATAATTATAATATATATTTTTATAGAACAATTATAAATATATAATATTATATTATAATATAAGATATTTCTAATATGTAATAGTATTATATTTTATGAAATAATATAGATATAAAATATATAATATAATATTATATTATATTATTACATTATATTATAATATTATATTTAATATTATAATATATAATAATATATTATATAGGGATGCTTATAAAATAAGAGTATGTTGATTTTAGTGAGCTTGTGAACTTGATTGCGCTTGGGAAAGGGCTTGGCATGCGTTTCTTGTCCTTTCTGGGGGAGTCGAGGCTCTTCTTTGGTCTCCTTCTCTAGTGATTGATAGATTATCAGAACAACTTATGGAGCCATCGGTTGAGAGAAAGGGTTTTAGGCCATTAGTGTAGCTGCAGAGTTCTTAGGTTGAAAATATAATATCCTCTAAGTCGTTGGTAGAACAATCAACCCCTACCAGATCATATTTAGAGGCTAGGGTTTCCTCGGATGTCATTAATATTCAATCAAAGGCTTTGAATCCCGTAGTGGTTGACTTTGAAGGCAAAGCTCTGGCAAAGATTCTTGTAAATGAAGCATGGTTTTTGGAAAGAAGTTTGATCTGCCACTTCAACAGGGTTTGGCCGTCTCTTTCAGGTCTGCATAAGTGGCTTTTGCTTACCTAGAAGTCGTTATTGGTCGGTGATATGGAAATTTATCTTTGGGCAAAGGGTTTTTTTATTGTGGTTGTGGCTTTCGATTATTTGATTGATAAGATTAAAATTCTTTAAGCTAAATCTTAGATTTTTGATAATCACTTTCTATTGATGAAATCTTGGTTCCCTGAGTTCAATCCTTTAACTGAAAATCTATTTGTTCCACTGATTTGGGTTAGGCTATCGTATTTATCTCTTCAATTTTGGAACAACACTGGACTTTCAATTATTGGTAAAGCTTTGAGAGAATTATTGGAAATTGATGTTACTTCTCTTAATTTCTCCCAGATAACTTTCACCAAATTGTTGTTTTGTTTAGATATCTCTAAAGATTTCCCTGAAAAGATTGAATAAAAAGTGAAAGAGAGGTGTTGGTATCAATAGATAGATTTTGAAGAAATTTCTTTCAGATGTAGAAATTGCTTTCAGGTGGGTCATGTTTCAACTTCATGCCTCAAATCCAAAAGAAAATTGGTTTCTTCTTGGGGAAAGGAGAATAAAGAGGAGCTTTTGATAGTGAGTCCGGTTAGCAACCCTGGGTTATCTTCAGGAAATGTAATAGTCTTCTTCGAAGAAGCTCTCAGAACTCGGTCAAAAACCAGTTGTGTTGCCAATTGCTGGAAATAGTGAGAAGAGAATGAGGGGCCTGAACTGTCAAAATAAATTAGATAAAGGTAAAGCCAAAAAAGAGGGTGGTTTGGTAAGTAGGGTCTCAGTTAAATCGAGTAATGAAGAAGAGTGGAAAGTTGTTAAGAATAGAAAGAAAGGCCACGTCATTCATAAGTCTCCTAAAAGGGCTTTGAGTTCTAATGATTGATAAATGACGACAGAGTAATAATTGTTAGTTTATTTGTTTTTATGTTATTGTGACCTAAAAGTTATTTTTAAAAAAACTTTTAGATGTTTGTCAATTTTGTTGTTAGTTAGCTATATGTTTTAATGGTTATTTTGTTAAGCCATGCTACTTTGGTAGTTTTGAGTTATTTATTTATGAGCCAGGGACCTTTTTTCCCCGGAGTAACGATCTAAAATATATATATAATATATTATATTATATTATAATATATTATACTAGTATATATATTTTAGATAAATTTATGTAAGATATACTAACAAATATAGTTATTTTATTATAGAAGCATCTATATTGTATTGAATTGTGATTTTATAGAAATTGATATTTATCAACGTATTTTACATAGATTTATTTAAAATATGTATGTTAATTTATATGTAATTTATTCATTTATACTACAATATATTAAATGAGTTGTTTTTATCTCAAAAATTAAATGTTAGAATGGGATAAACAAATATCTCTATATTTAATGTTTAAAATTTATAATATTTTTGTGAGTTGTTTTTATCTCTAAAATTAAATGATAGAATGGGAGAAATAAATATCTTTATATTTAATGTTTAAAAATTATAATATTTTTTAGGAAAATAATTATTTATATGTAAAATAAAAGTTTATTTACTATAAAATAAAATAGCATAATTTAAAGTGATTATTTTGTAATTTTTTTGGATAAATTGTTTCCAAAAAAAATGGCTTTAGATAACTTTATGGTAAATGAAAGTGATGTAATTTGAGAAAATGAAGCATGAAATAAAATATTTATATATTTTAAATAATATAAAAATATTATAAATTTTTAAATGATGGAGAGTACATATATTTACATAAGGCATCGTGGATGGAAGAATAAAAACAATTAGATAGCAATAGGTTTGATGCTAGAACTCTAACATCTAAAATTAAAAACATACAAAATATATTTAATAGTGTTAATAATATTAATTATTATTTAAATGATTAAATAAATATTTTTATAATTATCAATTTTAAAATGAATGTAATTATTATATTGATATAGATAAAAAATTTATCAATAATATTTAATTAAATATTTTTAATTTTTTAAATATTAAATTTTATAATTAATAGAATAATTCTCAATTAAAATATTTTAATTGATTACAAAAATATATAAACATATATATTTTAAATAATATTAATTAATAAACTTCAAATAAAAAATATATACTTTAAATAAAATGTATTGATAAACATATTAATTTTAATAAATTTAGTGATATTGAAAAAATATATTTTGTTGGTACTTATCATTATTTGACTTACAATTTTAAATGAATATATATTATTATATATAATTTTAATTATTTAATCTATTTTGTGGTAATTATTATTATTATTTAATATATTTTAATGTATTGTATATATTATATAATTTATATTAATATTAAATTGTATAATTTATATTTTAATATTATATTAGTTTTTATAATATTTATTAATGATGAAATTATTGAAGTTATAAAATGCATTGTATGTAACAATAGTTACGAATATCTCTCTTTTTTTATTTTGATTGTATACAACATTGATTATAAAGCTAGAGTTCTTATGAATGGTGTGGAAGAGGTAGTTCTATCAATCTTTTCTCATCCTATTTTCAAAGATTTACATATTTACTTTTTTTCATTCTTGCAAAGCGTTCAAATGTAAATGTAAGAGATATATATATGTCATTGATTGAACATACTCTTGATACAACAGTGAATGTTAATCATTGGCGATCAATGTCTCCAATATCAATTGTCGTTTTATTGAGTGTCACTCCTTGTGATTTGTGTATGGTTAGTGTACATGCCTCTTTTATAGGCATATGTTGATGATTATCTCATTTAATAGGAACAATCGATACGTGTGTAGGATTCTTTGCATCCCATGGGGGACCAAAATATTTTTTGAATACAGCAACTGCATATATAGGTAGGAAGGGTGGCTTTGAATATGAGTTGTAGACGATGTCTACAATTTCTCCAATAACTCCATTAACTAATCCTACTTTCACCCATAGGTTGGATGTTAACATAATTTTGTGTTTCTTACATAGAAGCACAACTAGCTAAAGTTGACTGTCGTTGTGGTTAGATGTATTTATTTGTCTGCTTTGTTCGACTCTGCATAAAGCAATTGACATATTTAGTGATTTCAACATTTACTTATTATACATTATTATTGTATGCTTTAAAATATGCTTGCCCCACTAATTATATTAATTTATGTTAATTTAGCCTAATTCTCATATAGCCCAACAATCCCCATCCCATTCCTTCCATTCCATTGAACCTTTACCCCATCTTAAAACCAATTAATCTCTTCATTACACCTCTAATAGATCCTAATACCTACTAACCTACTCCCTAATCCCACTAGCCAGTTATAAATTCAAAAATATTCTAACTATCCACCTACCACTCGACATTAGCCTTCCCTAAACACCTAAACCTTATGGGGAGATTTTTTGAATTGGAAAATTCTAAAAATCTTTCCAATTTAGCCCCCTTCCTCTAGAATTTTCTTATTCTAGATATTTCCATGGAATTAAAAATTCCATGAAAATTCCTCAACCATAGATCTTAATGGCCCAAATTTAAATTTGGACCATAAATCTTCCCCCCATATGCCTATAAAACTAAACCACTCCTCCATTTTCAAGGACTGATGAAGAAGTGAATGAAAATCCTCTATGTAAGCCATTTAGAACTCTCATCAAGCATCCATACTAGCATTCAAGCACTCATAAAGTACTTGTCCAATATCCATAGTCTTTTGGAAGCCATTGTCAAGCAACAACAAGCAATCCAATAACCAAGTCTTCAAACTCAATCACACAAGTTCAATTCTTGGAATGGAGCTATGAGAAGGTAAAAATTATGGTAAGAATGCTTTATTGAGTTTGATTTATCTTCTCTATCCTTTCCTATTGGTGTCATTGATTTTGGGTGTGTATTGTCATTTTCATAATATTTCAAGAATCCCAAAATTTTGTGCACATTTTGATGACCACGATGGGACCTCCCTCCCTTATTTAGGCTAACACTCTTGCTGGAAGCATTCTAGGTGATTACATGACCAACTAAATATTAAATCAAGCTCAAATTTTCACTTTTTCATGTATTCCAAGTAAGTAGCAGGATTGTACTATAAGTGGCAATATTACAGTCGCAACATTGTTAATCTGAGTAGCAATATTGTAGATTAAGTCATTAGCGATTAGGGGTCAAGTAGGGTTTTAGGTTTTGATAATATCGTGACTCTGTAAGTCATGGTATTACTATGTTAGTAGTGGGATTGATAATTCCAGTGGTGTTATTATGGTTCCTTGTAGTAAGCCTCAGATTTTGAGACCCTTTGTACTGATTTTGTTTATGTCTTCAGGTGTGTTATTTTATATATGCAGGGTAGGTAGTAAACCCTTGGAAGGTAATCTATCTAGACACATTTGATAATCATGTGACTTCCCTCATAGCAAGGTTGTTCTAGTAATAGTGATATTGCAGGTTCAATAGTGATATTGTTTAATTTAATAGTTTGGTCCAGAATACAGAGTGTTTTTTATAATACTTTACCTATGTAGGTTATTTGTCTCTTGTTCTCAAATCTGCGTGCAGAGTAGAAGGAGGATTTATCCTAAGCTTAGGTAGATTACCTCTTTTTCCATAATCCCATCATTTCTTTATAGCATTGTTGTTTTGATATTAGCATAAGTAAGGGAATATTAACACAGGTAAAAAGATAGTTTCTACCCCCTTGGTCTTTTATTTGTCTCATTTTAGAGTTGTGATCACAGAAGGATAATTTTTCAACCATTAGACAATATCATGAAACTTTGAGTAGCGATATTGACTTGGTACTAGCGAGGTTATTGTTTTTAGTCATGATATTGCATAGTCACCAAAGAACTAGTAAAACCCCACCCCTTTTATTTTTAAATTATCATGTTTTCAGGTCTTGATTCGCAAGGAATTGAAGGACTGAAGGCTATAAGTCTCAAAACATCCCCTTTTGGCTAACAAATTTTCTTATAGACATTCATTCATATAGTCAATTTACATCTCATTCATATCTGAAAGTCCACTTACAAATAGTGTTATCTGTCTTACAGGGTCTTGTTAAGGTATAGAGTAAAGAAGACTATTGGAGACTAATCCTATAGACTAGTTTAGTCATACCCTGTAATATTGCTACTAACCCAATCACGGGATTATCCTGCAATTAGCAGGATTGTCATCCCAAGTCACATCATTGTAGTTTAGCATAATTAGGGTTGGTCTTGGACTTTTATAGTATTTTGGTCATTAATAATTGTATTTAAAAACAAAGCCCTATAATTATTTGTATTATAATAGACTTTTTTATCAGTTTAGTACAAACTTAGGCAATTTAGTTTAGTCTTACAATATCGCTATTAGGATATGTTTTTTAGTAGCAAGTTTGTTAGTCATAGTAGTGGTATTACATGACTGTTGCGGTTATCATAGCAAGTAGTTGACAATCCCACCATTAGATTGTTGTAGTATTTCTTCTAAGTTATATAATTGTGCATTCTAGTTGCAAGATTGCCTTGTGTACTCATGGGGTTACATAACTTAAGTTGTTAACCTTTTTCTTATAGGATTTTAGGGATTTTGGAACCCTTATTAGATATCTAACCTTTATGATTGTATGGAAGGGTGCCACTTTTGTTATCTTTACTTTAAAATTTTATTATACTTGAATTTTTTTTAATTTAGATAGATCATTATATTCTTTGATTGCTTGTAAATACTTGTTTACTTGTTGTGTGTGTGTTTTTATTACTTATAAATAATTTGTCGCATCATACAAAAGCTCACATAGGTGATTAAAATTGGTTAATTAATTATATCGTGCATTTGCTTGATTGTTGAGCCCTCCCTAAAGATGGCACATGACATGGATTTCATCACCACACACACAACTTAGTTTATAGGGGTTAGTCTCATGGATTTCATCACTGCACTCTAACCACACTCAGTGTTCCAGTAGAGTATAACAATCAGAAGAGTTATCATTATGGTCTAAGAAGATTCCCCATAAAGGGTTATGTGGAGTGAATGGTGATCAAACCCATATACCTAGGGTAGTCAAATAGCCTCCTACATGGACTTGGGACCCAACGTACCATCAGGTATATTGAGGATTCCCTTAAATCCTTTTTGTAAACCTTAGAGTATGGGTCTTCAGCTGTAACAGGTGTTCTATTTTCGATGTCAATAATAGTGCCAAAGTGACCATCAAGTGTAAGTAAGGTCGAGAGGGTTCGATCGATTCCAAATAGGTCACTAGTCTACAACTCACTTGTGTAGCCGTTGGATGGTGTGGACATCATGCTACACTCCTATATACAGTTTACTAACTTAGGATATTTGTGAGTGTTGTTTGTGTGCTGTGCCAAGACCTATCTTGTCTGATAACTAAGTCGACCACACCCTTGGTTTTATGTGCATACCTTAGTGAACTCTACAGGATCACTTCTATCTACCCATCATTATCATTTCTTCATCTCTTTCCTTTTTGCCCATCATCCCTTTTTATCTTGACCATCCATATTCTATCCTCATAACATTTACCTTAGCTCACACCATTTTCATTCCATACCACTTCCCACTTTCATCATAATACCATCTATTTTCCCTAACAATTTTTTGATCAAATATTTTAACCATTTTACACCTTTATAATCATACTATATCATCCCATAGCATCGTTTGTGTGAACACCCATTTCATATCATCCCATAGTGCCATATTCTTTTGTTGATCATCTCACTTATCCATATCATCTTCACATTTTCATCCTGCATACACTTCATAGGATTTGCCTCCATTAATACCATCATCCTTACACATCCTTTATACATTGTAATTAGATCCTTATTACATTTTTATCCATCTTACACATATCCTCTCACCTAATATCCATCCCATAGTACTTTGACATAAATATCTTATTCATCTCATATTTATATCTCATCCATCTCATATCTTTACCCACACCTTATATCCATCCATATTTTATTCATCTCATACCCTTGCCTATTTGATCACACCTTGTCCATATCATAACCTCGTATATTCAGTCACATATTATCCACATCTTGTCCATTTCTTATCCTTATTTATCCAATCGATCACTTGTCTTATATTGACCATCTCCTACTACCCCATATATAGTATCTATCCATATTCTACCCACCCTCTCTTCATCCTCCATTATATTTTCATCTCATATCTATCCCCCCTTTTACCAATCCAAACACATTGTATTAAACCAAAATATTTACCTGCACCCATAGTCTCATCATTCACAATTTTGTGGATTCAAATATCCCCCTTTTTTATATCATATCTACCATCCATTTTCATAACCTATCCCCCATATTATAATTATATCATCTCATCTTGTCCTTATAGCTCATCTATAATTTATCCTTACATCATCCCATTTTGTCATAATCTAGTTCTCACATCCACTTATTTCCATCCCATCTTGTGATTACTTTATCCTATCATCCTAGCCACATCACCCATCTATCATAGTCTCATTCCTCTATCATCTTCATTATACATATATAGACTCCTCTCCCATGTCTAATCCCATCTATATTATCTTAGTAATCCACCATCTTCACTATATATATATAGTTCATCCCACACATATCATCCTATCCATTTTGTAGATTATTTTGTCCACATAGCCTATTCATCCACCCATTTGGTAATTACCTCATCATAATCCTCCTGTAATTATTTTTATTCTCCCTAATCCGTCTTTCATAAAAACTATCCATTCATCCATTTAAGTCTACCTTTCATCACTATCACTTGCATTTTGTATATATATATTATCCTATTTTACGTTCAGCCACCCAACTCATCCATATAATCCACTCCACTCTATCCTTGTATCATCATACCTCCTTATAAATAGTTCATCCACATAGTCTATATTCCATATGTCATAATCATGTGTCAACCCACCTCTCATATTTTAGAGTTCATTTAACCACTAGCATTTGTCATTGATCATCCCTCGTTTATTTATTCATCCTTCCATCACATAAAATCCCCATAATCCTTCTCCTTTTGGTTATTTTATCCATATAATCCATCTTTCACATCTTTCACCTAGTCTAGATCCCCTCACTCATTCATATATTGTCTTATCTTCTATATATAGTTTATCTTTTCATGCCCCCCCCATATCCTCTCTTCTCATCTAATCATTTCATCCACATAACTCATCATTCATATTTAATACCTATACCACCTTTTGATATCTTTCCCTTATTATCTTATCCCATCCCATTTGATTATCAAGCCATAATCCGTCCATAGAATTTATCCATAAATTGACATGTGTATATTCCTTACTATTTTAATCTTAATAATTCCAAAGCCTATATTGTATATCCCTTTCTTATCACTTATATATATCCATATTTTTATACACCATCCATAGTCACCCTTCATCCATCTCATCTTTGTCCATCTGGGTCCTTTTTCCCCATTCGCCCATATTGAGTGATAGCTTTTGTCCAACCTCTCACATCACATTTCATACATCACTATCATCCACTCCCCTCATCATCCATTCAAATATTAGTTTTTGTCTAAAATCTAAACTTTTAATGGTCATCCATCTCCCTCAAATCATTAGTCATCATCCTATCTTGGCTTGAAATTATCATTATACATAGCCTTTAAGGTATTAATCTAACACCCATCACTATCTTTTATCTTTATCAAGTATCTTTGTCCCTTAGCACATATCAACTTGTCCACATGCTAGTTGACAAAGTTATTTGATCCCATCATCCCTTCTTTAGTAGATTGATTTTTTAAAAGACTTCATCTTTTGGTAATTTTAGTCATCGCATCTGTCGACATCCTCATCTTTGACCACTACTAGTCTAATTTTTAGCCTAAAATAAGTATTTGAAAACCCTCCCTTGTACCTCATCACATTTCATCCTCTTAATATTTCACCATGGTCATCCAAACCTGAGCTCAACTCCACCTTGGCCAAGGATCTACTCAAGACAACAATACTATGGGATAAATAATGGATCCTAATCAAGAATATGAACACTATCATAGTGACATGCATACTCCTCAGGTAGAGAATGAGAGAAACAACCTCATTGACAATGATGATGTTTGCAATCTCATCAACTGATATTTGTATGAAAACCATGATCAAGTACTAACATGAACTATAGAGATTGGGGGTACCTTACCACCTACCTTTGACCACACCCTTTTAAATAATATCATTTAGCCATCAAGATCGGAATCACCATGTCAACATGACCATCCCAATCATCAAGAAGAAATAGAAGTAGACCATGGATTTATGGAGGAAGAAGAACAATAACCACCTCTTTTCAACGATCATAATAAGGCTAATAGGAGACAAGCTACCATCGAATATTTCCTGGATCAACTCACACAACAAATTAACCTCCACCTTCATAATCAATGACCACCATCACCATGACACAACAACACTAATGACACTAACAATGTCAATAATGATAATACTAACACTAACAACCTTATCCATACCAATAATGTTGCCAAAAACACCCATCACACTCACATGCCACAAGGTAGTCACGATTAGATTACCCATCCTCTTGGGGAACCTGCCTTTGCCCAGGAGTGGAAGATGATGAAAGAAACCCTCCAATAGATATATATTTGATCCCAAGCCCTTAATCATAGATAGGAGGATTTTTATTCATCATCATTAGACATCAACATTCTCCAAGTTCCCTTCCCCTCACACTTTGAGGTCCCAAAATTTGAAAATATCAAGGAAAGGGCTATCCAAGAGATGATGTACAAGAATTATATGTCACCTACCACAAAGTAGCATACGAGGATGTTTATTTATTGATGCTATTCCCCAAGAGTTTAACAGGGTTGACATCGGAATGGTTTATGCATCTGCATAAAGGGTCAATCTCAAGCTTTGGGGAGTTAACCAAATAGTTTATGAGGCATTTCTCTTTCAATATAGAACATGGCATTTATATCATTGATCTTTATAACATAAAACAACATAGTGGGGGAGAGCCTTGTCTACTTTTTGCAAAGATGGCATGGTTTGGAAAGCCAATTGAGGTGCAGTGTACCTGAAAAGGAACTAGCCAAAATCTTTGTGGACAATCTCAACACAAAGTTAAGATACTAATTAAAATACAGTGTGTTAAGACTTTCAATGAGATCATAGAAAAAGGGATGCAAATCAAAAAGTCTCTTATCAAAAAGGGAACCATCAAATTATTCTCCCATAATAAGCACACTTCAAACATAGAGAACTCCTTTTTAGGTAAACCCAAGGTCTTTAATAAGAACAAAAATGTTGTGGGTGATGGAGTGACTGATTCCAAAGCACAAAATGTACAGAAAATCAAGAGGAAGGACCCTACACAACAACATGTCTCAACCATCAAAGTTCCACAAGGCAAGCCTAAGCCCCACACAAACAGGAGACCACTAACAAGCTTAGGAGTTCCACTAGAGATAGTCTTAGAACATTTAGTTGCTGTCAACATGATTATTCTAGTTGAAATTAGACCGGTCAATAATCATCAACCTAAACTTGATTGGTACCATGAAAATGAGTTTTGTAAATATCATCAAGTAAAGGGACATGATATTGAGAATTGTATGCAATTAAAGCACTATATCCAAGACCTGATAGAAAGAGGTGACATTGATATTGAAAGAGAAGCACCATCAAATCAATCAACAAATAAGCACCTAGGCATTTATAATGATCCTCTCCCAAAGCATGAGTAAAAGAACCAGAGACCCCAATGAGACCAAGGTTAGGCATCATCTTCCAACTACAGTAATTATCATAATGTTCCCTATCATTACTGTTGCCGCAGAAGATTGTACCCTTGGTAGGAGGCCGAGCTCCTGCCTTCTTCACGCAACAATGGAAAATCCCCTCTCACCTGTGGGACCGGAGAAGCTGGAGGGGAGAGTCTCTAGATAAGGGCTAGCTCCCTTTGATGTATCATTTAGGCCCTAATTTCTCCTACTGCTAACAAATAAAATGAAAAAAAGGGGGGGGGATGGAAAGGGAGAAGGAGATGCTGAAAACAAAACCTAACCTAAAAGAGGAAAAGAGGTGATACACCAAAAAAATGTGACCCACTCAGGCCCGAACATACACTTTTCACTGAGAACCAATGCCTATACACTTCATCTATCATGAGAAAACCTTCTGCATAAGTGGGTCAGAGGTCTGTGGAGATACAGGGAGGAAATAATTACTAGAGGCATTCTGAGACACACTGCAGAAGCCTATCCACTTCACCTATACTAATCTAGGGACACTTTTGACAGACCCATAAAAGGAAAACTCAAAAATGCACTAGACGTGCTGAAATCAGTCTACAAAAGCATTAAGAAAATGACTTAACACAGAATAAAGGCATAGACACATACTAAAGATGCAAAAAACTCAGAATGGAGGTAAAAATGTTGTGTTTCGATTCAAGGTAAATTTTTGGTAGAGCTCTACCTTACAAGCCTAAGAGATTTTTGGGTAGAGTTTTCCTTAAGGCTGAGAGCGGATCCCTTCTCCAAATGAGAAGTTTACAATATATAGGAGAAGAAAATAACTTGGCACTATCTGGGAAAGATTTTGGTGCTCATTTTCTGTCAGTGGCCCATGTGCCGTACGAGCATTGGGAAGAGCAAGCCATTCAAAACATCAATGAGTTGCACCCGTTGTCTGCTTGTAAGGCCACTTCTTCAAGGTGATTACACGATTTTTCTACTCATTAATGCAAAATGAAGAAAATTGGTAGCACTGCTAGCTATTTATGCCTCCTAATGGTCAATTCATAGGCACTGTATCATCTGCTGAAATAACTTCTTGAGTCGATGCCTCCTAATGGTCAATTCACAGGGACTGTAACATCTGCTGAAATAACTTCTTGAGTCGGCGCCTTCCTTCACTACTTGGGTTGTCTGCCTGTTCCTACACTTGGCATCTCTCTCTTTGTTCTATGGGATTTTGTCCTTTTCCTGCTCCTTTAGCCCTCGGGGGTGATCTTTTGGCGGGTCACTGCATTCATTGGGCTTTTCCATGCTTAACGCTCAAACAGTTCAAAAACAAACAGATATTTCACTGCGTTAAATGTGACATTCACGTGGCCGTCACCCAACAGCTAGTTCACTTGCTTAAATTAGATGGCTTTCAGGATGTCACCGTCCTCAGCAAAAGTCATCGGGTCTTTGTTTTAGGCTTTTTCCCCGCAGGCTTTCTATTTTGAGCCTTTTTTCATAGACAAAAACTCTGCAATAATTATCCCAGTCTTTGTCTTTCGAGCTCTTTGAAGTTCTCTCTGCCCTCTGCAAGGGCATTTGGATCTCAAACTACCCTCCGACTGTAGGGCACACCCTTGAGCCAAGCCGTTGAACCAAAATTGGTTCAACAGTTCAATTGGTTCAATGATTCAACCACTGCGCGTCGATGCTGTTGAACTAAGCCTTCGAACTAAAATCATTGAACCGTCTTGTGAATCGAAGCATTGAACCAAGGTTGAACCAAGTGCTGATGAACTTTAAACATTGAACCAAGGCCTTGAATCGGTTCAATGGTTCAAAGATGCCAATTTTTCTATGATTTCCTTTAGACCAAAGCTCGAAGAAGCCTTGTAAAACCTAGCACTCTCTCTAGAACTGATTCTCCATGCGCCAAAGACTAACCTGCTGAGTCCGTAGAAATTGCCAAAACCTGCAGAGTTTGTAAAAATTGCCAAATTCATGCAAAATTGAAAAATGAAAATGGCCTAGCACAGCAGGGGCAAAAGGTGACCAATTTTTGGCCTATAGGGCAAAAAATGGTCAATAGATTGGTGACTCCCAGGGGAAGCATGCCTACTATGCTTAAAGACCAGTTGCCTTGCAGTCCATTGGGCATGGAGTTAGATGCAGCTTGAACAAATTTAGCGATAGTCCCAAAAGATCTGAGAATCAAAACATGAAGCTTCTTACCCCACACATAAAGGGAAACACACAAGGCTAAAAAAACACTACCTGTGCAAACTGCACTTAGGGAAAACAGGAAAGACAACTGAAAGCAAACTACTATATATAGCTAACCCAGAATGTTCACCCCCCTCTTGGATCAAAGGGAAAATTTCTTAAGTCCCCTTCCTGGCAAGAAGACTTACGGTGCCAAGCAAGTAGCTGAATGAAAAGGAGATTTGGTGACTTGCTCCTCTTGCCTGTCACCTGGTTTGGCTGGTATCCGAGTGGATCAGATTCAAACATGCCTCCAACATACATGTATTCTTCTTGTCCCTAGAGGCTTGTTGAATGTTGGTCCTTCATGTTAGTGCTCTTCACCAAGAAATTTGTGGTTGTTGGCTCATCGCCATAAGCCCTTTGATATGCACATTCCCCTTGTAGTGCATCATGGTCTGACTTGTTTCCTTTTGCCTCATTGCAGGCTCTGTCAGACTCATCCTCTGCTTCCTCTTGGCTTTCTTGAAGAAGGGTGATAGTTGTGATGTCTGAAATGGAATCACAAACTGATTGTTCGTCCCATAGAACATCACCTCTTTGTTCAAAGCTTTCTTCTTCAAGGCATTCCTCCAAGAAGACAGACCTCTCCTTTTCCTCCTTAAAGATCAGGGTCTCTAGAATTTCAAAGATATTTCCCTGATCTTCCTCTAACTCAGGCTTCTCAGCATAGTCGTCCTCCTCATCGAAGAAACAAGGAAGTTCATTGAATAAGGGGGAAGAGAGCTCACCATGCTTTTGTTCCTCCTCATATTGCTGGAACATCTGCATATATGCAAGACCTGCATCTTCTCCATTGCCGATGGTGTCTTTACAAGAAGCATCAATGATGATTTCTTCTTCGTTGTCGCTCATGATAGCCCCTTGGGAAATTGTAGCTTGGATCTTCTGCTCCTCACTCGCCTCCTGTAGAATAGGTTCTTCCTTGAGAAGGGGTGAAGTGGGACAAGCATGTGGAAGAGGAGGTAGTCCTTGAGCTAAAATCAAATGATTCTCCTCTTTCCACTTGGTCAGCACTTCATATTTATCAGGTGCAGCCTGATATCTCTCTTGGAAATGTGTAGGTGGGGTGTGTTCAGACATGGAATGTGCCTTTTGGTCTGAACTGTCCATCACACATTGGCTGAGGAATCTCTCTCTAGATTCCAACTCTATAATTCTCCTGGCTAGATCCTCTTGGAAGAACCTTTCCTGGAGGTCACCAGCATCATCATGAGCAGGAGCAGCCTCAGCTTCTTCAAGGTTTTGAAAAAAACCCTTGCTTCTCCTCCTTCTTACCCCATGATTCTACTATTTTTCCCTAGTTCAGGATCTCAGAATTGGAATTTTGCTCCTGTGAATAGGTAGCAACTTTATTTTCTCCAAGGTCCTAGGGCTCCTCTACAAGGTCTGGAAGTTTTATCTCTCTTTCAAGAAGCAGTCTCATCCTAGCCTCTAAATCTTCAATTTGTTTGGCTAGGTTGTCCTGAAAGAGTCTTTCTTGGAGGTCCCCAGCATCATCCTCTTCAAAGCTCTAGGTTGGTTCCTAGCATTCCGTCCTCCAACTCGGAATCTGCATATCATGCTAAAATTTTTGGGGAGGTTGAGAAACGCTAGGAAGAGACTGTTGATGCACCAAAAGAGTCTCTAAAAGGGGAATGTGTTGGCTCATGGTATTCCCCCCAATGGAAGATTCATGATCTAAGGAGTTTAGAAGGTTCATCTCCATGGGAGGTTGTTATAATGCCCTTTGGTGTTGGAAAGCCAAGTGCACGAGATTGAGAGCAGATGCATCAAATGAGCTGGAGTGGGTGAATGCTATCTGATAAAAAGGATTTGGTGCAAAAGAGGGGGCTTTCTTCAGAATAGGAGGGGGCACATAAGGCTGACTACCTTGAATAAATGGATTTCTCCATTTTGCTACCTCCTCTTCCATGGATTGCAAGGCCTGTGCTTGCCTAAACAAACACTCCTCTTTATAAATTAGCTCCTGCTGATATTCGTACTACTCCTCCAGTATGTCAATCTCCATCATCTACTTCTCAAATTCTAGGGCCATTTCCCTTATCGTTGCAGGGCAACTAAGAGGGATGCTTGAGGTAATTCTCTGAAAATCTTGAGTCTGATCATAGTCACATGAAGGAAAATAAGACCCATGATTTTGTGCAAAGCAATTGTACATACAAAAATGATTTCTTAATGGCACTAGGCTGCTTAACCAGTTGATTCAACTCAGAATCACCATTGGTGTTAATGCAAAGCCTCTAAAGGCTGGTCGGTTGAAGAACACACCAAAAATTCTTCAACTCTTTGGACACAACTTGTCCTAGTTGGTCTCACCGGGCATGCCAAAAACTATTGACGTAGAAGATTGCACCCTTGGCAGGAGGCCGAGCTCCTGCCTTCTTCACTCAATAATGGAAACTCCCCTCTAGCCTATGGGATCGACAAAGCTGGAGGGGAGAGTCTCTAGATAAGGGCTAGTTCCCTCTGATGTATCATTTAGGACCTGGTTTCTCCTACTGCTAACAAATAAAATGAAAAAAAAGGGGGGGATGAAAAGGGAGAAGGAGATGCTAAAAATAGAACCTAACCTAAAAGAGGAAAAGAGGTGATACACCAAAAAAATGTGACCCACTCAGGCCTGAACATACACTTTTCACTAAGAAGCAACGCCTATACACTTCATCTGTCATGAGAAAACCTTCTGCATAAGTGGGTCAAAGGTTTGTGGAGATACAGGGAGGAAATAACTACCAGAGGCATTCTGAGACACACTGCAGCAGCCTATCTACTTCACCTATACTCCTCTAGGGACACTTCTGATAGACCCACAAAAGGAAAAATAAAAAATGTACCAGACGTGATGAAATCATTCTGCAAAAGCATTAAGAAAATGACTTAACACAGAATCAAGGCATAGACACATACTAAAGATGCAAAAAATTCAGAATGGAGGTAAAAATGTTGTGTTTTGATTCAAGCTAAATTTTTGGCAGAGCTCTGCCTTACAAGCCTGAGAGATTTTTGGGCAGAGTTTGCCTTAAGGCTGAGAGTGGATCCCTTCTCCAAATGAGAAGTTTACAATAAATAGAAGAAGAAAATAACTTGGCATTGTCTGGGAAAGATTTTGGCACTCATTTTCTGTCAGTGGACCATGTGCCTTATTAGCATTGGGAAGAGCAAGCCATTTAAAACATCAATGAGCTATGCCCTTTGTCTACTTGTAAGGCTACTTCTTCAAGGTGATTACATAGTTTTTCTACTCATTAATGCAAAATGAAGAAAACCAATTGCACTGCTAGCTGTTTGCACCTCCTAATGGTCAATTTGTAGGCACTATATCATCTGCCAAAATAACTTCTTGAGTCGGTGCCTCCCAATGGTCAATTCACAAGCACTGTAACATCTGCCAAAATAACTTCTTGAGTCAGTGCCTTCCTTTGCTACTTGGGTTATCTGCCTATTCCTACACTTGGCATCTCTCTCTTTGTTATATGTGATTTTGTCCTTTTCCTGCTCCTTCAGCCCTCAGGGGTGATCTTCTGGTGGGTCACTGCATTCATTGGGCTTTTCCATGCTTAACACTCAAACAGTTCAAAAACAAACAGATATTTCACTACATTAAATTTGGCATTCACGTGGCCGTCACCCAACAGCTAGTTCGCTTGCTTAAATTTGATAGCGTTTGGGACGTCACCGTCCTCGGCAAAAGTCATTGGGTCTTTGTTTCAAGCTTTTTCCCCATGGGCTTTCTGTTTCGAGCCTTTTTTTGTAGATAAAAAGTCTGCAAGAATTTTCCCAGTCTGTCTTTGCCTTTCGGGCTCTTTGAAGCTCTTTCTGCCCTCCGCAAGGGCATTTGGATCTCGAACTACCCTCTAGCTATAGGGCACACCCTTAAACCAAGCCGTTGAGCCAAGCTGTTGAACCAAAATTGGTTCAACGGTTCAACCACTGTGTGTTGATGCCATTGAATCAAGCCTTCAAACTAAAATCATTGAATCATCATGTGAACTGAACCATTGAACCAAGGTTGAACCAAGTGTCGATGAACTTTAAACGTTGAACCAAGGCCTTGAACTGGTTTAATGGTTCAAAGACGCCAATTTTTTTGTGATTTCCTTCAGACCAAAGCCCGAAGAAGCCTTATAAAACCTAGCACTCTCTCTGGAACTGATTCTCCATGTGCTAAAGACTAACCTGTTGAGTCCGTAGAAATCATTAGAACCTACAGAGTCCGTAGAAATTGCCAGATTCATGAAAATCAAAAAATGAAAATGGCCGATCACAGTAGGGGCACAAGGTGACCGATTTTTATCCTACATGGGAAAAAATGGTCAACAATTACATTAATACCATAAAAATCTGCAAAATCCAAGAACCCATTCCACCTTCATCCCCCATCTTAAAAATAAATAGGGCTATAATCAATAGGATTGTCACTATGTGACACAATAAGATTGTGATTCCCATGGCATCCCCGTAGGATATTTTTATCTCATCTGGTGCACCTAGAGGGAATACTTACAAGAAAACCTCATATGGGTTTGATAAAACATATGACACTATTTAGCACCTAGAAAAGACACCTGCCCAAATTTACCTAATGGAACTCCTCAAAACATATGCTTGCATAGGGAAATATTAAATCAAGTACTCAATGATCTGAAAGTACCTAGTGACCTTGATACAATTAAACTCTAAGTACAAGTGCACACCTATCCCCATCCCCACAACTGACTTTCAGTGCTCAAGATTTACCACTGGCTAGCCCTCACCACAATTACCCATTGTACATTGAAGTCACCATTGCTCATCACCATGTCTCCCACATACTTATAGATGGAGGATCAACACTTAATTTGTGTAATGTGGACTTTATAATGAAGCTAAGATATTATGAATCATCACTTGCGCCCACCCTTATAATGATAAAGGCATATGATGACAATGAGCGACTGTTAGTAGGTTTTATCTTCCTATTGTTGTGGGACCTGTGGTTCATTAAACCTTGGTACATGTGGTAAATGTGGACCTACCATACATGTTACTTGAGAGGCCATGGATCCATGAGATGTAAGTCGTACCATCCACCCTCCATTAGTGCTTGAAATTCCCTCATTCAAGAATGGAGGTCACTATTCCTAGAGTTATCAATCATCACAACTGTCAAATGGATCAATTTGTACCTCCATCTCTATATCATGACACTAAAAACTCCATCCTTAGTCCTATGACTATAAAATATATCTCTCCTGACCAATTGGAATCCACATCTACCTCAACACCAGAGCTCACCATGTTGAAAATCACATCCACTAACTATGGAGAATATGAATATAAAACCTTCTGCATCAGCCATCTTCCTTCATCTTCCCATAACTACGGGTCCCTCATTATAAAGAAGAGCAAACCCATCAAATATCAATTTGGGTCTTTAGCCTTTGAAAGTATAGGGTTTTTATCTGAAGAGTACATTGAAGATGGGGATGATTTTTGGCTCCTACCCAATGATGAGATCTTCATCTTGCTCAAGCAGAACTATCCCAAAGTCCACCGCATGATGGAGAACATGAACTACAAAGGAAAAGGACTAGGAAAATAGGAACAGGGCTGACTAGAGCCTATTATGGTTTAATAAAACTCATCCAATTTTGGTCTAAGGTACAAACTATATGATGATTTTGAGGCCAAGATATGCTCATTAAATGTATAATAAATGACCTCATCTTACTCTCTCTTTCCATTAAGTTTGACTGAATTTTGTGAATTTTATTTTGATCTGATATGAGTTAGGATATAATTGTCAATCTTTTGTTGATTTCTAATGTTTAAAATCTCTGTAATTCCTAACAAGTGTTTTGGAAAATTCAAAGTTTTGTAATAAAATAGGTCATCATCAGGGTGAATAACAAATATGAAGCGGATTGCATGTTTTTGAAAGCATTGAAATCAATACAACTTAGTTCTGAAACTCCACCACGCTATTACAAGTTTTGTCACATTTTTGGACTTAGTTCTGAAACTCTATATTTAGTTCCAAAATTATCTGAATTAGTTTTGGTACTCCTGCAGATAAGCTCTAAAAATTTTGTGGTTAGACATGGAATCATCTCCTTTAGTCTCAAAACTCTTCTAAAGTTCTAGAATTGATAAAGATCTATTCCAAATGGCCGGTGATCTGTCAAATCAATAATCCCATTAATCAAGAGCAGACTTCTAATTTCCATACTTGCAAATCCAAGACACTTATCACATAGTTGGACATCCAGCCATGTTTTAATTTAGCATTTATTCTGGGTACGATTCAGTTCCATCATATCTGTAAAATAGTTACGACCATCAATGCACCACAAGAAGAAGAATATATGTATAGACCTAGAGAATATAGTAATAATGGTAATAATTGAAGAATAGAGGTATAAGGATAGATTAATACATTTTTTTAATATAGAATATTTTATTAATTAAATAGCCATTTTTGTTTTGAAAGTGAATTAAGTTGTTCAATCTTGTTTCTAGGCAGAGCAAGGGCCCACTCCTCCAAGAACCAGTATCTTCATTTTTTGTTGGTATTTATATTTTATTTTCAAAATCAAATAGATAGATCTGTTAAATTTATAAATGCTTTCAATACCTTAAGTTAAAATTTGTTGTAGATTTGTCCCTGCAAGTGTTCTAGATTAAGTTCTCATTTCTTTGCAATCATTTTTCAAGCATTCTAAATTATGTGTTTAATTTTGTAAAGTGTGTTTATTTTCATCAAATTCATTTCTGAAAAGTGTGTTTATTTACATCAATTTATTTATATAATATGTGTTTACTTCTAGCAGATTTTTGTAGTTTGATTCCAATAAAGTTTTAACCAAGAAGTCCTTAAGACATTAAAGATCCCCCAAAACAAAACAAAAAATATATATAAATACCTACAATCAATTACTAAATCGCTAATATTATTCTTGTTGCATATAGTTTTAGACACACCCCTAGTTGAATATGACATCAACAAAGAGTTGATTAAATGAAGGGAATGACGACACCCATTATTTTTGGCACCGTTGCCGGGGACTCACTAGTTGGAATTTTCTAATTAAGTGTCAACAAGAGCAACAATCATACATTTAGTAATTGAAAAAATATTCCCTAAGTTATCACAAAATTTATGAGTAGACCAAGAGACTCCAAGGGTAGATTTCTCCCAAAAATATCTAAACAAGAATTTCCATCATCCTCTAGTTTAAATAAGGAAGTTGACCAAGAATTGGAGGCACCATTATCTCCTACAAGACAAGAAGCAGAGTTGCCATCTTTGGAATTTTTAGATCAGTCTTCAGAAGTAAGTAGAACTTTAGGGAGGAAGATTATTTCTCAAGATCCATTGAGGGAAAGTTTTGTTTCTCAATTGAGTAGTCAACCTCCTACTCCTAACTTTTTACCATCCCCAAAGCAGACCACATACCACATTGACTGGGAGAAGGGACTAGAAAATACTAGAGAGATGGCATGTGAGGCTGAAAGAGAACCTGAGAGAACCTTTACCTATCCAATTCAGTTAGAGGATGATGAAACCACTATGAAGAACATTTCACCTGCACACTTGCCCACATTTAGAGGAATGTCATCTAAGGATCATGACTAATTTTTGTTTGAATTTAAAGTACTATGTCAAACTTATGATTACAAGACAAATAATCAAAAACTCAAGTTGTTTCCATCTACCCTGAAGAATGCATTAATGAGGTGGTTTATGGGATTAACATCTAATTCTATTACCAATTGGGAACAAATGGAAACTGTCTTCCTAGACAAATATCAAGATTATTGTAGAGGAAGAAATTGAAAAGAATTTTTTTTTAAGTCAAACAATAAGAGGATGAAAATATGAAAGATTATTTGGATAGATTCCTCTTTGTGAGTAAAACATGTGGATTTGTACTTCAAAAAGAATTAAGTAAAACCATTTTTCTCAAAGGTCTGGATGATAAATCTAAGGAAAACCTTGATTTAATTGGCGATGGAAACATTGCTCAATTAAGAATGGACAAAACCATATAAATTTGTAGAAACTATTCAAGGACAAGGGGTGGTCCTAGAAAGGGAAAAATGGTTAAAATTTTGAATCCAGATATGAACAAATTGATGGATGAATTGGAAAACTTTAAAACAGACATATTAGTTTAATTAACCTCTACCATGGATGGATTGCAAGCTAAAGCAAATGCCCAAATTGAACCATTAGCCATGTATTGTCCTAGATGTAGGAAGAATTATGCAATAAGGGAATGTCCTTTGGATAAAACAAAAGTATGTCTTGTCTGTGAATCTAAAGAACATGATACTCATGCTTGTTCTCTTCTTCCACTCAAAAAAAATCAGCTCAAACAAACTAGGACATTATCCACCACAGAAGAATTGAATTTTGTTTAGAAACAACCCAGCCAAGGGTAGTTTATGCCAAGGCCAACTTCTAATCCTTGGATGATGCCATGGGTAGCTCAAATAGTACCACAAAGTTGGGACAACCACCGTGGGCCCCTCAACCAACATGGCATCCTCAGGTTTGGGCAAGTCAATCTTGGTAGACTCAGGACATCAACAACCTTAGGTTGGTCAAGGAAATCCTTATGCTTTGCCAAAACCTAGATGGGGCCCTAGTAATTATGTGCAAGGGAAAACATATCCAAATTAGAACCAACAAGCCATAATAGGATCTCCAGCACAAAATCCATAGGCTAAGAATGTAGTCTAAACACAAATGTCAACATAACCAGTAGCAAACCCAAGAAATAAACAAACAACATTTGTATACGAAATAGAACTAGAAAAATTAGTTGATTTAAATGTAATGGATTGTAAAAACATTCAAACTAGATTTGGCAAAATAGTTAGCAGTCCACCGGTTATTATCACTGAGATGATAGAAGAAGCTGTAACCCCTAGTCTGGTTGCACCTAAAGAAGATGAAAAAGAAGAAGATAAGGAACCATAAAGAAACCCTACTGAGATTCCATTTCCAAAAAGATTTAAAGAAGCCATAAAAATTAAGGAATCTAAATTTGTGCAGGAACTAAGAAGGTTGAATATTGAAATACCATTGTTACAAGCAATTAAGGATATTCTAGAGTTGAACAAGTTAATCAAACTATTGTGTTTGAAAAAACCTAGAAGAAAGAAGCAGTACCCCAGGACTATTAAGGTATAAGGGAAACTTGCTGATTTATTAGTAGGAAAACTCCTACTTCCCAAATATGGAGATCTTAGAAGCCCTATTATTTCTGTCTCTATAGGGAATAAAGATATACATAACATTTTGATTGATTTGGGAGCAACTATCAATGTAATGACAGTGGACACTTTGAAAACATTACCATTAATAGGCATACAACCTACTAACACCATATTGTAGATGACAGATCAGTTTGTAACAAAACCAGAAGGAGTTATTGAAGATGTGGCAGTAATGGTGGAGTCATGGGAATATCAAGTTGACTTCCTTATATTATAGCCAAAAGGTAAAACACTTAGTCATCCCATTATTTTGGGTAGACCATGGTTAGGTACAGTTACTACCTTAATTGATTGCAGGTCAGGTGATATGACTATTTCAAATGGTAAGAATTCTAAGCAAATTTCATTATATCCCTCTACATGACCTTTTATTGATAATCAAGAGAAATTATGAGTTGATAATCCTGATATTAATGAGCAAAGTCTATCTTCTTTGGCTATGATAACAATGCAAGATCATGTATAGGAAATAGAAGATATGGTTAATCCTCCATTGAATGTACACCGATTTTCATTAGAGCAGTCAGGATTAGTTTCGAAACCTGCAGAATTTGTTCTAGAAACATCATAGTTAGTTCTGGAACCACACCAACAACAATTCCCTATAAATGAAGCTAATTTTACTTTAGAGGAACGAGATTTCTCTTGGGGAAAGGAAGGATCTGTAGCTTCAACTTTATAGACATCAGGAGATGATGATGAATTTATAGAAAATAGCAGTAACGAGGAGTTCAACCTATAATAAGATAAGTATCATAACTCTTCATGTTGTCCTTTCTCTAGCATTCTATCTCAAGGAACTTTTGGAGATGTTGTTACATATCATATGTTGTTACCACATACATGTCCACTAAACACCTTAATGAAACCCTTTCAACAAATTAGTTCATCATATACTGGAACCAAACATGTTGAGATTCAACCAGGTAAAATTTTGAATATTAATAGCTGGATAAAGAATGATGAAGAAGCCAAACTATTTGATATTCTGAAGGATCATACTAAAGCTTTTACTTGGGACTATAGAGAAATGAAGGGAATTCATCCAAGTATCTACACCCATCACATTTATACTGAAAATATTAGACCAGTTAGGCAACCTCAGAGAAAGATTAATCCAACCTTAAGGGATATAGTCAAATAAGAAATTGAAAAACTATTACAAGTAGGTTTTATCTACCCTATCTCAGATAGCCAGTGGGTGTCTCCTCTTGTAATTGTCCCTAAAAATAATGGAAAATGGAGAATTTGTGTTGACTATAGGGAACTAAACAAAGCCACCTTGAGAGATTATTTTTCCTTACCATTTATAGATCAAGTCTTAGACAACCTTTCAGGTAAACAATACCTTTCCTTCTTAGATAGCTTTAGTGGATACAATGTTGCTACTGAGGATCAAGATAAAACTACATTTACTTATCCATGGTGTACCTTTGCTTACAAGGTATTTCCATTTGTACTATGTAATGCTCCAACAACCTTTTAAAGAGCTGTATTAGCAATTTTTGTAGACCTAACAAATGACTTTGTAGAGGTATACATGGATGACTTTACTGTGCATGGAGATACATTTGATGATGCCTTGAAAAATTTGGATCGAGTATTAATAAGATGTGAACAACATCACTTGTCTTGAGTCATGAGAAATGTTTAATGATGGTTGATGAAGGGATTGTATTAGGACACCATATTTCAAAAAGAGAAATTTAGGTTGATCAAAACAAAATCAAGATTATTTTTGACTTGCCTATTCCTCAAACCCCCACAGATATCAAGTCATTTTTAGGGCATGCTAGATACTATAGGTGTTTTATCAAGGATTTTATTAAAATTGTTGCCCCCATGTTTAAGTTGCTTACCAAGGACTATGAATTTCTTTGGGATGAAAAGTGTCAACATGTTTTTGGAGAAATTAAAGAGAAATTAGTAATTGCCCCAATATTGAGAGGACTTAATTGGGAGAAACTTTTTCACATCCAAACTAATGCCTCAAATAACTCAATTGGTGCAGTTTTGGGACAGAAAGATGAAGAATGAAAAATGTATGTTATTTACTATCTTAGTAAAAATCTTACTCCCACTGAAAGAAATTACACTACCACTGAACAATAATTTCTGACTATAATCTATGCAATTAATAAATTTAGACATTACATTACAGGGTACAAAATATTTGTTCATACAGATCACTCAGTAATTAAATATTTAATGAAAAAACCAGTGGTTAGAGGTAGAATAATTAGATGGTTATTACTTCTACAAGAATTTGATATTACCATTGTGGACAATCTAGGTAAATCTAATGTGGTAGCTGATTTCTTGTTAAGACTGACCACTACAGGGGAGTAGGATCTAGTCAAGAACAACTTTCTAGATGAACAATTGTTTGTTATTTTAGTTGATACACCATGGTTTGCTAACATGACAAATTATCTTGCAATAGGGAAGTTTTCTCCTTTCACTAAAAAACAAATAAAGAAGTTAATCAAAACCAGTGCACAGTTCAAATGGTTAAATAGAATGCTATTTAAATATGGTCTTGATTTGGTTTTATGTAGGTGTGTAAGAGAAGATGAAATATTTGACATCCTCTGGGCATGTCATGATGAACCAAGTGGAGGTCACTATTCGGTGAAAAGAATATCTCACAAGATACTTAGCACTAGTTACTATTGGCCATCTTTGTAGAAAGATGTGAAGAGGTATATCAGGCAGTGTGATCCTTGTCAAAGGATGGGACAACCAACCTTTACCAATGAAATGCCTCTACAACCTCAAGTAGTGATTGAACCATTTGAGAGATGGGGATTGAATTTTGTTGGACCCTTTAATCCTCCTTCATAGGCAAAAGATCGCATTCTTGTGTGTACTGATTATGTGACAAAGTGGGCAGAAGTGCAGGCTTTAACAAATGCCACTGAAGAAGCAGTTGTTGATTTCCTTTGGCACATAATTATGGTAAAATTTAGAGCATCAAGAAGCTTAGTTTCAGACCAGGGACCATAATTTTTGTCCAATATGATTTAGGATTTCACAATGTATTATCAGATCAATCATAAGAAGCCATCTCCCTATCACCCACAATCAAATGGACAAGTTGAAGCAACAAATAGAGAATTAGAAAACATCCTCACTAAAATAGTTGAAGCAAAAAGAAGAGATTGGGTAAAGAGACTGCTTGAAGTTGTCTGGGCTTACAATACAACTTGGAAAACCACAACAAGGTTTTCACCTTATGAGTTAGTCTATGGGAAGAAGCCCTTGTTGCTTATTAATTTTGAACTACAGACATTGAGGACAATAGCTAAGGTGGAAATTGAATTGGATGTAGCTCAAAAAGAGAGAATCCTTCAACTCAATGAGTTGGATGGATGGAGAATGGAAGCACTTCACCAAACAGAGATAATCCAAGATCAAAGGAAGTAATGGAATTTTTCACATATCAAGGAAAGGCAATTCAAAGTAGGAGACTAAGCATTGCTGTTTGATTCTAAGTACCAACAATTCAAAGGTAAATTGAGAACCAGATGGTTGGAACCTTATCAAATTAAGTAGATATTTGACAATGGTTCTATTTAATTAATTTCCATTGATGGAAATAGAAGAATACTCTTGGTCAATGGACACAGGCTAAAACTTTATAGGAAGCCTCCTACTAAGGATGAATTCTTGAAGCATATTGAAGCAAACAAAGAATTTGATCATATGGAAGAACCCAGTTCTTATAAAATGATCAAATAATCAGATAAATAGATCCAGAATAAAAAGAAGAGGATGAAAGCCAGTAAATGGCATTCTCTTCCCCCCCTAAAAAAAAAAATCTCTCAAAGATCAATTGAAAACCAGCGATGGTAGTTGATCTTCTCAAATAAATGGCTAATTCAAAATAAAAACTTCTTTGGAATTCTAACTTTTTTTAACCATTTTCCTTTTTGTTTCATCTTTTTAGGAATGATGAGTCATCATAATGGAGAGATTACATCATTAAGTATGGTAATTATGTTTTTAACTTGTTAAAGGTTAGATTGAAAGTTCACATGTGTGATTAGACTTGATTTAAAAATATTAGTATGATGAGTCATCTATTGTACATCATGATTAAACGTGAGAAATCATGATAAGGATATTGATGGAATAAATTGGTGGCATAGTTATAAAGAATCATTATTATTATTGAATCGATAAAGTAAAAACTAGCTACAAAAAACCATCAAGAGAGATATAGTGAATTAAATTCATTAGTTCTGCAGCTGAGTACAGTAGTTCCATAGCTGAATTTGCCAGTTCTACAATTGAGTATAGTAATTTTGTAGCCAAATTCACCAGTTTTGTAACCAAAGTCATTAGTTTTGCCAATAAAAGAAATGATCTTCAGCTAACCCGCATAATATTAAAGAAGAAAGAATCATGGGGATTAAAAGAATTCAAAACCAGAGGATGATACCCAGCTCCTTGCAGATGAAGAAATAGCAACTATCTTTCAACAGGTAGGATGGCTGGAGTTTAGAGGAAATTCCCCAAATATAACGATGAATTGGTAAGATAATTTGTTATCAATTTAGAGAAAACAAGGACAAAGATTAGGAAGGTTTTCATTCCTTTTTCTATGAATGTAATAAGTGAGATATTTGGAATACCAATGGTGCATGTCCCAAACCCTGTCAAAGGACATTAAAAGACCTAGTTGAAACCTTGCTGAAAGAGGGAGAAGCTAAACCCCAGTATCTTTACAATAGAAATAAAATCATCAAAAGACTCAGAAGGCCCAGCTTGCCCAAACCCTTTGACAGAGTACCATTTTGGATAGTTAAGTATTTAACCTGTGATGGACAATTTAGTTCAGATGGAAAAGAAGTTTGAAAATCCTCATATACCTTAGATATGGAGCCGAAAAACTAGAATACATAGTAAACCTTCCAAGATTTCTTTTTGACTCCATCCATACAATGCACCAGAGGTATTCTTTGGGTTTAGGAACAATTAGACATCATGGGTTAATGCATTTAGTATGCCAACACCATTTTCTTTCAAAGAAAAATGGGGAAGAAATGTGGGAATTTTTTTGGCAAGTTTACGTAGAACCCTGGTATTCTCAGAAGAATGATAGCAACTCCTCCTGCCCCTTTAATTCATTTAGAAATTGATACCACTGCTGAGGAAAAAAAAACTAGGAAGAGAGGAAATACCAAAAAGAAGAAGATCTAGAAGAAGAACTAAAACTGCAGACCCTACTGTGCCTTCTTAATAAATTCCTTCTTCTATAGAAGCTACATAAGAACTAATACCTATCTCTGACAATGATGGTTCACCTAGGCCTAATCAAGAGGTGAAAATTAGAAGAAGCTCTAAGAGGAGACCCATTTTTTCACATTTTGAGGCTCTTCAAAGAAGGAGAAGTCATAAAAGGTCTAAAGGAATTCCAAAGGAGATGAAAGAACAAGAAGAGATGGAAACTGACGCTGCTGATATTTTGGGCGGCATGGCCATGACTCCTCCTTGACCAAGCCAAATAGAAAAAGAAAAAGAAGATGAAATATTTGAGGAGCAAGTTTTCCAAGAAATGGGTGAGACAACAACACCATCACATGCAAAAGATGAACAAACATCTTGGAAAAGGAAAGGAAAATCTCCTCTGGTGGAAGAAGAATACTTAACTCCCCAAGAAATTTTAGAAAAAGAAAAAAATCGGCAGGGTAAATAGGCTCTATTTTTGTCTAGAGCAAATCTCATTATCAAGAAAAAGGATGAGGAATTGAATTTGCTCAAACTCAAATTAGAACAAAAAGAAATTCTACTTAAAGAATTAACAAACCAGTTCACAACCAAGACTGAGGAATTAGCAGAGATTAAAAGGCAGCTGATAGAGAAAGAGGAAAAATTTAAAAATTTTAAGAGACAGACTGTTGTGTCAACAGTCTTTGCACAAACTAAATTGACTTATCTACCACTCAAATAGTTATGGGATGATACATGCAAACAACTAAGTGTAGTCAAGACATCCAATAAGGACTTGAAAAGAAAAATGGAGGAAGAAAATAAAGCAAGGAAGGAATGGGAAGAAAAATTTTACAAGGAGAAAAAAGATAAATATAAATATCTTGTGAAAATACAAATAGTTTGCATGATGAGTGAGAAACTACTTGCATGCAGAAGACCTTATCCTACATATGGTATGTTTTTAGAGGAACGATTCATTAGCTAGCAGTTGGCAAGGATACCATGTGGCCTTCCACATGAAATAAAAGATGAAGCTGATTTCTTGATAGCCTACTCCTTAGCCAATACAGAACAGAAAAATCTTCTCTATGAATTTTACCTCTACAATTTCATGCTGTAAAAGAATTCAGGTTTTATGATCAATTTGTATGTAGGGAAAAGCCAGATTAACACATTTGACTTTGTTTTTCAAAATCAGATTGCATGTAAAGAGAGGGAGTCATAGCATATGTTAAAGGCTAGTTCATCTAGTCTCTGTATGAGAATTCATTATGGCAACCCATTTGCCTTTGCTTCACATTTCCAATCTCATGCATTTAATGGAAGGTTCAAAGAACCTTATCTTGCCAATTTACAGAAAAGCATTAATGCCTTCACATCTTATGAAAAGATTTTTTTTGATAATATCTATGATGCATGTTTGAAAAGATGGGAATTTCTCCTAGTGGCATTGAAAAGAAGGGAAGTAATATCCCCTTCAAATTTGATCTAGAAAGGGTAAAAACTTTATGTATAATAATTCCTCAGATCAATGAAACTCCTATGTGCATATGGATAGGAATGTGGACAAGGCCACCTCTACTTCTCACCCCCATATCTCCTTAGCAAAATAGAGAACCTCAAGATCCCACTCAATTTGAGGAATGGAAAAAAAAAGTAGAAGCAAGAGCAGGGTATAGTACCTCTGAATCAAAGCATTGGGATATTCAATTCCAGCCATTTGATCTAAGCAATCAAATATAATGCAGAATATACAATCTCAAATTTGAAGAGTAAAGTTTCTAAAGGGACTTAAAAATAAGTATGGGGGAAATGATGAGGCCAAGATATGCTCGTTAAATATAAAATAAATGACCTCATCTTACTCTCTCTTTCTATTAAGTTTGACTGCATTTTGTAACTTTTATTTTGATCTGATATGAATTAGGATGTAATTGTTCATTTTTTGTTGATTGTGATTCTAACATTTAAAATATCTATAATTCCTTACAAGTGTTTTGGAAAATTCAAAGTTTTGTAATAAAACAGGTCATCATCAGGCTAAAGAACAAATATGAGGCGAATTGCATGTTTTTAGAAGCATTGGAATCAATACAGCTTAGTTCTGGAACTCCACCATGCTATTACAAGTTATGTCATATTTTTGGACTTAGTTCTAAAACTCTATATTTAGTTCCAAAATTATCTAAATTAGTTTTGGTACTCCTACAGATAAGCTCCATAACTTTCATGGTTAGACATGGAACGATTTCCTTTGGTTTCATAACTCTTCTAAAGTTTCAAAACTGATAAAGATCTATTCCAAATGGCTGATGATATGTTAAATCAATGATCCCATTAATCAAGAGCAGACTTTTGATTTCCATACTTGCAGATCCAAGACACTTATCACACAACGAGACATCCAGCCATGTTTTAATTCAACATCTATTATGGGCACGATTCAATTCCATCGTATCCGTAAAATAATTATGGCCATCAATGCACCACAAGAAAAAGAATATATGTATAGACCTGGAGAATATAGGAATAATGTTAATAATTGAAGAATAGAGGGATAAGGATAGATTAGTACATTTTTTTAATATAGAACATTTTATCAATAAAATAACCATTTCTATTTTGAAAGAGAATTAGGTGGAGCAAGGGTCCACTCCTCCAAGAACCAGGATCTTCATTTTTGGTTGGTATTTATATTTTATTTTCAAAAGCAAATAGGTAGATCTGTTAAATTTATAAATGCTTTCAATACCTTAAGTTAAAATTTGTTGTAGATTTGTCCCTGTAGGTGTTCTAGATTAAGTTCTCATTTCTTTGCAATTATTTTCCAAGCATTCTAAATTGTGTGTTTAATTCTGTAAAGTGTGTTTATTTTCAGCAAATTCATTTCTGCAAAGTGTGTTTATTTCCAACAATTTATTTCTGTAATGTGTGTTTACTTCCAACAGATTTTCATAGTTTGATTCTAATAAAGTTTTAACCAAGAAGTCCTTAAGACATTAAAGATCCCCCAAAACAAAACAAAAATATACAAATACCTACAATCAATTACTAAATCGCTCAGATTCTTCTTGTTGTATATAGCTTTAGACACACCCTTGGTTGAATATGACATCAATAGAGAAATGATTAAATGAAGGGAATAATGATACCCATCAGATGCCCTGACCAATATCATTGTGGATTTTATCCTAACAAATGAGCAACCTCTCCTCGATGAGGACATCAAGATAGGCTATGTTTGTAGTCATTTCAAGGAGATAACTACCATAAACCTTTTCTTTGATACCACTATGTCCACCATCAACATCTCCCTCCGTTACCCTTCCCTTATTTACTAAGATTCCAAATAGGAGCCTACTTTTGAAATATTTTATAATGATGAGGGCATCCTTGAATACCTGGGGCAAAAAAAATTATGTCATCCAGAGACCACAAGAAAGGATTTTTCAGCAATTTGTGTGAATCAACCTACTTCAAAAAATAAGAACAATCTCATGTCCAAGATGAAGAGGAATATTTAGAAGAAGAATAAGAACCCTCTAAAGAACTAGGTGAAATCCCATCCAGCCCCATTGTATCATAAGATTACTTGGGTATTGATATTGAGTTGCCAAAAGGATTTGCCTTTGACATACCTCAAATAAATTTACCCCCTTATCTACAAGATCAATCACCCTTGTTATTCAAGGATGTGATAGAAATAAACATTAGAACTAAGGAGAATCCCATGATAGTAAAACTAGTAGCATCTCTCACTATGTCAAAGTGTGAAAAACTCATTGAATTATTGAAAGAGTTTGTTGATATCTTTGCATGGAGATACACCAACATGCCAAGATTAGATCCTTCACTAGTGGTACATCACCTTGTTGTACATCCAAATGCCAAAGCAATCAAGCAAAAACTATGTAAGATGCATCCAAAGTGGCACTACTAGTTAAAGAAGAACTACAAAAATTCTTGGAAGCCAGGTTCATCTTCCCCATTGACTACTTTGATTGGATATCAAATATTGTTCCTGTTACCAAACCTCAAGGAAGAACCTAGATTTGCACTGATTTCTAAGACACCAATAAGGCATGTCCAAAAGATGACTTCCCACTTTTAAATATCAATATGATCATGGATTCCATAACTAGCTCTGAGATGTTATCCCTCATGGATAGTTTCTCGAGATATAATCAAATCAAGATTGCCCTCAAAGATCAACATAAAATAGCATTTATTATTCCATGGGGCACATTTTTCTATCAAGTCATGCCTTTTGGCCTCAAAAATATACGGGTAACATATCAACAAGTAATGACTATTATTTTCCATGATATGATGCATGACATAGTAGAGGATTATGTTGATGACATTTTGGGGAAGTCTTGATTAGGATCTGAACGCCATACAGTTCTTAGATGAATTTTTGAGAAATTATGGAAATACCAAGGTTGAACCCTAAAAAGTGAGTTTTTGGTGCAACATCATGAAAATTGCTAGGGTTCATTGTTTCAAGAATGGGTATTAAAGTAGATCTAGATAAAGTCAAAGCAATAACTGAAATGTTTCCCCCTCATAATCTCAAGCAACTTCGTAGTCATTAGGGAAAACTTCAGGCCATCAGGTAATTTATTTCTCAACTTACCAACAAATAATACCCCTTTACTCACTTGTTAAAGAAAGGGGTTACCTTCCATTGAAATGAATAATGTCAACAAGCCTTCAAAAGTCTAAATTAATACTTGACAAATCCACCTATTATGGGAAAGCCTTTACTCCCATATATTTTAGCTACATCATGTGTTATTGGTGCTCTCTTAAACCAACATAATGACCAAGGAAGGGAGCAACACATTTATTACCTAAGTCAAATATTGATATCATATGAACTGAACTATACACCTGTTAAGAAATAATGTTTAGCTATTATCTTTGCATCACAGAAACTCTGGTATTATATGCTCAACAACCAAGTTTAGCGTATTGCCAAAGGTAATCCGTTAAAGTATCTATTTTCCAAATCAGCATTAACATGGCAAGTAGAAAAATGGATCGTGTTACTTGGAAAATTTAATATAGAATATATTAATAAAAAATCCATCAAAGGGTAGGTCATAACAGATCAACTGGCTGAGGCACCATTAGAATTGATTGAGCTAATTGTCACTACACTCTCGAATGAGTCCATCATGAATACTTTAGAAACAGAAGGTTGGAAGTTATATTTTGATGGCTCGTTCATCACACATGGATCTAGGGTAGACATCCTCCTGGTCACCCCTCAAGGTGATCTTATTCCTAAATCATTATGCCTAACATTCCCATGTACAAATAATATTTCAAGAATCCTAAAATTTGGTGCACATTTTGCCTTATTCATAACTAGCACCCGTCATATCATCCTCTTGCTAGTTTCAATTTAAGCACCCATCATATCCCCAATCCTTTTGTTAGTTTAACAACTAGACATTATTGATAATTTGTTAGCACCTATTGCACTATCAATCTAACATTTTATCATAGTCCTTAATCCATTAGTGTGTCTCATCTCCATCATTACCCATCATACTAGCTTGGTCTTTTTGATCTATTTTGTTCAAGAACCTTATCCAATCGTTATCCTACCTACATCATCCATCATCTATCAACCATCACCATAGAACTAGACCCCACCTTCATTGACCAATATATAGCTTCCCATAAAGATGAGATAGACTTGAATTTCTTTATGATGGGTGTACCACTTCTCAAAGGTGTTGATCCCCTTCATCTCATTGCACCTCCCGTCCAATCCCCATCATGTAAATCCTATACCAACCCTCCATACACTCATCATAAACCATCATCCACCCATTCCCATACTAGAAAATGGAATCCAATCTTGGCCACATCGAATCCATCCACCCAGTCATACCCACAACCATCTGATCATAAGTCCAATTTTTCCACGTCTAAGTCACAACATGAAGCGAGTCCTTATACTCCCCTTCCCATATCATTAGAATCCCTTTTCAAACAACTTATTGTCGCTAACATGATGGTTTATCCAATTATCCAACATCTTAATCCCACTAAGCCAAAGCCCTCTAGGTATAAAGATAACCAATATTATGCATATCACCAAACCTAGGGGCATACCATTAATTGATGTCAACCTTTTCAAGATTTAATCCAGGACCTCATTGACCATGGTGATATAGTAATTGATGATGAACCAGATGCATCCACATCCCTAGGTGAAAAAAAAGAGGAATGCCAAGATTCCCTTCCCAATCATGATCAAGATCCTCCCCTTTCAAGCCAAGGTCAAGATACCACTCCCATTTTTGATAAATCCTCCATCAAAGCTGAGTTTATTCTCCATGAGCCTAGTCCCACCATCTCTCATGAGTCCTTCCATGATCCTATCATTATTGAACCCATCATTCATCCATCATCCCCCTCTCACCCATCACCTCAAATACCCCTTATCGAGAGGTCAATAATAGACAATGCATCTATAAATAACAACATTATATCTTATGCATCAAAGTCAGCTTCAAAGTCAACATCTGAAGTCTTATCATCTATAGGATCATGTTCAACACCTGTATCCAAATCAAATTCCTCATTAGGAATTTCATCTCTCATTGATGTTGATAACCCTTGTCTTCTAGAGGATACATATAATCCAAATACCTTTGATTCATTACCAGACATATCTTTTGATCCCATTCTAGATGATGACATCATAAATGAGTTCTTGCAAGATTTATCTATCGAATATTGTCAGAGTGAGTCTAATCCTCCTTTGGATGCATCTACTACAGTTAGTCCTAGTGATCCTTTTGTTGATCTTGAGGAGATTTTCTCTGAAGTCAAAACTAGGTCTCTTAGGAACCCCTATGAAGACTATGTTGCCCCATCATCACTCATTGACCTCATCATGCCTTCACCACCATCTTCATCAATCATGGACCCTTTTCTCCCCATCAATGATCATTTAATCACTTCCCTCCATAAGGATGACCAGGAACATGCATCGTTGGACCCTTCCTTGAGCAATATAATATGTGCCACAAATCCAAAGGTCCAAGACAATATTCCAAAAGTCATAAATCATAATCAAGTAATCTTTGATCCCATCAATCAAAGTCAATAAGAGTTAAATCATTGACCCAATTTGAACATGTCTTCCCCTAGTGAAGCCCAATATCAGGCACTTAGGGAATATTAAAGCCAAAATAATCTTTATAGTCAAAAATCAATCTTCCCTAGTAAAACCCAAAATCAGCCACCAAGGCCCAGTCAAAATTAAATCCAATCAAATGCTCAAAATCATATAGCCAATCATCCATCAAATGATCAAATCAAAGATGAACCACATCCTCAAAGTGTCTTGGGTCTCCTATAGTCTTTTGTCGTATGGTACCAATCAAATGAAGAATGTCCAATACCTCCAAAAGTGTATGTAACTAATAGTCTTAATCCTCCATCACCCATCACCCCATCCTCTCATGAGCCTATCATTCATAATCCTCCATCATACCATCATATCATAATCCTATAATCCATCTAAGTCCCATACCTACCCATCAAGATATAATTGAATCCATACCTCACATCACCTCCTTGAATAACATTATCTCTCCTAGGGGCAATGACGATACATGGTCTAGATATCTAGAGGGGTCACCATCAAGAATCACTAAAGGCCACCAAGACATCCAGGCATCTAACATCCATCATAGAATAGGTGTTAGCTAAATAATACATCAAATTTACATGCCTTGCATCTTGCCCATCATCTAATAAACCAAGATACCATCAATAAAAGCCAAAAAGACAAAAATGTAAAAATGTAAAAAAAAATCACTCTTCCAATGGTGAAAACCAGTCTTTTGGCACCTTGGGTAAGTACCATGGTGAAAACTAGTTTCTAGCATCATGGTAAAATAAATAATTTTTCTACATTGTTCCTCAACACTTAGGGGTAAATCCATCCATCAATCTTATCTATATCCATATCCCTTTATCCATTGTCCTTAACCATTGTATCATCCACCCTCTCTATCATATTCCTTCCCATCTTGACCTTCATAAAGAAGTGGAAGATGTCTTGAGAAAATATCCTCGATGCATCTTGGCATGTCTTCCAATGGACACTTAGGAAAATAACCATCTAGTTCCTTCATGATGTTGTCATTAGCTATCCCTACTCCATTCATCCTTGGTCCCCATCATCATCATCCTTTGTCATCCCACCCATCATTCCCTTTCATCCTTCTCCTGGTTGCTAGGCTTGGTATTTCCTTTGCTAGTAACCTCATTTGTATAGTGTATATACATATCTCAAAAATACTTAAAAATTGAAATATGTCAAAAACCCTAAAAATATTAAAATTTGCAAAAGCCAAAAATAATCCGTCATGTCTTGTCTTATGTATAGTGTATATACATATCTCAAAAATCCCTAAAAATTGAAATATGTCAAAAACCCTAAAAATCTCAAAATTTGAAAAAGCCAAAAATAATTCATCATGTCTTGTCTTATGCATAATTCCCTGATCAAATCTATCTCATATTTTCCCATCTTTTGGATACCACATTTCATCTTGAGACCAAACCAAAGTGGTCACCCATCTCTTCATCTCTTTATCAACCTTGGCCTAGGTATTATTGGCTCACATCACTTTGTCAAGAATTTAATATGGCACCCATCACTGCCTATTAGGGCCTTTTCATACCTAGCACCCATCCAATCACCCTTTGCTTGTATGGAAGGTACTTGATCCCATCACTATCCTTATCATTGCCTCTTCATGTCTAACACCTATCCAATCACTTTTGCTAGCATGAAAGGTATTTCATCCCATCATCATCTCTTAGTCTCCTTGATAGATTGGATATTTGTATGGCCTTGTTTATTGGTAATCTTTGGTCATCACTTGTCTAATCACCATCCTTGGCCACTTTTCAATTTGATTTCAAGCCCAAATCAATATCCAAAAGATCTTCATCACATCCTTACATCTTTCTATCCTCAACTAGGGGTGACATCTTAATCTAATCCTAACCATGATTACCCTATCCAAATCCAAGTTCATCCTAAGTCCACAATCACATCATGATCATCCTAATACAACCCATCATCACCTAGTCACTCACCCTATCATTAAACAAGACATTATGACATTACATGTAGATATTTATGTGTGTGTTACTTGTTTGCTTTGTTTGTCTTGTCTGCATGTCATGTATATATCTTGTTTATCTCATGTTTTATCATGTCTCTTTTTGTCTATTGGGTAATGAACGAGGATGTTATGAGGACACCCAAAGTGACCTTGAGGATGTAGAGTTCACTATTTTCCCATGCACTTTGGCACAATGTCCTCTTGGTCATGTTTATATCATGGGGCATCTTATCAAGTGTTATATTTATCAGATTACCTAGACTATGATGAGCATTATGACATTTATGATGGCTTGATCATCTCATCATCCATATCCCCATCACCAATCTAGTCCTCTCAACCCATATGACTAACATCTAACCTTTTATACTCATTTCATCATCTAAGCCATATCATTTTATCACTAACAAGTCTAATAATCCTCATTATCATCACCTTCAAACCATTAATCCTCATCTACATCATCATCTTCTAGTTATAACTACATCAACCTGAGGTCTTTTTAGATTATATAGGTAACACTTGGCCACATTTATGTGCCCAAGGATAATTCGGCCACTATCTCTATCATCTATCCTCATCCCCCAATCCTTTGGTCACTCAATAATATTGATTATTCTCTATCATCACATACATCATATCAATTGATTTAGCTTTGAGATACACCTATCCTTAATTTTATCAAATCATCAGTCTTATCTTGGTCAACATCTATCCTTTGTATGTGTCCTTGCTTGGGATAAGTCTAAATCTTGTGGCCTTTTAATCCTATCATCATCTTGTTATAGTTGATTCCCCCTTGGGATGTGTCTAAAACTGTGACACCCATCCAACATCTACCAAAAATATTCACAATCATAAAATTTATAGAGCTAGGGGTTGTTTACTCACTAGCGATCTGGCCTTAGCTGCTCTCTGGTGCTTTTGTACCTCTCACCGCAGTGAGAAGCTCATAGAATCCTATCTATTTTCTCTCCAAGATCTCTAAATATCCAATATAAAAAGATGCAAATGAGCCTCCCAATAGCCCCTTTGGCCTATATCACACCCCCAAACCCCATTAACACCCCTTAGCTATTTCTCCACTAAAAAATAATTATGTCAATTCTACTAAGTTCATTACTAACATCTCAGGGCATGGCATGCCCATCCCTATCAGAATCCCCAACTACTTATATCTAACACTATACCATCCTGGGTCCTCTTCGAACCTAGAAACATCAATGGGATCCATTATCAGTATCCTAAGATCATTTATCCCTTATCACCATCTCGTCAGTAGATTTATCATTAATCATTTAAAGCCTCAAATTTTATGGAAAGTGGCTCCTTATAATAAAAAGTCAACTGAAACTCCTATTATCCCTTTTCAATATTCCTATAACATGTATCCTTTCTACTATACCCATCATTAGCTTGAACCCATCATATTTTAAAACTCAATCAACTCTTTGATCACATAATCACCTTCTAGACAAATTGTATATTGTCTAGACCCATCACTTGAGCCACTTCTTTATTGATAATGGGGCATCTATTTGATCTACTTAGGGGCATCCCACCCCCTATCGTCATCACCATCTTATCCCACCTTGGGATTTTTGACTGAGTGGGCATCTGAGTCAGTTCATCTCCCTGCATCCTCCTTTGAGGGGGCATCATATCCTACTAACAACCAACATTGTCCATACCATGGTTTTTATTTGAAAGACCATTAATTCACTCCACTCATACCACCCTTTCAAAAAGAGGTAAAATGTATGCATTAAAATATGCTTACCCCACTAATTATATTAATTTCTACTAATTTAGCCTAATTCCCATATAGCCCAACAATCCCCATCCCATTGAACCTTTACCCCATCCTAAAACTAATTAATCTCTTCATTACACCTCTAATAGATCCTAATACCTATTAACCTACTCCCTAATCCCACTAGCCAATTTTAAATTCAAAAATATTCTAACCACCCACCTACCACCCTACACTAGCCTTCCCTAAACACCTAAACCTTATGGGGAGATTTCTAGAATTGGATAATTCTATAAATATCTCCAATTTAGCCCCCTTACTCTAGAATTTTCCTATTCTAGAGATTTCCATAGAATGAAAAATTCCATAGAGATTCCTCAACCATAGATCTTAATGGCCCAAATTTAAGTTTGGACCATAAATCTTTCCCCATATGCCTATAAAACTAAACCACTCCTCCATTCTCAAGGACTAATGAAGAAGTGAATAAGAATCCTTTATGCAAGCCATTTACCACTCTCATCAAGCATCCATACTAGCATTAAAGCAATCATAAAGCCATTGTCCAATATCCATAGTCTTTTGGAAGCCATTGTCAATAAACTACAAGTAATCCACCAACAAAGTCTTCAATCTCAATCACACAATTTCGAATCCTGGAATGGAGCTATGAGAAGGTAAAAATGATGTTAAGAATGCTTTATTAAGTCTGATTTATCTTCTTTATCCTTTCCTATTGGTGTCATTGATTTTGGGTGTGTATTGTCTTTTTGATAATATTTCAAGAATCCCAAAAATTGGTGCACAATTACCAATACATTTGTTACAAACAAATGTGTGTGTGTGTGTATATAATTTATGTATAATAATATATTATATTATACATAATATAAAACTATATCATACAATATATAAATATAGTGTTGTAAATAGTTTTATCTTTTATAGAAAAAGAAAATTGTAAAATAATAATAATAATAATAATAATAGTAATTATTATTATTATTATATATATATATATATATATATATATATATATATATATAAAATTAAAAATTAAGTGGAAAGCACTAATATTATGGCATGTTGGTGCACTTGGTAGGGTAGAAGTAAACATGGCATGGAGACACTTACATGGGTTAATAGTTGTAATTCGTTATTAGTTATTAGAAATGTTTTTTTGAGTCTATATGGCTTCGTTGTAATTCAATGAAGCCATGGCCTACAATGCCAACATCAAGTTGATTTGAATCTGATATCAGTGTGTCATATGATAATAATGGAAGTAATTTTAGAATTTTAATGCCTTATTTATTTCTTTACATATTTGTGTTTGTGTTTGTGTTTATTATTAAAGAGTATGTGTATTTCAAGCATTGTTATTAATGGAATTAAAGGAAACATCTACTTAATTCTCTTTTGCAATGCCAAATTTGGTGTTTGTAATTATTTTTATCATGGCATGGACTTCAGGGTGAGTAATCTGTAATCATGTCTTCTGCATATTAAAAGATGATCAATGTGAACCTGTCATTTCTGTAATGTAGGCATAGAGAGGGCATTCCCCTATCATTTAATGCATTCAATAACAACATGGGTATAAAAAACTTTAAGTCATACAAGAAACATAATATCTTTGACCAGTTATTTCCCATATCTGAGGTCACAGCACAGGCACAAAGTTGTTAAGAGAAACATATACGACCGATCACAAAGACTCTATTCTAATAGCACATACACCACCACCTCAACTAGCTAGCAATCACATGTCAACATTTGAATGGATTTAAACAAAATATTATTTATTTTGTCTCTTGTAAGATCAATCTATTCGTCCACCCCTAAAATTAGAAAATGTCCATTTAAATATGTGACTACCCTAGTTTGACAAATCACTTGAAAGTCCTTATCATTTCCCCTCACCATCACTACGTAAATCACCTTGAAATATTCTAGTATTTACATACTCTATATGGCCTTGCCTTTATTTTAAAGGTTTGAGTATGACATTTTTGTATGTTCTTAACTTTGATGTTAATTGCTCTTAACTTCAATATATTGGTAGTATGGATGAGTGGAAGCTAAAATATGGACTATGGGACCTTAATGGGTGGTTTGTTAATTAGGGCAACCTCTTTTCATATTCCATATGGTACTAATAATGATTCTCTATATTTCTTACCCATGCGTACAATATAAGCATCTTTTGATATGCCACCATGGTGTGGAACCTTTAGGATCTCATACAAAACCTCTTCATGCCCACATTTATCAAGGTATGCACCAAGTACATTGCATTGTTGATGTTCTCCACCAGGGTTGTGCTTCCCATGAAAGTTGCCACATCGGACCTTTTCAAGGCCTTCTCTAATAGGATTCATCCCACTATTGTCTTCCAAGCCTCATGGGAATGATAGTCACCTTGTTGGACGCATCTTTGTATCCCTTAATAGGATTGGCATATTTTGTTAGGGTGTGGAGCTAAAAGCCACACCTTAAGGCAAACAGGAGGGTTTCTAGCGTATGCAGTCACCGGCGTCGGTAGGCCAAACCGACATCGATCAGGGGACGCAGAAGGGAAATCGGCATCGGTAGAATATCGGCCGGCGTCGGTCACCTCCAGGATGGCAGGGACCGATGTCGGTCGCCTGTGGCGGTCTGAACTATTGTTGACGAATAGTCAGTTAAGTGAACGTGGAGTTTGCATGTTAAAGACTCGTTCAAAGTCTTGAGCCGCAAGTCTAATCTGTGTATGCATGAGATCTATATAATAGACTCATGGGTTGTATTGTTATGTGGAGAATTTGCAGAAGAACTATGTGAAGCTTGGAGAGTTCTTCCCATGGTGGAATCAAGTAGGATTCCCCATGTATGTATAAGTAAGATCAGGTTTGATATGCAGGGATGTGTGTATGCGAGGGTCAGACAGAGATCGACGGTTGGCCAGGGTTCAAGGTGACAACAATACATCAATAGGATCATGGTGAGATCTACTTGGAGTACCGATTTGTACTTGGTTGTACTGGATGTACAATGAAGTGAACAACAGCTTGTGTTAACTGTGTGTTGTGACCTATGAGAGAAGATTACTTAGGTGGGAAGATTACTTGGAGCCCTTGAGGAGGAAGCCTCACAGAGGTGGAAGAAGAGTGTGATCTCTTTATTGTAATTTCCTTTGTAATGAGTTGAATACAATTGTGTGTTGCCTCTCATATTCTGTGTGTTTTCTCATTGACAGTTATTTGTTCTTCTGGTTATTCCGCATGTTTAATTGCTTATACAATGGTAATCATGTGTGCTCTTAAATCTAACAAGTTGTGTCAGAGCTTTGGGGAGTTTCAGTCCTATCAATTGGTATTAGAGCGAGGTTGGACATTCTCAGAGCGAGTTTGACTAACAGATGGCCCAGGTTTGTTAAGTGTTCGTTGATTACAGGTTACTCACAGGGGTTGCTGTTTGAGTGGGAGTATAGCAAGGCAGAAGATGGTACAATGAGAATGAAGAAAATCAGGCACAAGTTTAACACCACAAGGAGTGTGGTGGGTTGTCTTCAAGTGGGAGCTTGAAGAGGAATACAAGCCATGATGCAGATTGGACAGAGTACTGGTTTTGGGTACAGGTGCAACTCTTTATCTCCAAGTGGGAGATTGTTAGGGTGTGGAGCTAAAAGCCACACCTTAAGGCAAATAGGAGGGTTTTTAGCGTATGCAGTCGCCGGCATCGGCAGGCCAAACCGACATCGGTCAGGGGACGCATAAGGGAAACCGACATCGACAGAATATCAGCCGGCGTCGGTCACCTCCAGGATGGCAGGGACCGACGTCGCTCGCCTGTGGCGGTCTGAACTGCTATTGATGAACAGTCAGTTAAGTGAACGCGGAGTTTACATGTTAAAGACTTGTTCGAAGTCTTGAGCCGCAAGTCTAATCTGTGTATGCATGAGATCTATATAATAGACTCATGGGCTGTATTGTTATGTGGAGAATTTGCAGAAGAACTATGTGAAGCTTGGAGAGTTCTTCCCATGGTGGAATCAAGTAGGATTCCCCATGTATGTATAAGTAAGATCAGGGTTGATATGCAGGGATGTGTGTATGCGAGGGTCAGACAGAGATCGGCAGTTGGCCAGGGTCCAAGGTGACAGCAATACATCAGCAAGATCATGGTGAGATCTACTTGGAGTACCAATTCGTACTCGATTGTACTGGATGTATAATGAGGTGAACAACAGCTTGTGTTAGCTGTGTGTTGTGACCTATGAGAGAAGATTACTCAGGTGGGAAGATTACTTGGAGCCCTTGAGGAGGAAGCCTCACAGAGGTGGAAGAAGAGTGTGATCTCTTTATTGTAATTTCCTTTGTAATGAGTTGAATACAATTGTGTGTTGCCTCTCATATTCTGTGTGTTTTCTCATTGATAGTTATTTGTTCTTCTAGTTATTCCGCATGTTTAATTGCTTATACAATGGTAATCATGTGTGCTCTTAAATCTGACAAGTTGTGTCAGAGCTTTGGGGAGTTTCAGTCCTATCATATTTATATGCTGAGATGAATCTATGCAATGGCCTTGCCAAAAACAAACCTTCAATGTAAATATTATATATTATATTATAAAGATAATTATATTATATATTTATAAATTTAAATATTATTGAAATATATAAATTATTATTACTTTATATGTTAATAATATATATTACTACTATGATACTATTATATTTACATTATATATTTTAATATATTATATTATTGTTATATATAATTAATAATATATAATATGTATTTAGCTTTAATTTGTTAAATTTACATGTAGTTCTAATAATATATTTTATAAATTATAATATAAAATATATTAATATAACAATAATATAATAATTGTATTTTAATAGTTTTATAGCAATATATATTAAAAGTAGATATAATAATTAACATATATTATAATATTATATTAATACAATAATAATATTATAATTTATAATGAATATATATCATAGTATTAGAATAATATATAATATATTTAATTATTATTAGAATTAATTTGATATTTAAAAACTCAGAAAAATAGAAACATGACAAGAGCCCCTAATTTAAGTCTTCTACTTGTCCATCACACACTGCATGCTAGTCACTTGTCCCTCTATCACAACTTGAATGTTTGTTTTGGCAACTAGCACTGAGGGATTTTACCTGAGTATTGAATTTTTTTTGAAGAGAAATATCATTTCTCTTGTTAGTTCACTGCTAATCTAATTACAATGAATCATGTGGATTTTATAATCACTAGCACATACCAAGGGAATATGGAAGTTCTGATATTCTACTTCATTTAAATATTTTTTTTGAAAATTTTGTTTGCTTATTTGTTCTCCAAGGTTTTCTCAACTTTTGTTGATGATTTTCATCTTGATACCATTGTTGTCAATTTTTTGTGCTTGTTGATGCATCTTTTCTAGTATGTTCAATGTTGCCTTTAGATAAACTAATGTGTTTATATTGAATGATAGGTTCAAATAGACCTAATTTTTTAGCATGCTCACAACTATGAGGTTTCAAGACAACATATTGTGAGACAGATCTAAAATAACAAGCTTAAGAAGCCGTAAAAGCTCCCATGGTATAAACCCTAATAGATAATTATAGCTCACATTTGATGCAATATCTAGACCCTCTATGCCTCCCATATCAGTTGGAATACCATCGGTTAGCCGGTTACTACTGAGATCCAAACATTGTAATTTTGTACATAGGCCTGGTTCTTTTGGGATGAATCTTAATAACTCATTATCATTCAAAAGTAGTTTGTTAAGTAAGTGTGTCATGTTTGTGAATGTAGATATGAGGATTGGATCCACAAATTTATTTGTAGATATATCCACAACCTGTAGGTTGGTCAATAAGCCAAGTGTGTTGGACAAACTCCCCGTGAGTATGGAGATCCAAGTACTAAAGCTCCATACACTCTTCGATCTCCTAAGGAATTGGCCTAGATAATTAATTATTTGCCATGTCTAGAAATTAGATATTCTTCAACCTTCTAATCTCTAATGGAATTTCTTCACTTGACCTATTGCTACCAAGCATTAGTCGATCCATTATACTATAGTTATCAAAGGTTTCCAAGCAGAGTTTGCATTTTAGATAGCTCTTCTTCTACTCCATGTGCATTTATTAATTGATAATGCCTCCTTTAACCACATAATGAATGAGGTATGGCTTTTCATGCCTCCTACCAACCTCGAATGCCCACTTATCGAAAACTACCCTCCCATGAAACCACTAATCTAATACCACAACAACATCTGATGCTTATAAACACATGGCATAATTTCCTTGTGTGCCAGCATTTGAATCGATCTAAACAACATACTCCCTATTTTGTCTCTTGTGAGATGAATCTTGGGGCTTTTCTCCACCGTATAAGCCTCTGACTTAAAGAGTGTAAACATTGGTAAATTATATGCCTTGGAAAATTTCAATTGATGGTTGTCATTCTATACATTACATTGTTAATTTTAATGGCAATTTAAATTGATGGTTATGGCTGTGATTCAATCTTTCATTCTTTATTTTTCTTCCTCAATTTATTTATAAGCAGCTTCAAATCTATTTTAATGTTTTTGTATTGGATCAAAGTCTTTTGTATATAGAGGTTGTTTGTAATCGGATATATATATATATATATATATATATATATATATATATATATATATATATATATATATATATATATATATATATATATATATAAGAAGTTGAATAGAATAATTATTCTTATTCTTTGTTGTAGCAATTAATTAGTATTCACTTTGGTATCAGAGTGTTTTGAATGTTTAAGAAAACATTTGGGCATTATGGACGTTGAATCCGTTCACAATAGAAATTAAGGGGGAGTGTTAGAAGGATTTAATTTCTCCTGATCGTTTTTGTTTTTCAATCAAGCTTTAAAAGATGAAACTTCATGATTCTTTAAATAAGTTTTAAATTAATTTTTATTATTTCCCTATATATGCTTTTGCAAGCTTTAAAGCTATTATGTGTTCATTCTATAAATCTCTTAAAACTATTTTAGTCCTTTATTTAAGTGAGGCAATTTGTAACTGAATTTGAAGAGTATGAAGTTGAATAAAAATTAGTTTTGTGGAAGCATTTAATTTTTTGAGTTTTATTTTGATCTTCATTCCATACATTATATTAGTAATTTTTCCCTGATGGGCCTTATTTAAGTGAGAAAAATCTAGCTATATACAACAATATAGTATTTATTTTAATAATATTTATTTGTTTACTTTCAATTTCCTTTCTAGAGGAGGTATGCCCATCTTCTATTTGGAGCATAATAAGCTTCACCTTTGCCTTTAACTTTTTCAATTTGCAGCCCTTGTTTTATCCAGAGTTGAACATAAGAAAGCCACCACATCAATAAAAGTTGAAAGTGTTATTGTTAGTGCTACTACTACCTCTTCTTCAATTCCTAGTTTTGAAGTTGTTCCCTAGAGTAATGTGTTGCAGGACCATTATATCAACATCTCTAATATGATTAAACAAGTGTTGTATTTAATTCTAAAATACAACCAATTGTTTTTAGACTATATTAAATATAAGATATTTTTTTAGACACACCTTCAAATTCAATGATTATATATGTATGTATATATAATCCTTTTTATATCGGAGTTATGAACCAGTCTACAATACAAATAAGGGGCCCATATCTCCCTTACAACCAACACCAACATTACTAATATCACCAACAAATGTACAAGTATTGTCTACATCACCAACATCACCAACAATGTCAACTATCCAAACAATATCAACAACCATAACTGACCTAACATGCCTAATGAGATTTAAACTTGGATGATGTTGGACACAACCAGGCCACGTTAACTAATGCACCCACATCTCATTGGCAATAATGTTTCTTCTTTTATTATGAACTATATTAACATTTGAAGGGCAATGTTGAATAAATATGTCATCAAATAATTTGTGATTTACAGGGTTGACCATCAAATTTAATCTTAGAGATGGTACAATTTATCACTTCAACACTATCATATTTAATTATTTAATCATAAAATTTAATCAATTTGTTTGGGTGGACTATTAAATATAACATAAAATGTTGGGTGCAAGGATGTGACTTAACAATGGGACCTAAGTGCTTTGCCAGCCCCACCAATATATTATCTATATAAAGTTTTCTTCTTTTTATTATGAACTATATTAACATTTGAAGGGTAATGATAAATAAATATATGTTATCAAAAAAATCATGATTCGTAGGGTTGATCATCAAATTTAATTTTAGGGACAACGTAATCTACAGCTCCAAACACTACCATATTTAGTTTTTTGGTTGTAAAATGTAATCAATTTTTTGGGGTGGTCTATCATATGCAATGTAAAATTTTAGGTATAAGGGTGTGCCTTAATGGTGGGGCCTAAGTGCTTTGCCATTCCCACCCAAGGTCAAATCTCCCAAGCCCTAGGGAACTAGCTACCCTTACATTTACATAATCGATTAGAGATAGTAGACACACCTAGTTTCAAATTGAGGTTTTAACCCCACTTCATCAAAAACATTACCGTATATATGAATATGATAAACTATAAAAAAAATAAAAAATAAAAAAATTATTTGATTTTGCCTTCTTTTACCATTAATTATAATAGAATTTTAAGGGCAATGGTTATTATCTACTAAATTATTTATGTTTTTAGAGGTTTTCTATAACAAATTTTACTTTAGGCACTTCATTAAGTTAGATTTTTACTTTGAGTTTTGTAAATTATGGATATTTATGTGTTCTTTATTGCAAGGTGCTCTATCGCATAAGGGGTAGAATCATAGTGCCTTAACTAGAAGGAGCGTTTGCATTTTTGGTTGACATGTCCATAGGGCCCACCATATCAGTCAAAGTCTAGTGCTCACAACTGGGCTAACATCTGTTAACAACACATTAAGGCAAACAACAATGGTTAAGACAAAGGACAATGGTTAAGGTAAAGGATAATAGTTAAGGCAAATGTTACGGGTAAAGCCAAATGCTAGATGAAAAATAAAATGCTAATACATGTTGAACACTAGCTTGTTACTTGCATGCCTTTCCCCTATTCAAAGAGTATACCAGTTCTTGTTTTCCATTACCTTTTATATGTGTGCAGGATTCTATGTACCATTACTTGATTATAGAATCGTGAATCGTAGGAGCATCCCCAAGGAGGTATTTTACTATTTAGGTTGGTTAGTTACAATGATTTGCATTGTTTGCATTATTGAATCCCCAACCCTTGATCATGATATTTGTTCAACATCTCAGAAGGCATATTAGTTTAGATTGTGTAATGCATTTAGGTTTGTTTTATGTTGACTGTATTCTTGGTTGATTGAAGGAATTAATTATTAGTTAGGGCATAATCATCATGTAATGCATAGTTTATTAAATAGTTTGTGTAATTAAGACATGATACATACAATTTAGTGAATGTGTATGAATTCAATGCATAATAATTATTGGATATGCTACATATAGCTGAATTTGAACACTATACCTTTGTATTCTAGCTTTATATTGTAAAGGAATTTGAATATCTATCAATTTGACCCCTATGGTGTACATATAGTCAGGTATACCTATAACCACCTTCAGCGTGAGCTTAGTAATAGAAGATAGATGCACATTTAAGCACAAAAAAAATAAGATTATAAAATCTTTCCCAAATAAGCATACCATTAAGGATTCAAACAGTTAACAATACAATCAATGCCTTATTATAGGAGGCAGAGTATAAGAGAGTGAGTTTTTTTGAAGTAGTAACTGACATTGAATGAATTATGTGTTCAATGAATTCTATCTAACATATCCTAATTACACAAACTATTCAATAAATTATGCATTGAATTAATGATTATGTTATGACTAATCATTAATTCCTTCAAGCAATCAACAATATAGTCAACATAATAATCCTTAATTCTTCAGTGATAATTGTGCAAATGTGAAGGATGGACATGTATAAATATTTATTGTGGATGAAAGGTGGGCATGTAGAACTATTTATTGTGGGCTTGAAAAACACATACTGTATTCATTTTTCATGATAACTCAATCAAGTTAATAATAGAAGGCTTATGGAAACCCATTGATTATATTGTTGACTGCTTGAGCCTAATGGTATGCTTAGTTGGGAACATTTTATTATTTTACCCTATTATGTCTTTAAACTTGCATCTATATTTTGTGTCTCAGTTATTCCCTTAAATGGTGATATGAATGGATGTTTTTAATATTTAATTTCATGTTGCTAATAGAAAGAGTGACATAGATGGTGGATAACTTAGTACCATGTTTCTCTCAATGTTATGTTTTTTTTTAAATTAGTACTCAATATTAGTCTTTCTTTTGGGATTGAAAAATACCTTTTGTGTTCAATTTTGTTGATAACTCTATCAAGTTAATAATAAAAGGATCATGGAAATCCATTCAATGTATTTATGACTTATTTAACCTAATGGTATGCTTGTTTGAGAATGATTTTAGGATCTTACCATGTTCTGTCTTTAAACATACATCTATTTTTTATGACTCATCTCATGCTGAGGGCAGTTATAAATATTGACTTAAATGATGATATGAGTGGATGTTTCTAATGTTTAATTTCTTGTTGCTAATGGAAAGAATGACATAAATGGTGGATAACTCACTACTATGTTTCTCTCAATGTTATGTTTCTCTTAACTTAGTACTCAGTATTAATATTTCTTATGAGCTTGTAAAACACTTATTATGTTCCTTTTTGTTCATAATTATATCAAGTTAATAATAGAAGGACCATGTAAATCCATTGACTATATTCTTGACTTCTTGAACCTAATTGTATGTTTTTTTGGGAGTGATTTTAGGATCTTACCTTGTTTTGTCTTTAAACCTGCATCTATCTTTTATGACTTAGATCATGTTGAGGGTGGTTATAACTATTCCCTTCAATGGTGATATGAATGGATGTTTCTAATGTTTAGTTTTCTATTGCTAATGGAAAGAGTGGCATAGGTGGTGGATAATTTACTACTATGTTTCTCTCAATGTTATGTTTCTCTTAACTTAGTACTCAATATTAGTGTTTCTTGTGAGCTTACAAAACACTTATTGTGTTCTTTTGTGTTCATAAATCTATCAAGTTAATAATAGAAGTATCATAAAAACCCATTGATTTTATTCATAACTACCTAAACTTGATTGTATGTTTCTTTAGGAATGATTTTAGGATCTTACCATGTTCTGTCTTTAAATCTACATGTATCTTTTATGACTCAGCTCATGTTGAAGGTTGTTATAACTATTCCCTTAAATGGTAATATGAATGGATGTTTCTAATGTTTAATTTTGTTTTGTTAATGTAAAGAGTGACATAGGTGGTGGATAAATTGCTACTATGTTTCTCTTAATGTTATATTTTTCTTAACTTACTACTCAGTATTAGTGTTTCTTGTGAGCTTGCAAAACACTTATCATGTTCTATTTTGTTCATAACTCTATCAAGTTAATAATATAAGGATCATGAAAACCCATTGACTATATTCATGAATTATTGAATTATATTTTATGTTTCTTTGGGAATGATTTTAGGATCTTACCCTATTATGTCTTTAAACCCACATCTATATTTTATAATTTAGGTCGTGCTGAGGGTGGTTATAACTATTCCCTCAAATGCTGACATGAATGGATGTTTTTAATGTTTAATTTCTTGTTTCTAATGGAAAGAGTGACATACTATAGTATTAGTTGGCATTTGGAAGTTTTTATTTATATCCTTATAAGCAATATGTTAATACAATGTATGGTAAAGATGTACATTGTTAGTTTTTTATTTGCTTGCATTCTCTAAGGACAACCATGTGAAAGTGTTTAGGTTAGGGTGTGCCAACTTATTTTCATTAACATCAGATGATTATATGAATATTTAAGATGCTTATGTTTTCTAAATGTTTTCTTTTTTTACATAGCATTATTGTAACAATCTCACTAGGTTTTACCAAAATATTGCAATATTTTTTTTAAATTAAATACACATATTCAACATATATCACCATGATAAATCCAACTAGTGATCTTAAACTAACTATATTAATTTAGTTAACCATAAAGGTTATAACTAATCCACTTAGCTAATGATCATCATGAACATATATAAAAATCATGATCAATACTGAAACAATAATAAATATTGCATATCATCATAAATGAAATAATATAATTTCAGTCACTACTGATAAAACATTACAACCACTGCTATAGTATTAGAATGTATAAATTTTACAATTTTCATTAATACATAAAAATATCTCAAATGATAAAACATGATACAAAGTTTCCTTGAGTAGAATCTCCATGACTCAAGAATCTTCATGACTTAAGTATCAATATGTAATCTCAACTATAATACTCTATCTGGGAGGGAGAGCATCATCCGAGCACTTTTTCATACTAACCACAGACCATAGATCCCCTACACTATCTCTCAAATAAGGGGATGACCCTCCCTTCATGAATGGGTAGATAATGATGATGCAAGAATCTAGAGTAACAAACTAAAACCCGTGTGTTGAAGATATCTAATACATAATGTATGCCATAAATAAATATATTATAATATGATATTGCATAAATATGAAAACTATATCAACATATGAAATGACAATGTTTATCAAACATTACTTTAGCCAAAGTTTTCAATAATAAATGATCTCTAGGATCAGTCAAATTCATACACACCACTTGATCTAATGACACCTTATATTACATTGATGGTGCTAATTAATCCAGTAAAATCCATCCATTACTTAATTAGGATCATGAATGCAAGATTTAATAAAATAAATAATAATATAAAAACTAATAGATTCATTCATAATATTTCACTTTAGCTAATAAAAATTATGTTAAATACAAAAATATCATAAAGATTCATTTAATCTGTCAAATAATGTGAATTGAATCCATACATCTAATTTATTATAATTAATAAATAGAATCCAAAAATAGTCCTCAATATAACATACCATATGGGTAATTATTATTTAGACGACCAGTTGCTTTAACCACTAAGCAACTTATAATATTATATCTTCACGAAATAATATTATAACACTGGCTAAATAAATTATTCATAGTCCACATATAACAACAGCCAATCTTAAACATACTATTATGTTCTGTATTTAAACTGTTAAATACATCAAATTCTTTATATTTAACCAATTTAAAATATAAACAAGCATCTATCACACATTGTTATGATAATAACAATTATAACATAGCTCAATGCGCGCACACACACACACACACACACACACACACACACACACACACACACACACACACACATATTCACACACCATTTAACTCCACTCAATCATTGAAGTTTTTCCAATTGAATATAGTTCATAAGTGCAAATATAAAAACATGGTTGTATTTACCCAATTCGAGTATTATTTAAATAAACAACCAATAACACACAATCGAATACCCAACTTGGGTCTCATTTATAACATCTCAGACTTGGCTAAATAAAATAATGCAATCACACAATTAAACATGTATACCCAATCTCCCAATGAACTAAGCAATACTTACATAGTTCATCCAAATAACAACAATACATAGTCATTTCTGAGTAAGCAATGTTTATAATAAATAACTAAACTATACCATGAATTCCTTATCAATTTACTTGGTATATATCCTTGAATAAAATCAAATGCACATTCTATAGTCATGTTATTCATCTACTATTGGAACCCAAATTTTGACTAAGTATTTTGGCTTTTTGACATGGAATCGACACGGCACAGGAAGACCATGGTGTGAAACTAGCAAGGTGCTGAAAAAACATGGCACGAAACTAGTGAAGCACGAGAGGACAAAGGCATAGAATATAATAAACATGAGAATACCCAATCGAGAATGGAACATAATTACAGAGAACCTAAGAGCATAAGACTTAGAACAATAGTGAAAGACTTGGGGAACATGAGGGAAGTAGGAGACAGTTGAGGAATGATTTTCAAGGACCATTTAGACTTTAATCATCATGAGTTTTGCACTACCCCATGAAAAAGAGGACACTTGGTAGCAAGGATCTAGCATCAAACTAGAATATAAGAGGCATGGAGGCATGGGTCCTTAGGAGAGACCAATTAAAAGACTTTCATGACTCTCAGTATAATAAGAGATCATTGGCCAATCATCCATTTGTCATTTATTATGTAACTACTTGGTCAGGAAAAAACAAGTATAAATACCCATGTGTGGAATCATGTAAAGTGACTGTTAATAGATTACATATAATGACTCTATAATATAAAATTATGATTAGTATATCCAGCTCAGGTGTTGTGTTTTAGATAAGTGATAGTTGAGACTTAGCAACTGGTTGTTATTAACTTATTTATGGCTTATCACTAATTATATGATTTACAGGACATGCATCATATGAGTTTGTGAAGACATCCCTTTATACTTCATGGCATTTGTCTTCATGTTTATGGTTTTTGTGATTGATGAGTCAAGGTCTATAGTCATATAATTTATTTTATTTTTGTGTAATTTATAATCATAAAGAATAAACTCAAGTGTATGACTAGTGTGTTACTAAGAAACATAACCTACAGGAACCAATCTTTCAATGTGTGTTTCAGGTGAGCATGCAAGACATTAGTATTGCATGAAAGGCCAATGTGCAAGCTTATTGGGGCTACTCTTTATCACCTAAAGAAAATGTGATTAAGAGAATAAAAATCCAACATTTTGGTTCTATTGTTGGGACCCATAGCACTTGTTGCACATTAATGGAATATGCTTGAATGTATATCCCTTGAAAGTATTGAACAATGGATTATCGAGTTCAAGGATAATTTTATGGTTCTGTATCTTGAACTAGGAATTTTTGCATGTGAATGGGTGGAATAACATCTCTAAAACACATTATATGAAACCTTCTTTGTCGAAGTCCCTATTCATTTGCATGCTTGAATCTATGCTTATGCTCAAGGTTGATTATTAAATTTTGGGAGAAAATAAGCTTGGACAGTAGAATGTCAAAGGGCTTTAACATGAATAGGAACATCATGGACATGGGTTGTTAATATCTGATGGAGAGGAGTATTGAATAGCTACATTTTGGAGTATATTGTGACCACTTATTCTTGTCCTAAACAAGCCAAGTTCTAATTTTTTAGAGAACCATGTGGTCAGTATATTAGACATTTCCCACTAGAAGTAAATAAATTATTTATTTATTATGGACTCAAAACTATACCAATGGAGGGCTAAATTCATCTTTACATGAGTCACATAGTTGGAAGGGGAATATAGAAGCATTGGTGAAGAATTGTTGGGTTCAGAATGGTATCCAATCAATGGGCATTGCAAAATTGCAAATATGATGAAGCTCGACAGAGGATCATAGGTGGAAGCAGCATAAGAAGGGAATGGGAGAACTCAAGAAGTGTTGTTAGGATCCGTAGGTAAGTAGGAAGGCACAAGGAGGACTCTATCACTTTCAAATCATGCCCCATGCCAATTTTATAATATGGAGAAACTAGATGAATAGAAGAGATTGAAGAACCAAGATTGAACAAACCAAATTCCCAAACCATAGTGCATGCTCATGTTTCTGAACTAGACAAATTAATTATACGTATTTGGGATACACATAGTGTAGGGTCAAAAATTGATCCTATGAGGGAAATTGTAGTTGAGTTGATTTTAACTCATACTGAATTAACACTTTCTTTTCCTCTTAAAGGGAATTTCAAGGACTAACTTGATATGTTTGGTGGGCCTGACATTCATAGTGGGTAGAGTATAGGCCCAAGTATTATTAATCAACCAGCTACCATACCCCACATCATGGGTGTTGTTGTTGGAGGCACTAGAGGTGGATTAGGAGGTGGCATGGGAGGAAGTGGTGGACTTCCCCCTCACAGAACAGGATTTGGGGGTTCTCAATAGCCACTAGCTCAAGAACCTCAATTGCCAATAGTACATTATGAAATGATGCAGAACATGTTCATAAATGTGAACTCATTTGGAGGGAATGAGGTATAACTTCTTCTAAGTGAAAGGCCACATAATTCACAACCAAACTACTAGAAAGAACACATAAGTGGTATAGGAAGTTTGACCCTCAATAAGAAGTAATTGACTATGATCAGCTAAAAATAGCATTCCTTCAAGAATTTGATATTCTAAAATTTGAGAAGCAAAGTATTATTATGCTTAAAGATATAAAACAAGAACTCACTAAGAGTGTACGGGAGTATGATGCATGGTTCAAAACGCTTTTTTCCAAAATCTCCTTAAAAATTAATGTTTCTCAACATGCCTAATGGTTTATGGGAGGTTTATTGCTTCCCTTTATATGAATTTTGTCTCAAATGACCTTTGTTAGCCCACACAAAGATCTAGAAGCTGCCCTCTACACGGAAGCTGTTGGAATCATTGACACTGGAATCAATCCTTTTATGAAAGATCAAATAGCTTCAATGGCATCATAGTTAGAGAAGTTGAATGCAAATAATGTGTATGACAATCATAATGGTCTTTAGTGTACCAATTATGAGTTTGAAGGTCATAATAGAAACAACTAGTCATGCAAAAACATTGGTGTTGTAATGAAGCAATTATGTGAAATTTTCCATAAAGAGCACGTCGTATGCTCATGTCCTCTCTTACATTGAGCTACATATTCTAAAGTATCTGAGCACTATAAAATATGTGATGCCTACACCCATGACACAAATGATTGTTGGATAATTAATTATATACATGAAGCATGCATGCATGGTATACGCCAAACCTTTGTTTCTAACAATCAAGATAATGATGGATTTCATAGATGAGGCTGAGGATGAGGATGAGAAAGTGGTCGTTTCCCACCAATAATGTGTTATAAGTATAGATCTCTAGATCACTATCTATGAGATTGTCCAGTCTACCCAACATGTGTTTTTCATAAAAAGGAGCATCAGTTAGAATAATGTCCTTACCTATACATGGCCATCACTAAGAAAATAAATTAAAAAGGTGTAGGTATGATTAGCATTGAAAAACCTCACTGGTGGGCATGCTCTGGCACCCCAACAACTAGCAGGTTAATATTACCACATGTAATGGTAGACAATCACAGTATACATCTATTCTTCATATTGATAAGATACATTGTGAATAACCTCATGCAAGGAAGTATCCTAATTCCCAAAAATATAAAGATGTGTTCCAAGATACTATGACATTAGTGTAGGAACTACAAGGAGAAATATAGTTTCTTAAAGACCAAGAAGTAACTTCACGTGCTGATTTGCAAATGTCTATAGAACCTCAAAACATGGTGTAAGATGATTTCCAAGAACTTTGCAAGCATATGTTGGATGAGGACATTGTTCCACAATTGATTAATTAGAATAAAAATTAGGTATAAACACTAACTAATGCTCAACCTCAATTAATTCAGCCAGCTACATATCATTGATTAAATCATGCTCGGTGATAAGATACCTATGTTCTTCCTAGCCCTTAAAGGGATAAATAAATACTAATGACTATTGACATTGATGGTTGGGTGATTCAAGATATCTTGGTTGACACTAACGCTGAGGCTAACATCCTCACAAAGGATGCATGACATAAAATGGCTAGTCCAACATTTCAACTATTATCGCTCATATTATTTATGGCTAATAAAACTCGTGCTCTACCAATTGGCATCCTTAAGAAATTAATGATCGATATCCTTGGAGTACCTTTCAAAGTTGATTTTGAAGTTCTTAAGTTAGTTGAGGCAAATGATTTTCTATATCTATTTGGGTGGCCTCGGTTCTATGCAAACAACATAGACTTAAGCTTCAAAAAGTGCTACATTAATTTTGAGAATACTAATCAATGCATTGTTATTCCATTGAATCAAACACATGGGCCTCCATACGTGGAGCTTGTTAATGTGGAATAATATATTAACCACGTCTATAATGTCAAAACCAGATATGGTGAGTATCATGATCCCACTCCTGATGGCATCTTTCAATGAATGGATACTCAATCCCTTTATGATACAAGTAGTGCTTATAACTGTTGGGCCCATGATGATTATGACCTCACTAGAAGAGTGTGTGGTGAAATTGGTAGTTGTGAGAACATTCTTCACTAGTATCATAACACCATAGATTTGTTCACCTTATTATTAGACAAATCATGAGAGGACTAGTTACGAATGCACCATTATAAAGACTTGATGAAACTCCTCAATTTCATGGATAAATGGAAGTTTACAACTTCATTCAGTGCCTTAAAGACTTATATAACTCTAATAATGATTGTATGCAATCATTGGTTCAAATTTTAAATGGCACAATCACAAGTGGTGATGAACCCATAATGATTGACTTCTCTATTGTGATCAAAGATGATTTGCTTTACATTATCGGTTTCATCATGATAACCGAGTCTAGGGTACAATCAAATACAATAGAGTATGAGCATCAGAACCACACATAGAAGCTTGTGAATCTATGTGGAATGTTGAAGAGTCTTTCTTACCAGAGTACCTTTGGGTACATGATTTTTATGAAACTTGATGAACTTGGGCTAGAGCATGGTATGTTCATGAAGAACAACATATGGGTACCCATTCTTGGCATATATTGAAAGAAAGAATGAACTCGACATTATCTTACTCATCTCTAAGAATGGATTCACAACTCACACTCCAAGCTATGTACAAAGTAGTTGTTGGTAACCCTAGTCCCATTTAAGATTGCCTATGATATATACATGATGTCCTAGAAGAAATTTTAGTTCTATTTAATGATCCATCTAAACAACCCATTCCAACACTAGACCCTATCGTTGCTCAGGAATGTCACGAAGAGATTCACCCAGGAAAGCAAAAACTGATGTTTCAGGTGGATGAAGCTGAAGGGTTTAAACTGCCTGACCCATTGGCAAACCATATGGACATCCCTATAGACTATGGTGCATGAACTATTCATAATATTGGTCCTAATGCAAACCACCCATTTTTATAACCTCTTCAAACTATCTAGTGCAACATTGTCATAGAGGAAGAACTAAAAATAACTATTATGGGTAACTACTAGATAAACACAGAGGTTTCAAAAATATTTGAATTATTAAAAGAATACCAAGTTGTATTTTTAAGAAGTTATAGTGAGATGAAAGGTGTTCATCTATCTCTAGGCAAAATACATATCAAACTGGTTGACGGTCCTCGACCAGTCGGGAAAAGGCTATATCAAATGAATCAAAATTTACATGTGCATGTGTATGAATAAATTGACAATAAGATGCATGCTAGAATGATAACCCCAATTGATGAATCTAAGTGGGCTAGTCCCATGGTCATAAGTATAAAAAAGATGGATGGATTAGGATTTGTGTTGATTATCATATACTTAATACATATTGTATTATTGATCCCTTCTTCATGCAATTCATAGAAGAAATCCTTGAAGGCATCACTGGGTGTGAAATTTACACTTTCATAGATGGATTATTTGGGTACCATCAAGTCTAGATCATCGAAGAGGATCGACCTAAGACTGAGTTTACCATCAAATAGGGAACCTTCACATATACCATCATGACTTTTAAGTTAAAGAATGTACCTTTTGTGTTTTTACATATAGTAACTGAGGCCTTTAAATATCTCATCCATAAATTCCTTCGAGTTTAATTAGATGACTAGACAGTCTATGGTTTAGTAAAGGACCAATTGTTCTAATCTATGGCTCACGCTTGAGCATTATCGAGTACTACAAATATCACTAAATTTATAGAAGTGTCTTTTTGGTACACCTTTCAGTGTTCTTCTAGGTTATATTATCTACAAGGATGGACTTTTGGTAGACCCAGTAAAGGTAACTATCATTCTTTGCCTCCTATCACAAAAGTCTCAGCATGAAGTCTGTACCTCTCTTGGACATACTAGGTATTATAAAAAATTCATCCAAGGATATGCAAAGATTGGTGTGCCTTTGGAGGAACTCTTAAAACATAACAAACACTTCATTTGGACCTACACTTGCCAAGAAGCCTTTGAGGCCTTCAAAGACAAACTATTCAATATTCCAATTCTGTAGTTCCTTGATTGGATAAAACCATTCCATATACATGTTTATGCCTCTAAAATGGCCATTGGTGTAGCCCTTGTGCAACTGGGTGAAGGTCACCTTGATCACACTATCTATTTTACTATTAGAAAACTTACTTCATCTGAGAGGAATTACACCACCACAGAGTGTTAATCACTTTTAATGGTTTACGCTCTACAAAAATTTTGACAATACCTTTTGGCCACTCTTTTTATATTCTATACATACCACAAATATTTAAAATATATGGTAAATAAACCCATGTTACATGGCCACATCTATCATTGGATATTGTTGTTTCAAGAATTTCAATTCTCTGTCATGCTCAAACTAGGAAAAACTAATTGTGGTTCTAACCATCTTTCTCAAATTGATTCCAAAGAACCATCGCATGCCATTGAAGATGACTTATGTAATATACAACTATTCCATGTTTCTTATGTTACTAATAAATTATAAGATATTTTAGATTTCTTAACTATTGGTTCAATGCTTTATTGTCTGATCCATAGGCTAAGAAATAACTCACAGTTCATGTTGCACCTTTTTAGCTCATTTGACGGGACCTATATAAGCTTGGGTGAGATGAAGTTCTTCAACATTGCATCATGAAACACGAGCATTTTGAAGTACTCTAGGAAGTTCATGAAGGCATTACTGGTATACACTATGTTGGGGAGGCTACTTCACACAAGGTACTACTAGTTGGACTATGGTGGCCTACCTTTTATAATATGAGAAAATGCATGTTAAGAAATGTGATATTTGTTAGTGCATCAGAAAACCAAATCATCAAGATTCCATGTAATTACATTCTATTCTATCCCAAGAACCATTTGAAAAGTGGGCCATTGATTTTGTCAGATCCATTAATGTAGTTGGATAATGTATAGGTTTTCATTACATCATTACAGTAATTGATTATCTCATGTGTTGGGTCGAGGTCGTACCAATAATGGATTGTACTTTTGCTACTATTATGCACTTCATATGGGAACATATCATTACCCATTTTGGTTTCCCATGAATTTTTACTAGTGATTTTAGTACACATTTCCTCATTGAAATTATCAACATCTTACTTGTTGAGTTCATGATTGCCCATCACAAAACAACACTATATCATGCCTAGGCCAATAGCACTATCGAGGCATTTAATAAAATCTTAGGCACAACACTTACAAATATTTATAATATTAGTCACACTGACTAGGATAATAGATTGTCTATAGTGCTTTGGGCTTATTGAATAACTTATAAGCACTTGAACAAGAACACACTATTCAATTTTGTGTATGGCAAAAAAACAGTTCAATCAATTGAATTCTTGGTATCATCTCTTCCTATTATGCACATTGGATAATTAGATGAGGAATCATATTTAAAAGCATGTTTGGGTGCTTTGTTTCAATTAGATGAAGGTTGTTTCCTTGATCATTGGAGTAAAGACATAGAGAAATGCAAATAAAAGGCATGACATGATCGACACATCAATCACAAAACATTTACCCCTGGAATGAATGTTTTGATCTATGACTCAAAGTTCATGTGCGATTCTAAGAAAATTTGTATTCACTAAGATTATCTTTTTTTTGTTCATAACATTCAACATACTAGCGCTTTTCGCTTACAAATATTGGATGGCCAATTTCTTCCTAGACATTATAATGGTGGCCAGCTACAACTGTATTTCTCTACTTAAAGGTATATTTTTTGTAATAATAAGGCTTATGTCATTACTTTAGGATTTCTTATTTCCAATAAAAGTGATGCCTTAGTTGTGTGCAATGTTTCTTTTGTAAAAGGTTTGTTTATTTTTATACTTGTAATTTTGTAGAGGACCACGACACACTTTTAATGTGGGGTAATATGTAAAACATGTGTTCATGTTAATTACTATAAGGATGTACATGCGAGTTGAAAGATCCTAAGATAAGATATTTCCACAAATAGTTTGAACAACTGTCTTTCACTCCAAAGAAAAGTGAAATGTCATTAATATGAAAGGAGTATTAATTGTGATAAGTGTGCCAACATCGTGACAAGACAATACCATTAAATGCATTTATGGTGAGAAGAAATGGTCAAAGAATGGTGGCCATTATAAATTCATTAATTATGATAAGTGATGGTCGAAAATAAGAGGGGGTAGTAAATGCAAGTTACCCCCTCGAACCTATAAAAAAGACTTGAGAGCTCATTTTAACTTTTACCCTTGCTTTCATTTGAGTTCTATAGAGCTAAAGAGTGAACTAAATACAGGTGATTCCAAAGCAAGTGTAAGTTCAAAGCATCAAAGTCTTTTGAATAGCTATTGAGAAGGATAATGACCAAGTAGTCAAGCACAAACTAACCTTAAAGCACAAATTATGATAGAAGAAATTGGTAGTTGTAGGTTATAGAGGTAGACATCCACCTTTAAAGGGTGACAAAGTAGGGAAAGTTGAGTCATCTACACCATAAACACGTATTCTTTTGGGAACATTGGATGGCCATGCCTTAACTTTTAGGTTCTACAAAAGGTAATACGGCTTAAGAAGAAGGCCATCAGTAGTGATCCATTACCAACCATATCATAAGAAGAAGTACCACTTGTTGTTTGGAAAATAATACTAATTAGAGAAGAAATACCTGAAGAACAAGCTCAATGCACAAAAGGTGAAGAATTTAGGATGGTGCACTAGGAAAAGAAGGCACAAGCACCTATACCCCTACCATTAATGATAGAAGATATACAATACCTAGAGATGGTGTTGCATGCATAAAATTAGGTATCAAAAGTACCCTCTTGTACCATGTTTGATTATAACCACCTTCAACCAGGAAATGAGGTTGAGTTGTAAAATGACTACCGAGTTGAATGCCAAAACACTAAAAATCAATTGGTGTATGACCTCAAAAATTTTAATGCCTTGGACTCTATAGGGCTATTCCAGTTGTTCAACCTTCCATATTTTTGAAAACTGATGGAAGCAATAAAGTTTCTACTCTTGTGCATCCATGAGGACTACCTCTACTTTGTTGGGTGCAGTATGAAGATTACACCCAATAGAATAAGTGAGGTGTCAGGACTACAGTGCTCTAGAATGGAAGTAGAATTTGACTTGGAAGACTCAGAGTAAATAGGGAAAACATCGATGACACACATGTTCCATAATCAAGGCCATGCCATGCACATCAAAAACTTATAGGATCTTGTTCTCCAGATAGTCATGCACATCACTATGACTAAGATCGACATCACTGATCATTGAAAATAGGTGGATATGGCTCACCTCTACATAACTCACTAGGTGAATGAGGGCCTAAATTATAATTGGGCAATATACTTTACCCATAAAATCATAGAGTATGTTGATAAGACCCATTGAATACTAGGTCATAGGTTTCCATGGGGGGTATTTTTATTGTTAATGGTATTTGATGAGATTGATGTACTAAACTACACCTCAAGTAAACTGAAGTGGGCATACACACTCGAACACAAGTCTCTCACTAAGAATTATAAGGTGTTCACATCCCTCAATCATATCACACCTACATACAAGAATAAGATAAAGTCATCGTATCAGGACATGAAGTAGGCCTTTGGGAATGAATGGCACATTCCTAAAGACTTATCCATCTAGGTTGGTGAGAAAGCCTAGTTTGAAATAAAATAACATTTCTCCTTGACGCAATTTAAGATTGTCCCTTATGGAGAAATTTCATCTTAGTTAAATTTACCCTATGCCTTCAGGATGTGGTACTTCATCAATTTGGTGAATCACATTTTTAATGTACAACCTCTCACCCTAGAAGCAACCTAAATTGACTTACAGATTCACATTCTTAAAAATATGTATGTCTATCCTGACAAGAAGGCCTACAGAGAGAAGTAAGAGATTGATCAAACTGACATCAAGGATAAGTAGACCATGGTCAAAGAGCAAGTGCATTATCTATTTTACATGTTATGGCCCAAGAAGAAATCTTCAAAAGGTGCAGAGCATGTAAGGGAAAAAATTCCACCTGTACCACATCTTGTGAGGAAGAAGTGGGTTGGGCATGATGCTAGCATAAGTTCATGGTTGGATCCTTCAAAATGATAGGGGATTGCCTAGGCATCATCATCAAGAGCTTCACCTTAATGGGCTTCTCCACCTAAGGCTTCACCTCCATGGGCTTCTCCACCTAAGGATTTGCCTCAAAGAACTTATCCACCAAGGGCATCACCATCAAGGGTTGTCACAGAGAAAGAACCTTAGAGGTCAACACCATTACCCCCTATGAAACTGATGTAAGAAGAACTTGAAGGCTATAATGAAGAAATGAAGGAATATGACTCAAAAAAGACACACTTCTCAATGTGAGAGGAGGAGATCACTTTGATGACATGTAATTGGACATTGGGGGTCCATTTGATGATGAGGGGATGGTTTTGATACTCAACAAATAAGTGGAATGGATATTGGTAGCACTTATTTAGCTATAGATACGGAGGTCAAAATCCTTGAGTGTGACCCCAACAAAGGAAAGGAGACTACTATTTTTGAAGTACAACCACCTTTGATTGATGCATCTACCAACTTATACACTAAATATCAAATAGGCATCCTCGATAGGATGTTATATTTATGGCTGCATTTCCTTCCCTAAGATGAAACCATTGATACAAGGTGAAAAATGTCCTTCTTTTTAGACATGTACAATGAAGAGTGCCATTTTGAGATTCTTCTAGATAGCCTCATGTTAGATTCTCAAGCACCAATGTTGCCAACTCCACTTTGGGTTGATCCCTAGAAGATCTCTCCTCTACAAGTTAATGCTATATTTTTGAAAATAGCTTTTGAGTTTGTGCACCAAAATATAATTTCAGATTTTGATGTGTGCAATGCAAAGTAGAAACATGACCAGTTAGTGGTAATGTATGAGAAAGAAGTTGCCACTTGGAAGGCACTTGAAGAAGTGGCCACACTAAAGTAATAAATGAAGGAAACCACATAAGCCAAAGTAAAAACTTTAAATTTGTGTAAATCTATTTTGGGCCAAGAACCAACATTGACAGATGGAGTGCCTTTGGATGGAGAAGTTGTGGATAAATTAGAGACCCTAGTAAATATCCTATTAAAACACTACAAGGAATAGATTGTTTTGATAAATGAACCATTATGGGAGGTTGAATAGTTTTGGAAGTCTGTAAATGTACCCTCAAAAGAGTTGGGGAAGTGATTCCCATCTTGGATGAGATTTTTGAAAAATTGGCATTTTGGAGGCTTGGCTCAATGTAGAGGAGTCTCAACGACAGCAGTTGGTAGATTTTTCCCTCATAATAAAAGACCACATAGATCACGCCAAGGTATTTAAATATGTCAAATCCATTGAGCAAATAATAAGCACGCATCAATAACTTAATGTTAGTTTTATAGGTATCCAAAGATAGGTTGTCATTGAGGTCACTACACTTGAAGAGGTTCAGAAGGATGCTAGTTTATACACCCTAAATTGGTCAAGAAACCACACATATCATGTCTTTTCATAGTCATTTCATAGAAGATTCTGACTGGAGAGTATGAGTCTTATTCACATCTAGTCATATCTTTTTATTTGATTTGCCTTGGTCTTATTTTATACCCTAGACACCTCTTTGACCATTCCCAGTCATTCGTAACCTTCCAGACTTAACCCTTACTATCATAGGTCACTCTTTTTAGGCTTATTTGATCCCCCCTAGCCCCAGACCCTCTGGACAATAATTCCCAAATAAGACTACAATGTTGAAACCTAGGGTGTCTAGTTTCTAGTATTATTGTCCAAGTGTAAATTTGACTCCAATGGTTAGTTTTTCTCGCTAGATGAGTCTTAACCTTTTTATTTAATTCATTTTTAAGTTTTCCCATGTCGGTGAAAAGTGAATAAAGATCCTAAATTAAAAATAATGAGTCTCATATATAAAGGACTACACAAGGCATTTTATATCTAACACTTACAACTTTGGAACATTAAACATAATAAAGTGGGCAGGGGCCCTAGCCTGATTGGCTAAGTATTTCCGTTGTGGCTCTGCTGGACTCAAGTTCTAGTCTCCCCCTGCCTTGTGGTACTGGTATTAGGCGTGTCTAGCTAGCGCCGCCGGTCACGTTAAAAAGTTTACCAGGCTTTAAAAAAAAACATTAAACATAATAAAAATCAATCAATAGTATAGCTCATTTTCTATGCATTACACATAGACTTGCATGCTTGATCAAGGAAGGGCCTAGGAAAAATTGATTCTTACATCTATCGTGTGTGTTGATTATGCACATTCCCTAAAGGATAACTACATCGGATCTGAGATCTTAGCTTGAGGGTTAATGTAGGCAACAATCAGAATAACATGGGTTCTTGATTGTGTGATCATTCTTCCCCTAACCCAGTTTCTCCCCCTTTTGATTTTGATATATTTGTTGTTTCCGTGTGTGTAGAAGAATATAGGTACTGAATATTGAATTAGACCTACAACAAGCTTTGGTGACTTTCAGGTCCTAAAATTTGGTACACAAGGACATATTGAGTAGGCGAACAAAACCCATAAAGATTTTAGCCTCAAGACAAAATCATTGGGAAGGAAAATAGCACCGAACACTAGGGTGTCTTGTTTCTGATGCTCCTATCCAATCATAAAATAAAAGCTAGAACCATATTTTTGCACTGTCCCAGTACTACTCCTCAAATTCTAGACTTATAATCTTTCATTTTAGCCCGAATATAGCTAAGTTAATCTCTTTTTGTCTTGTATAATTATCAATTGAAATATATATATATTTCCTTATTAAATTAGATTTTTCCTATTATTCCAGACCTTTATTATTTAGGATCTAAACACTAGATTACCAAAAATAATAAAACATTTGGTGAACCTGACTTACTTCAAACAAATTAAAAACCCTAGGGACTCTTAGGGTTCTTCCTTCATATTTTGTGCAAAAATTACTTTACAATTTTTTTATTTTGTACTAATTTTAGTACAATTATTCCATTCAAAAATATTTTTATAATTTAAATTATAGCCATAATTTTCAAAAATTCTAAAGCCCTAGCTCAAAACCCTAGATTTCCAAACTAGGACTTTAAACCCCAAGTTTCTCTCCCTTATAAATTTTTTAAAATTATTTAGTGTGCCAAAAATATTTTCAAAATTTCTAAATTAGTAGTTATTTTGTGAAAAAATTCAATTTCAAATTTCTGATTTTTGTATCATTTTTGTGAAATTATCTTGTTGGAATTAATCTTATAATTTAAATTATAGCCAAAATTTTCAAAAATTATAAAACCCTAGATTCATAAACTAGGTCCTCCACCTTCAAACCATTCATCCTTGCAATTTTAAGAAATTAATTTTGAAATTTTTGCAAATTATTTAAATAGTCGCAAATATTTTCAAAAAAATTATGTTAGTAGTTATTATTGCATTTATTTGCTTAATAGTACTTCTTCATATATTTTTTGGTGAAAGAAATAAAATGGCCACTAAGGCATTTTTTCCCTCTCATCCCATAGACAAATTTCTTAATTTTTTGCATAATTATGATAATGAGTGGACAAATTTACAAAATTACACATTAGCTAAATATGTGGAAAATAATTTTACTTATAATGAAGATAATTACTATTATTGCAATGAGGAATATTACCATGCATATGAAAGTGATAGTGAAGAAAAAGTAGATGCATCTTCTCCTCTCAAACCTATCTCTTTCATCCCTTCTTCTAAAGAAAATACTTTGTATAAATGGGAAAAATACTTCTCACCTCATTCTCTTATGCACAATGCACAAAATGAAAAAAATAGCAATGCACTTCCAAATGAACCTCTAATAGGTGATAATTGACTTCCATGTGAACCTAATCTCTCTCTCTTTCTCTCTCTTGCTACTGCTAGATTCAAAATACAACAATATAAATTAAAATCAAATTACCAAAGCATAGTTCAAATGATGCATCTCATGCTCTCAACTCTACCTTATCAAAAAAATGTTCAAATGATAACTCTCTTACTTGTAATTCTCATATTGCACATGAAAATAATGCATGTCTTTCATCCATGGATAACATAGATGCACATGATATTCCAATGTCAAATGATAATTTATTGCATAGTCGAAAAGAACTCAATCCTTCCATTACACCTCTCCCTAGCAATGATGGAAGTGATAATGAATATGATAGTGAGCATGCCAATGAATATGAAAATGAGAGTGATTATGAACAATATTACATATATGATAATGATGATGATAATTATGCATATAGTGAAGAAGAATGTTCATCTCATGTTTCTAACCCTTCTCTCTCTTCTTCTATCAAACAAAATGCATGTCAAAATATGGATCCTACTTCTATGAATGATACTATTTCAAATGATGCACATGTCAATAATAATACTATATCTTTTATGCATTCCAAATGTGATTCACTAAAAACTAAAGATACCAATGAATCCTCCAAGCCACTCCTCACTACGGTAGAAACTAGTTCTCACCCTTTACCTAAAGAGAATGGTACCCCACATCCCTTTAGTAAGGTCCAAGCTACCATTACTCCCAATGTTCAAGTGAGCACACCCCCTCTTTATGATCCAATTGTTAAATGTAGCATTCCCATGGTTAAAATTAATAATCAAATTCAATGATTAAATGAACCACTTCAAGATACTAATGTACCTTCCCAGGAGATCATCTCTTTGATGTATGTAGTTGGTGAATTACAACACCAAGCACATCTCCTTACCTTGGAAAACAAAGCTTATAAATCTTAGATGGATGCTAATGATATACATGGTAACCCTATTCTGAGGACATTCATAAAACCTTCATTGCCTAAGCATTTTTAGATATCATCATTACCTTACTTTGATGCAACTGGAGATCCATTCATATACCTTCAAGCCTTTTGAATGGCTTTGGCATTTTATGCGAGCCTGTTGATTCTACTAAAGTTATTCCAGGAGACATTAGTGGGGGAAGCACAGAATTGGTTTTTTCATCTACTCCTCATTGGTTCATTACACATATGATGACTTAAAGGAGGCATTTCTCAGATATTACATCATAACTATGGGCCCTTGTGTTACATATGAGAAACTTACCACACTAGATTTGAATTCTTAAAAGCTAGTTAGTGAGTATATCTTAAGATTCAAGGCTCACATGTTAAGATTGATATACAAACTAGAAGATCTAGAGATTCAACATATATTTATCAAGAGACTTCACCAACCTCTCCTCGAGAAACTACTGCATCAAACAGAGTCATGTTTCAGACATTTGTGTTATATAATTCTAGCTTTGAAAAAGAAATTGGGATTGATTGAGGCAGATTCAGTTGACTAGGTCACTCTTGATTTCATAGTAGCATCTTCAAATATATCTCTTAGCACTCAACATCCACCATGTTTGAGACAAGACAGGAGACCACAACTAGAATAACAACAAGTTAAGAACAAAGACCCAATTTCTAGAGCACGACATATAGTATATACTATAGATAAAAATAGTAAAGCACCACTATAATTTGATTCAAAGTGGGATATCCCATCTATCATTTTATCAACACTACTAGATAGGAGGTTAATCACATTACCTTCTATTCATTGATGAGATCCACATCTCTTACATAGACAGCCACATCAGCCTTTTTGTTACTATCATTGTTTCTGTGGACATAGAGATAATGACTATTTTGGACTTAGAGATTGCATTACTAAATGCATTGATAATGGTATCATAGCATTCACGTAGGAGGTATAAAAATCTCCTCCATTATGGAACCCTAGACGTCATTCCTCCATGACTGAGTCATTCGAGGACATTCCTTTATCAAAATCATCAGTCACTCATCGTGAGTTCAATGCAAGCATTAGGATGAAATCTCACAAGAGATATCCTATTCCAACTATTCATAAGGTTTAGAAACTAGTACAGTAAAAATAGCTTACATATAGTAGCATAGTCCATGGAATAAATAGTGTAATTCCATATACACATCCAACAGAGTCACATGCACAACATCAAAGTACCACTCATGATAAATATTCACTATGGGTAGATTTTTAGGGTCCTATCTCACATAACAACCTACTATAGTTAAGATTAGATGAACCCCCATCACATGTTATAGTTCTATATCAATCTATTGTTTAATCATATGCATCACAATAGAGACCATAGGGTGTTATTTCATGTAGAAATCCACTACGATTGCAAATAGATGAGCCTCCTCCACAACATCTAGTTTCAACAACATGACCAATCAAGTTAAATTTTGTAAAATATTCACATAGTAACAATTAGCACACAACAAACAACATCAGATATAAAGCACATTCCTACATAGTATGAGCAGTATGGGCACTTATTCAGTTGGTCGATAGTGTTTAGATAGTGATACAACATATAATAATACAAATGAACGGTCATACTAGTTTTATTTCATAAGCTTCACTTAGCTCGGTAATGATGGAGCCAAAGGTCTAGCTACCCTTTGTATTCTTGATCCACTCTCAGGGAAGTAATATGCACATAATGTTATCTTACATGCCCCTACTAACAACTAACATTCTTAATTCCCAACAACTATCCTATCCAAATACCAGCCTATCAAAATCTAGATATTACCAACTCAACCTATCCAAATGCTTTACCAATATAAAACCCAATCAACTCATTCAAACAAGTTACTAATCTCAAATCAACCTATCAAAATCTAGATCTTAGTAAATCTTATTTTACCACTATTAAACCCAATCAACTTATTCAAACAATTTCCAAATGTTAGACCCAACTCAGTTTATCCAAACAATTTACAAATTACCAAAAACCAACAAATTTTTTACTTACGTATAATCACAAATCAAACCTAAACAACAACACCAAACATATCAAACTAACTAAACCACATATCCCATATACTATTTTACCAAGCACATGTAGATTCAAAATCAATACCAAATCAACTATTTCTAAATCAACTACCTACAATCAATATACCAACATATTCCAGAATCCATAACACACATACGAGTGTAACCAAAATCAAACCAACATCTGTATATATAACTAGGTTTTCAAATACATATACACCGTGTCAAATACAATCAATCATGAATGGACATTATACCCTCACTCTCAGTCTCACTCTCTCCTCTAATACTAGTCCCATTATCTTGTCTAGCACTCGATGGCCCTGCACCTCTTCGAGCTCTTGAGTGCATCTTACGTTGACTATCTCACTCTAATAACCAACCGTGCTCCTCATACAAGTATGAATATCACTACTAATGATCCATATAGTCATCCAAAATCTTCATGTTCACCATGCCATAATCAGGTGGAGGCATCCTATGCCTATCCAACTCAGCTCTAAGCTCATCTCTCTCTCTCTTGTTTCCCTAACATATTCAATTGTAGCTATAGAAGCCCTATCAAATAAATGAGCATACACACTAGTTGTAATCATTGCTTGATCTATCAAACCCTCCTCCACTGCATCATTAGGAACATGCCATGTGAGCTCTCAAAGTGGTGATTCAACGAAGGTCTCCTAGAACTCATCATTTCCCCTCCCCACCCTAGCAGGTGCCTCATCCTATGTACCTCCCACCCCACCTGTACATATAAGAAATACAACACTACATTAGATATATACTTCCAAATCCAAACTAAATCACAAACATAGGTACAATTCAAATATAATCACTGATTACCTCCCATCATCTAGATTGGCTCAAGCTCCTTATATGCAGGAACATCCACTCCATCCACAGGATATAATGGAGCCCATTAATGCCTAGCCTAGCATGCGATATGTGCCTCAGTGCATCCTACATCATCTACATCAGGAATATCTAAAACCACATCTCATACATCTAAAGGTAACGGTGCCAACTCAGCCTTAGTAGGTCTTGCATGAGCTCTTACTCTTGTTGGTACCCGTGCACTCCTCAACCATACCCATGCTACAGGAGGAACATCCTATCAAATTCCAAACTACCTAGTCACGTGTTCATACTAAAATCACTCATATAATCCAACCCAATGATCATGTAACCAACAACTGACCCTCATGTACCATAGTTACTCTTTATCTTTAGGCCATCCAAGGAATCATCTATAGGGCCTCCATATGATATATCAAGCCACCAAACTATCTAAGAACCTTCTATAGTGATCTATCCCAGGAGATCAGATAGCCAAATCACTCGTGCATCACTCACTAAATGGATATGGATATGTCCAACTCACCCTTAGTAATTCGATTGATTGCACAATTGTTATGTGCTCATAAGCTCAGCATTGTAATAAAGTGGCCGCACCCACACCACCATTGAATGCCTCTTACATAAATCTATATAAATATCTATATAAATGGGCAAGCATAGTCTTACCCCATGAAAACACAGTACCATACATCTCAATGCTATGAACCGCCTTATGCATCCTATAAGTAATAGACACTCCACTGCCATCTACTACAACAAAAGAAGCCAATAATACAAATAACAACTTCCACAGGCTTGGAACACTCGACTACATAATAACTAATAGTAATACATCACTATCACTACCTCTTTGATGTGTACCTGAAGGCACACTAGCAAAATACAAGGATGCACAATCAATGGCATCAACACCCATATCATCCTGCAATGTCACCTATCACCCACTAACCAACAAATGCAGAATCTGATACACATCCTCTAGGGTCATAATGATCTCCCCTATAGGAAGCAAAAATGTACAAGTGTTTGCATTCCACCTCTCACATAAGGTGGTGATCAAATACATGTCCCACTGCATCATACCTAAGTCACATACATGAGCTAATATTGCTCTATCTATCATGACAGTATCATTATCCAACAATGGCAACATCTTCAACATATCCATCACCTAGCCTTTGAATAACTCTCTTATCCACACCTTACCTTGAAAATACTATAAAATAGAATTTATGTTTGACAACCATGCCAAGAAAAATAGTTAAGAGGTACAAAAGCATGAACAACTCAAAAATTGAAAAAATCATCCACATTGGAAAATAACATTGCCGAAGGATACTAGTGCTAGACAATAGTGTTATAACTTGAATAGTAGCATTGCATCTTGGACAACAACACTGACTCTAGGATAGGAGTACTGAAATTAGTAAAAACTTTCTTAGACTATTTAAAACAAGTCAAAAATATCCAAAACAGGCTTCTAAATAGGTAAAAATCAAGTGTTCAGCTTACTCACTAGGCTAATCTCTCTACCAACCTGAATCCAAGTTACCAACTGCTCAAATCGAGTCATGAAAGGTGCTCATCTCCGAGGCATTTTTCACGCTAGAGCTCTAAATCTCAAACTTGTCAATGCACAAATGAATCAAGAGTCAATCCAAATTTTCCTATATCAAATGACTTTTCATTCAAAGCAAAATACCATTTGCCCATAACATGAGCCTCATAGCTCTATTTTACAAACCATTTGGTTCCACAGAATCATGATGATGATACCTTCAACATCATATAACCCCTTCTCTCTCACTATGTCATTTACCTACTATATCATACACATATCCCTATACCTTTTTTATACCCTGACATACAAATTGATACCTATTAATCAAAACATTCAAACAACCCAACTTATTCAGTCTATCAACCTTTCACTCCATTCAATCTATTATTACCTCATTTGCCTACCATGACACAAACATTTCTACATCTCTACTATACCCATATACAAGCTTTGATCCTAACCAATCAAAGACACCTTTCAATCGTAGTAATTCAATTCTCACAAATCAAATAAAAGACTTTTGATCTATTCGCTAAATGCTAACCTAGTTACTATTCATACGCCACTAGTCATCACTTTTGGCTCAACATCCTCTATCATAGATCTCATCTCTCTCCCCAAAAGGGGGCATCATTCCTACTATCTCTACAAATTACCTAGTATCCATATCCATTCCCATAGGTATATACACCTTGGTTCTCACACCTCTAGAATCTAGATTATCAGCATTACTCAGTACATATTGGTCAAGATTATATAGTGGTTTAGACTATACGGGTCACATAGCATCACTCAGCTTAGATTGGTTAAGATTATATAGTGATTCAATTTATGTGGGTCACTCAACATCACTTGGACATCCAAAGGGATATACCATCAGTTTACATATACACAAACTATTCAGATACATTGGTTCAGATTACGTGGACTCACAGTGACTTCAATATAGATTTAGAATCAGATAATATATTTTGGGGCATGTACATTACTACACATCTCATACATATAGCTTCATACAACATGACATAGTTACAATATTAGATAGTAAATTATAGGCATAGTGTAGAGCACATTATTTTGATCTCTAGTTTTGCACATGGGACATGGCACGATAGATCATGACACATGTGGTTATACAAATTTCCATACTATTCAGATGCATCAATCACATACCATATTTAGGGGTATGACATGGATGATAATGTTTTTCAACATCCAAGATTATATAAATTAGAATGGTAAGATAGCCATTTTCTTCTTACACATTTACTAGAGTTTTTAGATTACACCCAGGCATACCCAGGTTATCACCATGTTGAACCGTATGATCATCTACAGTGGTTGGTCCATAGAATTACTCAAACCCAAGAGTTTCTTAGGACAAAGGGGAGACATTAGTTTTGGACCTCCGAGCACTTCTCATTTTCAGTTCATATTATTCAAAGTGGGGGCATGATAGATCTTGCTCTTCATAGCATACAGATTCTATGCACACATTCCAGATTACATGAGTTTATGTGGGATAAAGGGAAGACATTGGTTTTAGGCCTCTGAATATTTCTCATTTCTCATTCAGATTCAGTACAGGGGGCATCTATTATAGGGACTTGCTCTTTTTTTAGGTATTATTTAGATTCAGCATAAGGGGCATTTATTACAGGGATTCCTTCTTTCTCTAGGCATAATTCAGATTCAATACATGGGGCATCTATTATATGGATTCCTTATTTATCCAAGCACTATTTAGTTCTCCATCCACTTCCCTGGCCAGGAAGTTGGATCCTTTTTTTACTACACTTATCTCTATATAGGTAAGTTCAGGTATGCATCTTCTTTCTTTTACTCTAGTACTTCATTTCATTGCATCACTAGATTAAAAGGGGGAAAATGTATACAACCTAAATTGATCAAGAAACCACACATATCATGTCTTTTCATATTCCTTTCACAAGAGACTCTGACTAGATAATATGAGTCTTATTCACATATAGCCATGTCTTTTTGTCTGATTTGCCTTGGTCTTGTTTTATACCCTAGACACCTCTTTGACCATTCCCAGTCAACGGTAACCTTTAAAACTTATCCCTTACTATCCTAGGTCACTCTTTTTAGGATTATTCCACCCCCTAGGCCCCATACCCTCTGGACAATAGTGTCTGAATAGGACTATAGTGCTAAAACCTAGGGTGTCTGGTTTTTGGTGCTATTGTCCAAGTGTAAATTTGATTCCAATAGTCAGTTTTTCCTACAAGATGAGTCTTACCCATTTTATTTGCTTCATTTCTAAGTTTTCCCATGTTGACCAAGTGTGAATAAATCTCCTAAATTCAAAATAATGGGTCTCCTATATAAAGGACTACACAAGGCATTTTATATCTAGCACTTACTACTTTGGCTTATTAAACATAATAAAAATTAGTCAATAGCATAGCTCAGCTTCTCAGCATCACACATCGACTCACATGCTTAATCAAGGAAGGGCCTAGGTAAAATTTATTCTTGCATATATCATGTGTGTTGATTATGCATGTTCTCTAAGGGAAAACTACATTAGATCTGAGACCCTAGCTTGATGTAGGCAATAATCAGAACAGTACGGGTTCTTGATTGTGTGATGATTCTTCCCCTAACCTAGTTTTTCCTCCTTTTTATTTTGTTCTATTTTTTTTCATGTGTATAATAATATAGGTACTAAAGATTAAACAAACCTATAATGATCTTTGGTGACTACTAGGACCTAAAATTTGGTACACAGGGTCATATTGAGTAGGTGAACAAAACCTAGAAATTTTTTAGCCTCAGGACAACACTAGAAAGGACTATAGCACCAGACACTAGGGTGTCTTATTTTTGGTGCTCTTGTCTAATCAAAAGACAAAATCCATAGCTAGATTTTTGACACTATCCCAGTACTGCTCCTCAAATTCTAGACTTAGAATCTTCCATTTCAACCTAAATCTAGCTAAGTTAATTTCTTTTTATCTTGTATAATTATCAGTTAAAATATATATTTTTCCCTATTAAATTATATTTTTTCTATTATTTTAGACCCTTATTATTTAGGATCTAAACACTAGATTACCAAAAATAATAAAACACTAGCACATCCATCAACCAATTGGTTAATAAGGCCAACGAATGTCCTGACCAACCTGAGGAGATGAAGTTAAAGGCGGTCACAGAAGAGATAACATCCAAGTTGCTTGACACTTTATCACATTGGGACAGTGTTAAGAAGTAAATTAAATAAATTAGGCCTAAATTTTTGGTTGAGGCTGAGACTGAGACTTAGTCCAGAATGGACTAAGAGCATAGTGTGGGGTGATGTTGGACCCTAAATTTTGACTAAGTATTTTGGATTTTTGGCATGGAACTGACATAATGTGAAAGGAATATAGCACATAAATATCATGACATAGAACTAGCATGGCATATAAATAATATGGCACGTAACCAATGAGGTGTAAGAGGATAAAGGCATAGAAGATAACAAGTGTAAGAAGGCCCAGTCAAAGATATAACATAACTACGAAGAACCCGAGAGTATAAGACTCAAAACAATATCAAAAGACTTGGGGAGCATGAGGGAAGTGGGAGACGGTTGAGGAGTGATTCTTAGGGACCATCTATACTTTAATCATCATGAATTTTTCACCATGCCACAAAAAGTAGGACACTCAATAGCAATGATATAACATCGAACAAGAATATAGGGGGTGTGAAGGCTAGGGTCCTTAGGAGAGAATAATTGAAAAACTGTCATAACTCTCAGTCTACAAAGATATCATCATTCAATCACCCATTTGTCATTTATTATGTAACTACTTGTTTAGGAAAAAATAAGTAAAAATACCCCTATGTGGAATCATGTAAAGTGAATTTTAATGGATTCAATATATTGACTCTATAATATAGAGTTATGATTATTACAACTAGTTTAGGTATTATGTTTTAGATAAGTCATAGTTGAGTCTTAGCAATTAATTATTATTAAATTGTTTATGGCTAATCACTCATCATGTGATTTACAAAACATGCATTATATGAGTTTGTAAAGACATCCCTCTGTACTTCATGGCATTTTTCTTCATGTTTATAATTGTTGTGATTGATGGGTGAAGGTTTATAGTCATATATTTTCATTTTTTGGTGTGTAATTCTTAATTATACATACAAATAAAATCAAGTGTATGACTAGTGTGTTACTGAGCAACATAACCCATGAGAATCAATCTTTTACTATGTGCTTCGGGTGAGCGCGCAAGACCTTAGTCTTGCATGAAAGGCCAGAGCACAAGCTTGTTTGGGATAGTATTTACTACCTAAAGAAAATTTTATTAAGAGAATAAAAACCCAACATCTACCCATACCTAGGTTACAAAAAATGACTACGCACAAAGTTCCCAATTTTGTATATAAACCATTATGAATAATATAGGATTTCATAACCTAGTTTGGAGTTTAACTATAATCTATGCCTAGTGTAAATAATTTCATTTGAATCTAATCCAAATAAAACCCATTGAAGCCATATCCTCAATTTTCCCAAACAAACAACTTCATCTTTTAAATGTAATACATATAGTCACCCAATAAAATTTGACTCTTTATGTGTGTGTCTATATACATACATACATGTCTCTCTCTTTCTCTCTCTCTCTCTCTCTATATATATATATATATATACACACACACACACACACACACACACAAACACACACACACACCATCACATATTAAAGTTTTACAATTAAATACATGCATGCATACATACATACATATATATATTTAAAGTTCGTCAATTCATCATACAAGTATGTATGTATGTATGTCTCTCTCTCTCTCTTTCTTTACACACACACACACACACACACACACACACACACACACACACACACACACACACACACACACACACACACACACATATAATTAGATTTAATCAAGTATATACTTAGGGATATATTTATGTATATATATTCATAATCTCTAAAACCCATATTTTTAACCCAAAAAGTTTGATTCGGTTCAAAGTGACGAGTGATCATACAAATAAACAATTTCAAGTCTATATTTCAACATACCCAAATGCATATATAATAATATGGTTTGAAACAACTATTTCGAGTCGTATTGCTTATATATCCATAATCCTCCAAACTTGAACATAGATTAAACCAACAACAACCATGGCCAACTCTATAGCTATACCCTACCCTCCTTAGTTTACCTCAGTTTGAATGTGGGGTTCTATGGAGGTCGAGCCTTCCATAGGGCTCCACACACAACCCAGTATTTCTAATAATCAAACAAAAAAACTAGCAACCAAACATATTCAAAGAAATCGATTTAATATATCACTCAAAAATTTAATTACAAAACCTACCTATGAATGCCAAAGAATTTATATGAATTCCTTTCTATTTCCTTCAAATTTTCACCTTCTTTTCTTTCTATAACTCTCTCCTCTATGCCATGTACCATCCTATTCATATCCCCCATTCTCCTCTTTTTATTTTTTTTCCTCTACCAACTCACCTTCCACTTCTCTACACTCTTTGATATATTAAACTCGGTAAAAATATGCATGCCCAAATAACTTAACCAACTCATAGTCTATAGCATTCCCTTTACTAGAATAATGCAGTATTTTTATTAAATTTTACATAACAATTATTCTTTCACTAGATTACACTACAAAATCTAATTAGTGATCTTATCATACTGACTAAGTATGTTAAATATAAGTAAACATGTAGCATTAACATCTATTGATCACTAGCATTATATGTAACGTAACATAATTACATAAGGAAAGTAATTACATTAAAATCCAATCATAGTTGGTACAATAATATAGCCACTACTATCAATGTACAATAATTAATCAATTACATTTCCAACATGCATTATGCCTCAACATAAATATAATAATAGATACAATGCTCCACAGAGAACAAGTCACTCTAACTCCAATATCTCTGATAATCTCAAGTGTAATCTTCAATAAGTACTGCAGTGGGGAGAGAGAGCATCATTTGATGCTTTTTCACACCAACCATAGACCATCGATCCCCCACATAATCCCTTAAATGAGGAATGGCCCTCCCTTCACAGATGGGTAGATAGTGACAGTGCAGGAATCTAGAAAGACTTGTTAGTACCCGTGTGCTATAAGATTTCTACTACATGGTGTGTACCATAAATAAAATATGTTATAACATGATATCATACAAACATATAAATCATACATATTAAATGATAATGTCTATCTAAAAATTACTTTGGTCAAAGTTTTCAAATAGCTAATGATCTCTAGGATCAGTCAAATTTATACACACCACTTGATTGGATGACCTTCATCTAACATTGGTGGTGGTAAATAAACTAGTGAAGTCCATCTCACTACTTAATTGGTACCAACAATGCTAGATTTGATTAAAATCTATATAACCAATGGATTCATACTGATTAATTCCTACTGTCAAGTATAACTTAATCTATAAACATGAATAATCACTTTACATACATTTAGTCTATCAAACGCATGAATGAATCTCATTCTTATTATTCATCACATAAACAATAATCATATCAAGTAAGTTTATTTACCAAATAGGTAAAATATGAACTCATAATATATAATCTACTTTTTGTAAGTAAATGCAAATCAACATTCTAAAAATATATTGCACATACTACTCTTTTATAATAGTAGCCATAAGAAATTAACTTATAAACCCAAAGTATAATCTTTCATTACATTATATCTATTGGGAGGCTTTATGCATAAAATTAAAGCACTCTATCCTTTAAGTTTTTATGACTTCATAACATAATCAAAACTATAATGGTAGGTACGCATCCAATATATTCATACCAGTTATATATATATATATATATATATATATATATATATATATATATATATATATATATATATATATATATATATATATATATATATGCGTGAAACCAAGTTCACATATAAATATATAACATATATATTTATACACTGTTCATAATATACATGTATATATATATCCCATAATATATATTTTTTTCTGACATGTTATGGTATTTTTTATTTATTTCAACACTATGAATCAATAACACTTTTATAAACAAACAAATAAATCTCAGAAAGGTCTCACTATTTCATTTAGCTCCTAACTAGATTCACAATAAACTTCATATTAGATGTGGTAGGATTTTGACCTTGAAACCATTATAAATCTAATACCTCATTTATCCTTTATAAATAAGTTCCTCAATTGTATATATATCAATGAAAAACCAAATATAATAAGCATAAGACCAACATTATGATTTATTTTATCCATTAGAGATTTATATCCTTACTGAAGTTCTTAAATGAAACTTAAAATTCAAATTGATTTCAAAAATATCCACAACAAACTTTATAATTTGAAACATTCCAAAGGAGGTAAATTTATTCACAGTCATTTGTCCATGCCTATAAATAGTTGACTTATTTCTTAACTGCATTTAGAGGGTGTTTACACTATAACTATCTCCTCAGTTTGATTGCCTAGTATCATATAAAAGATAAAAACTTCCCTTCATTTTACTATCGAAACATACTTTGTTCTATATGTTCCCTATCGACACATACTTTGTTCCATATGTTCTTAGTTTAATACATACTATATTCCATATGTTCCCAGTTCAAAACAGTTCGTTTCATATTGTTTTCTCCTTGATTATTATAAATCAATGTCATTCATTGAATATATAAACTTTCTTTAAAGTTATAATAAACATTTAGTCCACAAAATATAAATGTATATTCATTTTGGAATGTATTACATAGTCCAACTATTTGCCAATTCGTAATGTTCAAACATGGCTTCACATAATTATCTATGCTATGTATTTCATACTATATATATATATATATATATATATATATATATATATGTCCCATTTACGTATACACGTAAGTCATATATGTATATGTGTGTGTACCCTATGACTATATTATTTTCTTAAATACTCTAATCCATGTGTGTATATAAATATACTAAATTCTATTCATATTTTTATCTATCGAATTTTACACAGTCATTATCAAGTCAACTGTCTATACTTCGATACCCATTATGTATGTATAGAAATGTACTGACAGTATAAATATTTTTAAATTAAACCATTTGCAAACCTTTTGAACTCAAACCTGGTTGGCATATATCATTCCATACTTATATATATATATATATGTATATATATATATATATATATGTATATATATATATATATATATATATATATATATATATATATATATATATATATATATATATATAAACTCATAATTATAAAATGACCTATTAAGTATATACCTATATACATATATAAAAATACTATGCCCTAGCTTAAATTAAAACACTGGGTGGATGATACTGTTGTGTATATATATAATTGAGTTTTGAATCCTTAGAGGTATATACATATGTGCAAAACATTCAAAATAAATAAATAAATATATATAAACTCATAATTATAAAGTGACCTATTGAGTATATACATATACTCAATAGGTGTATGTATATGTATGTAGGTATATACTCAATAGGTCATTTTATAATTATGAGTTTATATATATATTATATAATATATATATAAACTCATAATTATAAAATGACCTATTGAGTATATACCTACATACATATACATACACCTATTGAGTATATGTATATACTCAATAGGTCACTTTATAATTATGAGTTTATATATATTTATTTATTTATTTTGAATGTTTTGCACATATGTATATACCTCTAAGGATTCAAAACTCAATTATATATATACACAACAATATCATCCACCCAGGGTTTTAATTTAAGCTAGGGCATAGTATTTTTATGAAATTAAATCCAGTATACCCTTACGGCTCAAATATATATATAAACTCATAATTATAAAATGACCTATTAAGTATATACCTACATACATATACATATACCTATTGAGTATATGTATATAGGTATATATTCAATAGGTCAATTTATAATTATGAGTTTGTATATATTTATTTATTTATTTTGAATGTTTTGCACATATGTATATACCTCTAAGGATTCAAAACTCAATTATATATATACACAATAATATCATCCACCCAGGGTTTTAATTTAAGCTAGGGCATAGTATTTTTATGAAATTAAATCCATTATACCCTTACGGATCAACACCAAAAAATAATTTAGTTTTTAGTCTTAGGGATTTAGAAGGTATTTGGCTTAGTTATCTAGATGGCCAAGCCATCCATAGGTCTAAGCCTGTGTTCTACTACAATTTTTCATACATTTTTAAACCCTAGGAATTCAAATCACAAACAATAATTATTCAAGCAAATGAAAGTAATTTCTTCACCAACTTGGTAAGTCACTTCCAATTTGAGATAAGATGAACTTGAATTCTTTCTCCTCCTTGATTTGTATTTTTTTTCTCTTTTTCATTGTACCCCCTTCTCCTCTCAACTCACCTCTTATCTTATTCTACTTGCCCATCGAGCCTTGCATGCAAATTCTCCCAACTCGCAGTCACCATGCAATAACCATGTTTTTCCATTTTAACAGTGATTTAAAACCAGTTAATTATCATTAACAAAACTTAAGAAACCCATAATTTTATTGATTCAAATTTTCTCATTTTCTAAATCATTATTTTACTCATTTTAATCATTTACAAAATGATAATAATACTTTTAAATCTTAACGTAGTCCACACATGTTTACAAAACTTAGACTTAGATCTTAGGATACTATTTAGGATAATTCAACCTCCTTCAATAACTAATAAAGTTAATTATCTCCTTTCCTTTTATGGCAATATGGCTAACACAATGTTAGTTATCTTCTTATATCAAAATGATAGACCAGTCAATTATTTATTTCAATCATAAGTTTGTGTCATTACCAGTGTATAAAGGCTATCTATGTCTTTAGTTACTTTAACAGCTTGACATTCTAAAACATTATAAAGACATTTTATTAGTCTATATATAATAATAATTAGATGTCATCTACTAGATTTACATTCTCGTAATCATAAACAAATATAAGTAAAGTAATCTTATAAAATCATATTGCAACATTAAGAATTAAGTCTATGTAAAATACACATAGTGCAATCACATACAAGATTTATTCCATATCTATGTACTAACATTTATAACATGCAAAATTTAATGTTTAACTACAATTAACTTTTAAAACATATTAACTATAACAATCTAAACACACAATGCATATATATATAAAATATAATGTGGTGTGTGCATGGGTTTTAACAGTTCTTTTATTATCTTTCACCATCTCCATTTATGTCACTGTCTCCAATAATGCTCTCCCTTCGTCATGCTCTAAGGGATGAACTCTCTTGCATCCAACTCATGACAAGAAAAAATTAACATAATCATTGTGTACAAAATTCATAATATAACCAAATCATAATAATGATATCATGAAATATGAGTAACATACAACTATCCCATAACAACGCATGACTTATAGTTTAGTTAAAAATTAAGTAATCAATATAATAACCATAATAATCCATGAATAATTAGGTAAATCAGATTAGTGAGAAATTGAGATATAACACAGTCCATCACCATGCAAACATAGTGAACCCAATAATTTTCCCCCAAATGATATTTAACTGAAGTCAACAAGTGATTAATAACCCTAATCATCTCGATGCTTCTATTGAATCCCCAAATAATCATATTATATTCTTTATAAAATCTGCATGATAAGGATTTAAATAATCCAACATCAACCATCAAAATCACATAATCCCTGTGTTTTATTCCATGCAAATACTATCAACTAGTCAATATCTAATGTATTCCTATGCAATAACTAAATACAATATTGATTACATAATTTGGAAATTTAACTAGGTATTTCAAAATTAAAGTTTTAGGTTGAAATGCTATCCACAAACATACATATCAATTATAATGATTTCCTAAATCGTTTAATAATAACCAATATCTAATGTATTATGAATATACAATCTTTAGTAAAACATTTAATCGAATTCAATGCCTTTTAAAAATAATGTTATTTATCTTTTGATATTTAAATAAAACCTATATAATATTATAATAATAATCTTTAATTATTATTATCTAAATCATGTAGATCAAGTAACAATTATGGAACCCATTACAACATCGTAATGTTATACTATACAACCATACTTAATAAGATAGTAAGACAAGTAAACATAAATAAATTCACTCATTTAACCAAACAAGATGAGTTACGTAAGATCATAAAATCATTGAAATCACTCAAACAATCAACACAATCATCATCAGAAATCAAGATTATACTAGAACACATATTAACAATCACCTAAGAAAAATACACAAAATATGTTACATTATCTATATCAAATAATTAATTAATAAACATGATATACTAAGTGGTGGGTGTAAGGGTTTCTAGATTCATTCTATGTCATCCCCCAATGTCTCTATATAACGACCTTCTCTGATGATTCTCTCCATCCATCATGATCTGAGGGAAGAATCTATCTTGCATTCAGCTCACAATAATTAAGGTAGTTAACTCGAAACATAATTACATCCATAAAATAATGTTTTATAATAATCAAACATGATCATAATATACTAAATGTTAAAGTATTGCTAACTCATAACAAACTAATCATGTAAATTAAGCAACACAAACTCTTCCATAATCAACATATGTCATCAAGCTTAATCAAATATTAATTAATCAACTAATCAATCACAATAATCTGCATATTAAATAGGTTATTTAGCTTAGAGAAAAATTGGGATGTGACACCCTTCCCTCTAAAGATGGTCATCATCCTGATGTCATTTATTCAAAACATAAGGTATGAATTTTAAAACATTGTTCAGTAGAAAATAATATAATATGCAGCTGCAAATCAAGCAAACAAATGTGGAAACAACCTGTAAAACTCATCATAGTCTTCTCAAGTGGCACTATCCTTATAATATTAATACCATTGGATCTTACACTGTGACACTTCTCTATTATGAAAATAGATTTTGTGAGTGTCAATTACTCTGATTGGTTCTACCATGACCACCCTGGGATCCAAAACATATAAAACATTCCACTCTAATACATGTGAAGGATCATCAATATATTATTAAGATAAGACACATAGAAGACAGTATGAAAAAGAGCTAGAACTAGTGGCAATGCAATCCTATATGATATAGGGTTGACCACTTCAAAAATATCAAAGCGTCCTGCATATATCAATTAAAGTTTCACTGACTTTCTAAATTTAATTGAGCTTTTTTTAGGCCAAACCTATAAAAATACTTTATCACCTATAAAAAACTGCCTAGCTATTTTATTTAGATCAACATAATTTTTTTGTCTATTGTTGGCTTCGGCCAACCTCTACCTAATTGTCCTAACTTGTTCTTCCATTTATCAAAGCATCTCAGATCTAAAGACTACCATGTCTTCCAACCTATTTCAATTGATTGGTGTTCTACACCTCCTTTCATGCAGTGCTTCAATAAAGCCATCTTTAATGATAATTGATATGAGTTGTTGTAAGCAAACTCAACTAATGGAAGGTACTCCTCCCACTTGTATTATTGATCCATGCAATACATATAAAGAAAATCTTCTGAAAACTTGGTTAACTCGCTCTATTTGTCTATTAGTTTGTGGGTGATATGCAATGCTAAAGTTCAACTGAGTACCTAGAGCTTAATTTAGAGTCAACCAAAACCTATAAGTCATTCTCAAATCTCAATCCAAAATGATCTTCTCTAAAAAATCATGCAACTGATACACTTCCTTTATGAATATCTTCACAACTGTAGGTGCATCATCAGTCAAGTTACCCAATATGAAGTTAGCTACTTTGGTTAGTTTATCAACTAGTACCACAATCATGTAATGCTTATTCTATGATAATGAAAACCCTTGGACAAAGTCCTATTGATCACTTGCCACTTCCATTTTAGTATGTCATGTGGATACAACAATCTAGATGGATGCACATGTTCAACTTTGACATGCTAACATTTTAGATAACGAGACAAAATTTATTGCATCTCTCTTGATTCTTTTCTAGATATAGAGTGGTCTAAGCTCAACCATGAGCTTGGTTACTCCTAGATGTCCTGAATATGGGGGATTGTGTAGTTCCTTTAGTACTGTAATCCTCAAATTCTCTCTATCTGGCACATACATCCTACCATTGGATGGTAAAATACCATTATTCTCTATTATAATTCCCTTATACCTAGGATTCTAAGCATTTCCAGATAATGCTTTCCTAACCTAATCATAAAATTTATCTTCTGAAAAAAAATTGATCACTTGATCTATGAAAGTACTCTTGATATATAAATATTGCCTTTGTTTAAGCTGAGTAGTTCACATGCCTCCCCCTCCAAAAATAAAAAATAAAAGGTGGAATTCAGTGTTGTTATCCCCTGTATAAGAGGACTTGAGATAAAGTTAAATGATGTACATCTAAAGAAGAATAAACAATGGCTTGCCTAGCCAAATCTTACTAACACAAGGTCACCTTCATTAGTTGATGTGTAAGAGTAAGAAATAGGGTGAGAAAAAACAACAACATTGAATTCCTCATGCACTAGTGCACAAGGGCTGAAAGAATTCTCCCACATCAGTGAAAAAGAACATGAAGCAGAGAAAGAGAGGTGAGCAAAATAAAAGTTGAGCGCCACAAAAGAGCTTGAAGTGGAAATAGATAGTGCATAACACTTGGAGGTAGTAATGAACAAAGCAGTTGATTCAGTCATTGAACATCTTAAAGACATAGACTCTACAAAAAAACCCCAAGGAGAGTAAACCATCAGAGGGGAGTTAGAACGACAACTAGCAAGAGAAGAAGAAGAAAGAAAGAGGGTAGAAAAGGGGAAAACCAAATGGGTAGAAAAGAATCCCTCATAGACAAAACAAGAAGAAGACACCATTAGTTTTAGACTCTAAAGTGGCCTAGGGGAAATGGAACTCTACATGTGGATAATAATGAGGCCCAAGCATATAAAAATAATAATCCATAAGTAGATGTCTTTACTTTGGACACATATTTAGACGAGCTATTATTTAAAGTCTCCACGACTGTGGGATTGAATCTTGTAGCAGATGCCAATGGGGGTGAGACTTTTTTGTGTAAACTCTATGAATATGAGTGACATGTAACTAGGAAACACACTATGAGGTTAGTTGCAGAGGTTGTTAGGTAAAACTCATTAAACAACACAACCTAAAATCAATAAAAGTGCACAACAATGGAAATGTCTTAGGCACTTGAAGAAGAAGAGAAGAAACACTCAATATAAAGCATTCTCAAGGAAGGGTAGGAAAAACATATATAAATGAAGTGTGAGGTAGTGTCTTTTACTTGTTCTATCTTAAGAACACGGGCCTTTGTTCCCTTTATATTCTTGTTTGATGCTAGATCCTTGCTACCAATTATCCTTTTTTTGGGTTAGTGTGAAACTCATGATTATTAAAGTCTATATTGTCCTTGAGAACCACTCCTCAACTATCTCTCGCTTCCCTCACACTCCCCAATCCTTTCACTATTGTTCTAAGTCCTATGCTCTCAATTTCTCTATAGTTATGTTCCATCTTTGACTTGGTCTTCTTGTGTTGTTATCTTCCACACCTTTATCCTCTTATGCCTCATTGGTTCCATGTCACGATCTTCCTATGCCATGTTAATTTCATGCGATAGTCTTCCTATCCCATGTTCCTCTCGTTTTGTGTTGGGTTTGTGACAAAAATCCAAAATACTTAGTCAAAATTTGGGGTCCAACGTCACCTCATACTATGATTTTAGTCTATCCCATACTAAGTCTCGGTCTTGGCCTTAGCTAAAAAATGATGCCCTATTTTTTCAATCTATTTTATGGCATTGTCCCAATGTGATAAGGTGTCAAGCAGCTTGGATGTTATCTCTTCAATTATTGCCTTTAACTTTTTCATCTTCTTGGGTTGGTCATGACACTCATTGGCCTTATTAACCAATTGGTCAAGGGATGTACTAGCATCCTTTTGAACCTCTTCAAGTGTAGTGACTTTAATTACAACCCATCCTTAGAGAATTACAAAATTGAAATTAATTTGTTGTTGATGCACATTTATTATTTCCTCCATAGTTTCAACATCTTTAAATGCTTTTGCATTCTCAGTTTAATCTTTTATTAAAAGGGTAGCATTTGCCAACTACTACCTCTGAGACTCCTCCACATTGAGCCGAGCCTCTAAAATTTTATTGGGCCACTTCAATTTTTCAAAAATCCCATCCAAGATGGGAATCAATTCCCCAACTCTTTCGAGTGTGCATTTGTAGACTTCTAAGGCTTTGGTAAATTGCTCAACATCATTTCAATAGGAGATTTACAAGGGTCTCCAATTTATCAATAGCTTCTCCCTGCAAAGGTATGCCATCTACCAATGCCGGTTCTTGGTCCAAAATAGATTTACATAAAATTAAAGTCTTTACTTTGGCTATTATAGCTTATTTTATTTGTTGTTTTATCATGACAAATTCCTCTTCAAATGCCCTTCATGTGGCAATTTATTTCTCATACATAGCTACCACTTGGTCATGTTTCTTCTCTACATCATGTGCATTAGAATTTGAAAGTATATTTTGCTATATGACCCCACAAGCCATTTTCGAAAATGTAGTGCTAGCTTGCAGTGGAGAGATCTTCTGGGGATCGACCCAAACTGAACTAGGTAGTGTTGATGCTTGAGAATCTAAAGTTAGGTTATGAAGAGGAATTTCATAATGTCATTATTCACTGTACATGTCCAGGAAAAAGGACACTTATCACCTGGTATCGATGGTTGCATCCTAAGGAAGGAAATGGGGACATAAATAGAGAAACATATCTAGGATGCATGTTTGGTACTGGGTGTGCTAGTTGGTGGATGCATCAACCAAAGGTGTCTAAACTTTAGAAATAGCTGGCTCTTTTCCTTTGTTGGGATCTCACTCAAGGATTTTGACCTCTGTATTTGGAGCTTAAGAAGTGTTTTCAATGTCCATTCTACTTATTTGATGGGTATTAAAACCATCCCTCCTTCGCCAAATGGACCCCCAATGTCCAATTATGAATCACCAAGGGTAGTATCCTCCTCCTGCATTAGGGAGGGTGTCTTTTTTGAGTTGAATTCCTCTATTTCTTCCTTATCACCTATAGGCTCTTCCTCTGCTAGTTTAGTTAGGGGTAATGATGTTGACCCCTCAAGTTGTCTCTTTGGTGTATTTCATTGAGCATTTCTTAATGGCAAAACCCTTAATGGTGATACCCTTGATGGAGATGTTATTAGTGGAGAAGCTTTTGGTGGAGAAGCTTGGGAGGTAAAACCCTTGGTGGAGAAGCCCATGGTGGTGGCGCCTGGGTAGTCCTTTGCCATTTTGGTGGCTCTGATCATGAACTTGTGCTAGCATCATACCCAACCCACTTTTTCTTATCAAGATGTGGTATAGGTGAAAGCTTTTCCCTTGTGTGTTGCACATCTTTTAAATATTTCTTCTTGGGTGGTAGCATGTAAAATAGATTATGAATAATTTATTTGATCATGGTTTGCTTAACCTTGATGTTGGTTTTATCAGTCTCATGCTTCTCCCTATAGGCCTTCTTCCTAGGATAAACATACATATTTCAAAGAGTGTGAATCTCCAAGTCAATTTAGTCAGCTTCTAAGTTGAGAGGCTTTGCATCAAAAATGTGGTTCACTGAATTGATGAAGTATCACACTATGAAGGCATAAGGCAACTTTAACCAAGCTAAAAGTTCTCTAGAGAGGGGTATTTTGATACAGGGCAGATAGAAATGTCGTTTCACTACAAACTGGGCTTGCTTACCAACCTAGATAGGAAAGTCCTTGGGAATGCATCATTCATTCCCAAAGGCCTCCTTCATGCCATCATACCATGTCTTCATCTTGTTTTTGTATGTAGGGGTGATATAACCAAGGCACATGAACTCCTTGTATCACTCTATGGGGGACTTGTGTTTTGGTGGGTATGCCCACTTCAATTTGATAAAGGTGTAATCCAACACATTGATCTTATAAATACCATTAATAATAAAAATACCTCCCATAAAAACCTATGGTCTGATATCTGATGCATCTTCTTGGTAGCCACAATGATTATTGACAAAATACATTGCCCAGTTATACTTTAAGTCCTCAGTCACCTGGTGGGCAATGTAGAGGTGAGCCATATCCACCTCTTTCCAACAATCAATGTTCTCGATCTTGGTCATGATGATGCACATGGCTACTTAGAGGGTAGGATCTTGGAAGTTCTTTATGTGTATTGCTTGGTGCCATTTATGGATACTACATCTCTTATATCATCAATGGCAGGGGTGGAGGTACTTATGCCTTCTTTGCCTAGCATGTCATCCTAGATTCTTCTCCTTCTACATACTGCCCCTATTCTTTAGGTGTTTCTTCTCTAATCAGTATTACTTCCCCCCCAATATGTGGTACTGTAGACACCTGAATTTGGCCATCAATGACCTCCAACTAAGATTTTGACCGATTTCCAACAAAGTGTACAATTTTGCCTAGAAACACTAAAGCACATTAAATGAGTTGAAATTGACATATTCAAGTGCCAATTTTGGCTAGGGTATCACTAAATGGGGTAATGCAATATATGGGCCAACTAACTTTGATCAGATCATTTCGAGTCAAAATGTTAATTTTGCACCTAGATGCTTTGGATTGCTCTTTTCTATCAAATTTCCTGTACAAGATTTGTGTCTTTGATATTTGGTGTTGGCAACATCCTAAATGGGATAACGGATACAACGCATCTAATATTAACTTCTAATTCCAATCCAGTCAAATTTTGGACCAATAATAAAGCATTCTGATCAATTTAACTAATTTGTGCACAAAGTTCTTAATTATTCTTAAAATCTAATTAATCCAAATCAAGGCCTAATTAATAGTTCCATGGAAACTTATTGAAAACTTGTTTTTAGAAATGAATAATGAATATTTGCATCATTAGGTGACCTCATTTCTTAGGAAGGCATCCCTAGACCATAAATGCCACAAATATCAATATTATGGGTCTCCCATGCCTCTTTATTACCTCTCATGCCTCATTAATGTCCCTTCTTCCAAAGTCATGATGAGGATAATTATGGATTTTAATTACATAATTCAATTAATCCATGATCACACATCTCAATCTTGAGATAGATGGTCATGGTTGATTCTGGTCATTATTGAAAATATATAAATAGAGAGGCCATGAACATCATTTTCAAGCTTAATTTGTGCAAAGTTATAATGCAAGATTGATTCCAAAATCTTCATGCAAACTAGTGTTACCATGCCAAATTGATTCCAAGCCAAGCCAAGCCAAAGCCAAAGGTGCCAAGCAGAGATGGAGGTAGCCAAGATTCCATTGCCAAGGACTTCATGAGCACAAAAATGAACAAGCCACCACTAGAAAATCATTTTTATCATCCAAGGAAGGTGAAGTAATTCTTGTTTTTCCTTATTTTTTAGTTGTGTTTGTCATTTGTTTTTGTTACTAAGCTCACCCTAGTAACTAGGCATGAAGATGTTAGTTTAGTGTGTTTTTTATTTGGTTTCATTCACTAACATGATACCAATTTCCTCTTATTATTCAAATTCTTAGTTCACATAATGGCACGCCCAGTGGGATGATCTTCATGAGAGTGCAATCCACAAACTTTTTTTTTGTGTTTCATAGTTTTGATTCTCTTTTTTTGTTGTTTTTGCTTTGAGTAAAAACAACCAATAAAAAAGTCATAACTTTTTATTTAATTAATATTTTTTTCTAAATTTTTATTCATATATATAAATATGTCATTGATATGATCTAAAAATTTCAAAAAAAAAATCTCTATATTTTAGAAGTTATATCTGTTTTAGTAACTGTCATTTTTTGTTTTTTATTTTTCTGGTAAAAATGGTTAGAACAGAGTTCATAACTTTTTTTATTGACTATTTGGAATTCAAATTTTTCACCAACGTGCACCCTATATTTATTGACAAGATATCAAAAATTGGTAGTAAACCAACGTATATTTTAAAAGTTATGTTAAAAATACTAACTTCGGGTTTTTATATTTTATGTGCAGGATTTTATATGTTGTGTTATATTTTATTTTTAGCCTTCTAATTTATTGTTTTCAGGTGTTCATATATTTAATATTATTTTTAAAAAATATTTTATTTAGATTTATGCTAACATTGTCTAACCTAACATATTTATTTTTGGGGTGATGCCTAAGGGTAAACAAGTAACTAGTGGATTTAGAATTTGTTAAAACATGTTATTAAGACATCTTTGGCATGCTTTTAAAATGAATTAAGAATCTTGTTTTTGGTGATTAATAAAAAATTTAAGTTCTTAAGTGAATGTTTTGATAAGTTAGGCTTTAAAAGTTACAACTTAAGATCAAGGGGTCAAAAGAACACCACTGCATCTTTCATTTGAGTTTTAAAATTAAACACACTTATCAATTCTTGTTTTCAATAGTTGTTTAATTAAAACTTGTTTGGCAAAGAGAAGGTTTGTGCGTGTCTGCTCTTCCATTTGTCCCCTTTAGGTAACTCTTGGAATCAAAATCGCCATTCCTATTATAAATATCCTAGTCCAAGGCTTAGAAATAAAGTCATCTAAAGTACTTCCCAAAAACTCGTCAAAGTTTGGGTGACCTTGAAAATGACCCTAAAGTCTTTCTATTTCATGTTTTCTTTATTCTTATGCAAACTTGGATTGCGAGGGGGAATTCATCACCTCCCACGAGTGTTTTAGGGAATCTTTGACTTGGGGTTTCACCTCCCAGCATGGACTTCATTTAGCTCCATATTGGAGTTGCACACGGTATGTAGTGGCACTTTGGACATCGCACCACACTGAGCAAACAACAAGATGTAGTTGTTGCAAAAAGGACTATACCTTTTTATAACAAGCCAAGTGATACAAACCCAAAATCTATGTTTTTCTTTTGCATTATTTGGCATGAAAGTCATTATGTAATTGATTCCCCTAGAATGTTTACAAACTTGTAGATCTTAGACAAAACCCCACTTACTGCGGAAGTATTATTGGTGTAAGGTGCGCCTCAAGGTCCATGTCACAGTATTTTCATGTGAGAGAAGGGAGGTTTAAAAACCCTACTATATAATGCACATTTAATTTTGGATGAATAATTAAAAATCCTCTCAAATGATGTATATTGACGAATTCCAACAATATCAATTAAGCTTGTCAGTTTAGAGTCTAAGAGTGATCAATCTGTTGAGTTTTGTCCTAAATTGAAGTCTTGTTTGAAGTCAAAACTTGGTGTAAACAAATGATACAAACCAAAACACATGGTCCTCATTTTCATTTCAATAAAGAGGCATTATTTTACCCATGTGAAGTCATCAAATTTGCCTTGTTCAAAGTCCATCAAAACTTGGGAGTCATATCATCCACTTTGGCGTAGTTACATTGCCCAATTGAGTCTAGACCTTTGACAAAATTTGTTTAAGTCCCTCATTTATAATATAAATTTTAAATTTCACCTTCATAATTTCATAAGGTTGATGTGTTAAGTGGGTTCACCATTTGCACTAAACTTGAGGGAACTTAGGTTCAATTTCCAATTTGGGTTGAAGGTCGTTTTAGACTCAAGATCATTATCACCACTTGATAGATTTAAGCCATTTTGTTCTAAACACTTGCACTTTGAGTCTATGCACCACAACATTTTGAGTCAAGAAAAGTAGTGTTATGTTGTCAAAATTATGGGAAACTATCTTTGCCTTAGAGAGTTTTTGAAACAAACATTTAGCCACACCTTTTGGGTAGTGTAGCGTCGTTACATTGCCTAAAACATTTTAAATATTTTTTTATAGACTCTCTTGTATAGATTTCAAATTTGTTCCTACATTTTTAAACCAATCTGAGTGTACTTTTGTGATCCGTTATCTAAGCACAATTATACCATTCACTTTTATCTAGCTTATTTGTCAAAAGAACCAAGTTTTATACCATTATTTGTGAGAAAATAAACTATGTCTAAAGAGCCTTTTGTTTCAGACCTTATACCTAGTTGATCGAGTTCATGTCCAAGAATCAAATGCCTAGTGTTTGTTAGAAGTGTTTCAAATCCATTTGATTAAAAATTTTATCTATTTCAAAGTCTAGATTTTGATGTCATTTGGCCAAGAGTCCTAGCACATGCCTTATTTGAGCCTAGCTTTTGATGTTGCATTTGGCCAAAATACCTAGCAACTTTTAATTTCTTAGATTAGACTGATTTGAAACACTTCAACCTTAGAGTTTGGCATTTTGAATTTTGGCCGATTTACTTGCTCATCTTTGTGTGAACAATGAGACATTGGACATTTAATGCTAGCTTGTATATTTACTAAATCTTTGCACAAAATTTTTGATCCTTTTGACGAATCTAGACCAAGTTTGAACATCATCTATTTTAGACATTCTCCTTTTTAGAGTTTGTGGAAATTTTTGACCTTTTTATCACAAAGGCATTGACTATGGACCCCAATATATTCCTACACTCGTAGTGGACTCATGTATAATCTAGAGATTAGTAATGTGGTTTCATAGGAAGAAATGGTGCAAGACCCCTACGTAAATAATATTCCTTATGAGATGGATTCTTATCCCTATTATAATACTCAATTAGGGGCACAAATCCAAGATCCTTTGGCTAACTATTTGGCTAACACACCACCTTATTCAGAACAAGACCAAGAATAAACCGCATAATACCTAGCTACAATACCCATAGTGAATGAGCCAGTTTTTCAATAGTAATATTCTACTAATACAACTTCCACGTATGATCCATTTTTGTTTGAGTGAAATTTGTTTGAGAACAAAGATGAGATTTTGGTTAGAGCCGTAGAGGTAGGGTCCAAGTTTCCAACAGACTTCCCCCATGAAAATTTACCAAGCTTAGTAAGAGTACCCCATAACATAATTTATGATCAATAGGCTTCTTTTAGCAATCTTTTGGATTTAGTCCAAATAACATATTAGGAACCTAATCTACCTAATAGAGGCAAAAACATCATGAAAGACCACTTTAATCAAATGTAGACATCATATCAAACCCACCTAAATCTAGCACGCAATTTCAATCAAATGAACATGGTGAGCAAACCTCTTATTGATTTAGTTCCTTCAACAGGAATTTTGATAGAGTTAACTGGTCAAGAGAATTAGAGTTCATACCCATTCATGTAAAACTCTTTGGTAGACAACTTGTTGCATATGCCTATTATTAAAGAAGTGTCTTCTACTTCTACACAGAATAATGAGAAAAATATAGTGGACAACGTACAAATAATGTTCAATCCCAATCAAAGTGGTACTAACGCACAAACAACTAGCCAACAACATGTGCCTATAGTTAATACCATGAGTGGATCATCATACCAAGGAGTAGGAGTTTCTACATCCAAACCTCAATCAGTTGCTTCCTTAAGTATACAACCTACGAGATTAGGTAGTCAAATAATGACCAATATCACAACTCAATGATAGAATGTGATGAATCCTACTCCTCCCCAAAAAGTAACAAGTAATATTCTACAATAACATGCACAATCTAGTGTACCAAAGCAATAGAGGACAAATACATTGCCACCTCAATCAGGGGAAACTAATGTTCTACCTCACCAAGTAACGAAAAACATACCTCTTCAGTCACAAACTAATATGCCAATCCAAAACCAAGCAATGACTAGTCAACAATATGAAAATATTGGTCAGTGATAGATGCCAAATCTGTAACCCAATATCACTTCCCCATAGGGATTCGTGAAACAAGGAGGCTCTCATGTTTCTTAAGTACCTAATAGATAATTGTTAGTTCAAAATGTGCCATAAACTCAGAGACAAGGTCTTGGTCTACAAGCTCCCACTCAATAGCAAGGTTTGATTAGTCGACAACATGTCCCTTTTCAACCATAGTAGGCATAGTATAGTTATATCCCTCCATCCCAACTACAAAATCCTCCTAGTCAAACCTTCATCACCAACCCAAACTAAAATATCATGTAGCTAAATGTATAATTCCAAGTGCACTCTAATCCATGTATGCATATTCCTAGTCCATTTCCCAACCAAACCAATATACCCCAACAAGAATCTCTATCATACCCTAGTCAAAGTGTCCCACTTATGACCTCTCAACCATCTATCCAAACTAATATTCTACCTCAAACCAATGTTCCTTCTAGTTTCCTATCCTAAGAATTACAATAAACAAAAGATGCAATTATTGCCATTTCGGTTGGGAAACAGACTAAAAAGATTAAGTTGGATGATGTGTGTTATTATACATTTAACATGGAGTACTTATAGATACCATTTACTCCAAGATATGAACCATCAAAATTTGACAAATACAAAGGGAAAGGTGACCCTAAGGCTCATTAAACTGAGTTCTTTGTCACATGTCAACTAGTGGCATATAGTGACATATATCTTTTGTTTTTGTTTCCCAGGAGATATCCTGGATAAGCCTTGGAGTGGTTTTTAAAGTTGCCCAAAAATTTAATAACGAATTTTGATGATCTTTTCAATAAGTTTGTATAGAACTTTTCCTATAATCTCAAACATGAGATTTCATTAGTTGATTTAACACAAGCAAAACAAAATTTGGTGAGAGTTTTAAAAGTTATCTACAGTGATGGAGAGCCTTTGCAAACTATTTCACTCACAATTTACGAGATAAACAAGTAATCATTGTGTTTACTAAAAAAATACATAGTGAGATAGTTTATCATCTGGAACTACAATGTACACATACTTTCAAGGAGATCATTGAGAAAGGCTTGTTGATCGAGTGAGCACTCATCAATAAAGGAGTCATCAAACTTAATTCAAATAATTAGAATCAAGGTACCAATCAAGGAAATGGCCAAAATCAACATCCAATTCAAGCACAAGCATCACAATTGACATAGGCCAATAACCAAGAAAGACTGAAGCAATTCAACCATAATAGGAATGTTGTGAGAAATAAAGTAACCAAATCACATCATGTCTAAATGGTGCAAACATCAACCACACCACCTTTTCAACTTAGTCCTACTCAACAAACTCTCCAACCAATTTCACAAGTACAATAATCAAGACTTGTGTAGCAAATACAATAGCCTTTACCATTGCAAACCCCTCCTCCAAAGAGAACTGTGCCTACGTGTCGTGTCTTTAGTGACCTAATAGATCTTATTGAATATGTAATTCATAAACTTTCCACCACTAATCTGATTAGTTGGCCTATATCAAAGCATTATCTGCAATGCATTTTGTATCCTGATTGGTACCATAAAAATGAATTCTATGAATATCATCAGATTAATGAGCATAATCTATGAAGATGTGTTCAAATCAAGAATTTGATTGAGAATATGTTGGAGAATGGGGAGACAACATTGGATAATGGTGCTTCCACTTCCAATCAAACTCTTGGGATTTATCAAAACCCCTTTCCCTAACATAATAATCAACAATAATAACAACAACATCAGCCATTACAACAATAAAATCAATAGTATCAAAATCAAAGGCCGAACCAACAGAAGTAGCAAAATCAATAACAAAACTTACAATGATAGAACAATGGACAAAACTAAAGTTAGAATGGTAACAACCAACAAACATATAATGCAGTTGCACATGACTACGACAGGGTTATAGGTCATATTTTAGGGGGTAGCATTAACACCATCTCCATTAATTCTAGACCAAGTGTGAATCAATCTAGACCATTGCTAAACAATAACACTCAGTCAAATTACATGGATAATCCTTCTTTGACTTGGGACTACATACAAGCAAGCCAACAAACTCAGACTTCAATTTTTGGACCTTATATTGAAAACTCGTCCTTGCCACGTGACCGCATACAAGTGCACTGGTAATCGAGACTTGTCTTATCTAGCCCCACACCATTTTCAACATTTATTAGCGATCATGATCTAGTATCTAACCCTGATTGTGCAATCACAACTCAAAGGTCAAAGATTATTATCCCAAGCTCACAACCATCTGCCATTTTACGTGTTATCTAACCAACCATTCAGCCTCGAAATAAACCATTCAATACTGACCAAGATAAGAAGTTTGATATTGTAGAATAATTATAGAAGACACCAATATAAATTTCTATTTTAGATTTGTTATGAACATCATTAATCCACAAAAACATCTTGAACGAGTTTTTAACCCAATCCATTATTTCTAGTGACATATCCCCTGATAAATTTCAAGCTTTGGTTGGACACCTAGCTTCAACCCAACAAGTCACATTCAACCAAAGCGATATGTCTTCCTTTGGCCGGCTCCATAATAACCCATTATACATAGAAGTTTATATAAAGTGACATAAAGTAAAACATGTCCTTATAAACAATGGATCAAGCTTCAACATAGTGTCTCTAAAGCTCATCAAGCTTCTTGAGTACATAATGGTAGATCTCCAACCAAAAATGATAACTATCAAAGCCTATGATAATCAGGAAAGAAAATCACAAGGCACCATTAGCTTACCAGATATCATTGGGTCTTTGAACTATGATACACTTTGCCATGTGCTTGATCTTGAGTTGTCATATAATATGTTTCTAGGTAAGCCTTGGTTACATGAGATTCATGCAGTCCCGTCAATGTTGCACCAATGTATCAAGTTCTCACACTTAGGGATGGAAATCAATATTCCAAGAGATTTATACCCATATGAACACTGTAAACATCTTGAGGTTGAATTTCAAAGCTAAAATTATCAGTACGGCATGAATCCAAGTTTCAAGCAGGATAAAGAAAAGGCTATACTTATTGATCCTTCACTAGATAATTGCATAGATCCTACTACCTTGGATTCCCTTTCCCACATGCCACCTACTAAAGTTTATAATCATTTCACCATTTCAGATAATGGACTGAGAGAGCATGTGACCCATGATACATTTCATATTTCCAATCTTCCTCAAAATCTAAAAACCTTTGGATGACCTAACATCACCCCATATATGCTTTGGTAATGAAAGAACAAATATAAGGGACCTGTTACATTTGTACCAGCATCTAGCCTAAAACTCAACCCTCTTGAAGGGGATGAATCATGGCTATACAATGATGACCAAGCTAATTGTTATAAAAGTGCAAAGTATCCTATTCCCAATAGGATCATGGAGCATCACGATTATGAAGGAAGAGGCCTCAGACCCAATCAACAAGGCACCATCAAGCCAATTTCCATGACTAAGTATGAAAGACCTTATGGACTTGAATTTAAACTGCTTAGGGGTGATCCCACATATCTTATTCGAATTCCATCACCAATGCCTAGTGAGGATGATGTCAATAATGAAGTAGAGTCTAATCATAGCCTCACCATTTATGACCTAGCTAAGACTAACCTATTCAGTACCAATGCCATTTGTACCCTTACCATAGTCATTCATCACATACTATTACCATTATACTATCCTGAACTGATAGATTAGGACAAACAAGAATCCACTTTGTTGATTGATGAGTTTCAGAATGATGAGGCATTCAATGAATTTTTAGGCCTTAGAGACAACGTTTCATTAGGAGATCACAAATTAGGATTCTCAATCACATTGGATCCTGAAGCCTATTTTGGAGAACAGGTGAACACCCTTAGCCAAAAACAAATAAGTAAAACATTGAGATCTCAAAGTGAAAACCTCTTTGAAGCACTTTATGACTAGGGAAAAAGTAAAGATAAAGGCCAGTGTAGTGGTGAAAACCTATCTCATGTGCCATTAGATGAGGATGTTGATTCTTCTTTGAATTTAGACTAGGAGACCACCAATGATGAACTTGCTTATGGATCTGAGTTTAGTTTTGTGCAATAACAAGTATTTGATCAAATTCTTCAAGAATTTCCAACTATTTTTATCACATGGCTAGATCTCCCATTAGGGGACTCAAATTCAGCATGCCTAGGATAAGTTGAAGAGCAAGTCCTAGCAGAGGACCCTGTTATAGTCCAACAATTTAAGTCTTTGCCTACTATCCTAGAAGATGGTTCGACCCTTATAGTCGAAGATACAATAGAGGTAAACATTAAGAGTCCATTAGACCTAAAATGGATAAAATTAGGTGCATCCCTCACTGAGGAGGAATGTGAAGTCTTTATAGCTCTATTGAAAGAATTTGTAGATATCTTTGCATGGGCTTATTTTGACATGTTAGGTTTCAACCCCGATTTGGTTTTGTACCACCTTCTGGTCAATCCTGATGCCAAACTAGTAAAATAAAAGCTGTGTAAGATGCATCCTCGCATTTCTATCTTGGCAAAAAAGAGTTGGAAAAACTCTTAGAATTAGGATGTATCTAGTCTATTGACTACTTAGAATGGATATCTAATGTTGTACCTATTAGAAAAAAGCCTAAAGGAATCAAAATATGTAATGATTTATGAGACATAAACAAAGCTTGTCCTAAGGATGACTTTCCATTACCTAATATTGACATCATCATCGACTCTATGACAGGATATGAAATGCTTTCACTCATGGATGGCTTTTTAAGATACAACCAAATCAGAATAGCACCAAAAGACCAACATAAAATAGCATTCACCACTCCATGGAGAACATTTTGTTATCATGTAATGTCATTTGGTTTTAATAATGTTAGAGAGACATATCAAAGGGTCATGATTGGCATATTCCATGATATTATTGAAGACTATGTTGACAACATATTAGGAAAATCCAAAACTAGGGTCGACCATCCAACAGTGCTACATAAGATATTTGAAAGATTGTGAGAGTATAGAGTCAGACTCAACCCAAATAAATGTGTGTTTAGTGTAAGCTTAGGCAAATTTCTTATCTTCATCATGTCTCATAGAGGTATTGAATTTGATCCAGCTAAAGTCCATGCTATAATCGAGATGCTGCCACCAACCAATTTGAAGCAACTCCATAGTTTGTAGGGTAAGATCCAATCAATTCAATGCTTCATCTCTTGGTTATCATATAAGTACACATCTTCTGAAGAAGCGAGTTGCATTTTACTAAGATGATCACTGCCAAATAGCTTTTCAATAACTCAAGGACTATTTAGCTAATCCACCTATTTTATTACCTCTTATACTAGGAAAACCATTTTTGTTATACCTATCCACTACTGACAATGCTCTGGGGCCACTCTTAGCTCAACATGATGATAATGGAAAAGAGCATGTAGTATACTACTTAAGCCATACCTTGGTCACATATGAACATAACTATGCACTTGTTGAAAAAGCCTTTCTAGCTATGGTCTTTGCAGCTCAAAAACTACACCATTACATGTCGAATAATAAGACCATGGTCATTTCAAAAGTAGATCCACTCTCAAGTATTTACTATCTAAAATGGATTTATAAGGTATCATGGCCAAATAGATCATGCTTCCTACTTATTTTGACATAGAGTATGTCAATTAGAAAGTAATTAAGGGATAAGTTCTTGCAGATCAACTTGTTGAAGCACCTCTTGCATACACAAAGTCACTCATTTCATTTCCCCGATGAATCCATAATGACCATCATTAACACACCTTTTGAGGAGCAGCACTAGAAGCTATATTTTGATGGTTCATTTACTGCACATGGATTAGGGGTAGGGCTCTTATTTATTACACCACAGGGGGATCTAATCCCTAAATTATTCAGAATCAGTTTTCCTTATAAAAATAACATGGCCGAGTATGAAGCACTTATTCCAAGACTTTGACAGACAATACAATGGAATATAACTCATCTAAAGTTTAATGATGATTCTCAATTAATCATCAATCAGGGCACATACCATTTTCAAACCAAATATGATAAGTTGGTTCCATATAAGGCTATGGTTGATACCCTAAAGCCGCAAATTGCAAATAGCCAATTTAAACATATACCAAGGGCTAGTAATAGAACTACAGATGTCATGGCTACTATCAGCTCTCTGATTCAACAAATAGACAAAGCTAAAGAATATCAATTCCTTGTTGAGAATTTGTTCACACCAACTCATGAACCTTCAACCATTGCAATGATTTGTGATATTGTTGGTCCTGATTCTATTTGGTACTCAAACCTTTACAACTACCTTCATAACCAAGTTCTACCACCTAACCTATCTCAAAAACAAACCAAAGCCTTTACTCATCATTCCACTCGTTATACTCTACTTGGATCTACCTTTTATCACCATAGTTTTGATGGAACTCTACTTCGTTGTTTAACTTCGATAGAGTCTAAACTAACATTAAGAGAATTTCATGAAGGAATATGTGAAGATCATTCTAGTGGGGTAGTCCTATCCAAAAATCTCTTGTGTACTAGTTATTATTGGCCCACGATGGACGTAGATGTAGTTGCATATGTAAAGAAGTTTGATAAATGTCAATGGCATGTTAATCTGATTCATGCCCTAGCACAAACTTTAAAACTGATGTTGACACCATGGATATTTGTTATATGGGGACTTGACCTCATTGGGAAGATCAACTCCACTTCATCTAACAGTCATAAACATATCCTTACCACCACTAAGTATTTCACTAAGTAGGTTGAAACTATACCCCTCACTTACGTGAGTGGAAAGCAAATTTCTAAATTTATCTTCAACCTTCTCGTTTGTCTCTACGGTATCCCCTTTGACATTATATCTAATAATGGAGGATCATTCAACAACAAAGATGTAGACCAACTATGTATCGAATATAACATCACACAACACTTTTCTACAACATATCACCCTCAAGGTAATGGACAGGCTGAAGCATCAAATAAAACCATTGTCAATATTCTCAAAAAGATTGTCAATGATGTCAATCATGATTATCACCTACATATATTCCCTACCCTTTAGACATACCATACCAATCATCGTACCCCCATAGGAGCTACACCATACTCACTTGTTTATGGTACTGAAGCCATCCTTCCCAATGAGGTCGAATTGCCTTCATTGTGCATCTCTTTCAAGCATGTCCTGAATGATCATGACTATCAAGTAGCAAGCCTACAAGATCTAGACCTATTTGATGAGAAACACACAATTACACTCACCAATCTTCAAGCATATTAGAACTGACTCAAAGGCCACTATAATAGGCATGTTATGTATATAACATTTGAACTTGGTGATTTTATTCTTAAAGAAAACCAAAAGAATACCACGACTAAGAAGAAGCATAAAGGAAAATTCAAATCAAACTAGATAGGGCCTTTCATCATTACTATAGATTATGGATCAAGAGCATACAGGCTTGCCACATCAAATGAAGATGAACTTCCTGAGATGATGAATATTATTCATCTTAAGTGGTACTATGCTTGAATGCTAAGGTGTACTGTTTGCAAGGACCATTTCATGTTGTGTCATTTTATCACTAATCTTCTTTGTATAAATGTCATTTATTTATGTCCTCTTAGCCATACCCACTTTACCTTTTTAATCTATCGACCCATCATGTTCTAAAACCTAGCCTGTTTGCCCTTGGTTTTTGTCATTCGTTACACATTTTCAACATCGAGGAATTTGATTAGTTTCAGTAGTTATTTCAAGTACTTCAGAAAAAGATCATATTTTGGAGTAGTATGATGAAAGTTTTGGCAGTTGCATCCTTCATTTATTATTCCTTTCTTATCACCAGTCTTACTATTAATTATAACCACCTTTAGGCAAATTAGTACCATTGATCCATGCCATTATGTCCTAGTTATAACCACCTATGGGAAAACTAGGGGCAACATTTGTTTCTTGAGCCTTGACATGCCAATTTGCCACTTCTTATGCCATACTATGCCTTTTTAATAACTATGCTTATTTTGTTTGAATTGACTGCTACATTAGTCAAATTTCTTCGCTGTAAAGGCAGAACTACAGTGGCTTGAGGTCCTACTGTTGGACTATGTAGGTAGAGCTCGATACTTGTTGAGATCAACTCAGTCACCCTTTCCACCATGCTTTCACCATTTTATGAGCAACCTAGGCCATGCTCTCACTATTTTTTTATCAACCTAAGCCACACTCTTGCCATTTTATGAGCAAACTAAGTTTGAATATTCTCATCATTTTGCAAGTAACCTTAGTTTAAATGCTCTCACCATTTTGTGAGCTTGAACCATTTAGTGTCTCATCATTATTGATTGAGTTGAGATACTCTAAAACAATTCCAAAAACATTTGAAAAATCATTAGAAAAGAACAAAAACATTGACCACTTCTTTGCCTTAAGGATTTTGGGAAACCTTACTAAGTTACAAGTAATTCACTTATCACTTAATTTCCCCATCTTTTTTGGCATTTTTCTCTCACACACTTGAGATTTTTCAAGACCATTCCTATTCTTATATCACATCCATTCTGTTTGTTTTCATCAGTTATCACATTCTTCCCATTCCTTAGGAAAACTACATTTGACCTAAAGTTTTTGTTGGATATTACATCCATGGAACTATGTAGGCAGTGTCCACTTGCCTAGTGCATATAGAGGCAGCTCAGCCAGCCCCTTTCTTTTCTTCTATTCCCCCATTTTGTTCATTTATTAAGTTGTTACCTATTTTATAGGGGCAATTTTGTATGGTTTCTATTGAGTGTTTATTTGTTGTTTTTTTTGCATGCTTGTTTGTTTGCTTTCAACACTATTTCCTTGATTCAATTTATGTCTGTTCATTGGGTGATTCCTTGCCCACACTTACACTTGAATCTATCCATATTCATATGCTTACATTGTCATCATGGTTTCTATCATTGGTGCATTATTTTTTATTAAGTCTTGGATTATAAGAGTCAATCCTTATGCATATTTCAGCCAAGTCCTCATGATGTTATACCATGATTCCTACTGATATGTGCTACAACAAACCTCAGGTTCAAGAAGTCTACTCAATAATATTGACATCAATATCTCTTCAACATTAGCATTCTGATTCAATTGCAATCATATCCCAAACATAATAATTAGCCATAAAAGAAGTTCAACCTTTATTGGTTCAGATGAGCATCTCCCTACTAGTAGGTTGCTCTAATTCATCATTACCCTCTGTGTTAAGTTATCATCATCATTGACCAAGTTTATCTTGTTTGCCATAATTGAGGTCTAATGATTCTAACCACCTATGGGCAAATAATTGCACACCATCCCACCTGCATTTCTAAATGATTCTCACCACCTTTGGGCAAATCAATATGTTGTCACCACTTTATTTTTCCTATCCATACAGGGGCATGTTACTATCTTATTTATTTGTCCTAATTGGGGTAGCTCCATCTTCTCAATGATTATAACCATCTTTGGTCAAATCATTGTGTTATCATACCACGTTGCCACTATCGGGGTACAATGCTTATAATTGCCTTTGAGAAAACCATTGTACACCATCCCACTTGTATTCTCAATGATTTTGAATACTTTTTCAAAATCATTATGTTTTCACCCTGTCATCTTTCCTTTTTTTGGTCCCCTCATTTTGCTTCTTATCAAGGGACCATTTGCTGACCTACTTATGCCAACCATTCCCTCGAGGGGGCAAACCATCATAAATTTAGTGTATCATCATTGCAGTTGTAGGCATACATGACCTTTTCATTCTTCGAGAAGACATTACTATGCTTATATCTTAAAACGCCTTCCCAAATAGGGGCAAATTATAAACACCTAAATTTTGCCACTAATGACCTTCAACCAGGCTTTTGACCAGTTTCCACCAAAGTGCACAATTTGTCCTAGAAACACTAAAGCACATTAAATGAGTTGAAATTGACATATTCAAGTGCTAATTTTGGCTAAGGTATCACTAAATGGGGTAATGCAATTTATGGGCCAACTAACTTTGATCAGATCATTTCGAGTCAAAATGTCAATTTTGCACCTAGGTGCTTTGGATTGCTCTTTTCTATAAAATTTATTGTATGAGATGCATGTCTTTGATATTTGGTGTTGGCAACATCCTAAATGGGATAATAGATCCAATGCATCTAATATTGAATTCCAATTCCAATCCAGTCAAATTTTGGACCAATAACAAAACATTTTGATCAATTTGAGTAATTTGTGCACAAAGTGCTTAATCATGTTTAAGAGCTAATTAATCCAAATAAAGGCTTAATTAATAATTCCATGGAAACTTATTGATCACTTGTTTTTATAAATGAATATTGAATATCTGCATCATTAGGTGACCTCATTTAATGGGAAGACATCCCTAGACCATAAATGCCACAAATATCAGGATTATGGGTCTCCCATGCCTCTTTATTACCTCTCATGCCTCATTAATGTCCCTTCTTCCAAAGTCATGATGAGGATAATTATAGATTTTAATTACATAATTCAATTAATCCATGACCACACATCTCAATCTTGAGATGGATGGTTATGGTTAATTCTAAATAAAGAGGCCATGAACATCATTTTCAAGCTTAATTTGTGCAAAGTTATAATGCAGGATTGATTCTAAAAGCTTCATGAAAACTAGTGTTACCATGCCAAATTGATTCCAAGCCAAAACCAAAGGTGCCAAGGAGAGATGGAGGTAGCCAAGCTTCCATTGCCAAGGACTTCATGAGCACAAAACCAAGCAAGCCACTATTACAAAGGCATTTGGAGCATCCAAGGAAGGTGAAGGAATTATTGTTTTTCCTTACTTTTTAGTTGTGTTTGTCATTTGTTTTTATTAATAAGTTCACCCTAATAACTAGGCATGAAGATGTTAGTGCAGTGTGTTTTTGATCTGGTTTCATTCACTAACACGATACTAATCTCCTCTTCTTAGTTAAATTCCTAGTTCACAGGTACTTCCTCTTATAGTATGGTTGGCAATGGATCACTTATTAAGGCTTTCTTCTTAGGTCGTATCACCCTCCATGGAGCTTGAATGTTGAAGTGCAACCATCTAATGTTCCTAAAGGAATACACATTTATGGTCTAGGTGACTCAACTTTTCCAGCTTCATTGTTGTTTAATGGTGGATATATACCTATATAACCTATAACCACCAATTTTCTATGTTGTATGTCATGATTCAAGGTTAGTTTGTGTTTTATTACTCAGTTAATATCCTTCCCAATAGCTATGCATGAGAATTTGATGTTCTAAACTTGCCCTTGCTCTGGAATCACTTGGACTTAGTTCACTCTTTAGCTTTATAAAACTTAAATGAAAGAAAAGGTAAACATTAAAATGAGCTCGTAAGTCCTTTTTATAGGCTCAAGGGGGTAACTTGCATTTACTTACCCCTTTCTTTTTGGCCTTCACTTCTCATAATTAATATGTTTATAACAAACACTATTCTTCAACCATCACTTCTCATCATAAATGCATTTAATAGTATTATCATGTCATGATGTTGGCACACTTATCACAACCAATTATTTTTTATATTAATGACATGTCTTGCCTCATGCTTTTCTTTGGAGTAAAAGCCAATTGTTCAACTCTTCTAATATTCATACTATTAGTAGGAATCTCTTATCCTAGGACTTTTCAATTTACACGTGCATCCTTATAGTACTCAACATGAATACATGTATTACCTCTTACCCCACACTAAAAGTGTGTTTTGGTCCTCCATGAAATTATAAGTACAAAATAAAATACCCTTTATAAAATAAACATTGCACATAACTAAGGCAATGCTTTATTGAAAATAGGAAATCCTAAACTAATGGCATAAGCCTTATTGTTACAAAAATTATACTTTTAAGCAAAGAAATATGGCCATAGCTGGCTACTATTGTATTGTCCAAGAAGAAATTGGCCATCCAATATTTGTAAATGACAACTACCTATAAGGTAAATGCCATGAACAAAAAAATGACCATCCTAATGAATACGAAATTTTCTAGAATGACGTGTAAACTTGGAGTTATAGAACAAAACTTTCATTCCAAGGGTAAATGTTTTGTGCTTAATGTGTTGATCATGCCATGCCTTTTGTCTACATTTCTCCACATCTTGACTCCAATGAGAAAATAAATAGGCTTCATCTAACTGCAATAGAGCATACAAATGTGCTTTTAATGATGACTTCTCATCTAATTATCCAACATGCACAATATGAAGAGATGGTACCAAGAATTCAACTAAAAGAACTGCTTCTATGCCATACACCAAATTAAATGGTGTGTTCCTGTTAAGGCATTTATAAGTTGTTTGGTAAGCCCAAAGTAATATAGACACTCTATCGTCCTAGTCAGTATGGATAATATTACATATCTTTGTAAGTGTTGTGCCTAAAATTTTAATGAATGCCTCAACAATGCCATTGGCCTAGGGATGACATGGTGTTATTTTGTGGTGGACAATCATGAACTTATCAAGTAGGATATGGATAGTTTTATTGAGTAAATGTGTACTCAATCGCTAGTAAAACTTAATGGACAACCAAAATAGGTTATGATATCTTCCCATATGATACACACGACAATATAATCCCTTGTTGGCATGACCTCAACCTAGTACATGAGACAATCAAATACTATAATGATATAATGGGAACCTATATGTCATCTAATTGGATTCATGGGGCTGAAAAAATCAATGGCCCATTTTTCAAATGGTTCTTGAGATAGAATATGATGTAATGGCCTGGCATCTCAATGATTCAGTTTTTCAACATGCTGACAAATATCACATTTCCTAACATGCAGTTTAACATCTTGAAAAAATGTAGGCTACTATACTCTGGCTAGCAGTACCTTGCACACATTAGCCTCACCAACATAGCATCCATTAGCAATGCCTTTGTGAACTTATAGGAGTGCTTCAGAGCACTCATGTTTCATGACACAATGTCATAAAATTTCATCTCATCTAAGCTTGTAGAGATCACTTCCAATGAGCTAAAATGGTACGGGGTAGATGATGAATTAATTCTTAGCTTGTGGAGTCAAACAAATTAGCATTACACTAGTAGTTAAGAAATATATAATATCTTCTAACTCCTCAAAAACATGAAAAACACAAAACAATTGTACATCAAGTAGGCCATGCTCAATGGCACATACTGATTTTCTCAAATCAATGCGATAAATATGGTTAGGACCATAATTAGTTTTTCTTGGTTTGACCATAATAAAAAATTGAAATTCTTGAAATAATATTATCCAATGGTAGATGTAGCCATGCAACATAGGTTTATTTACCAAATATTTTAAAGCTTCATGGTCTATATAGAATATAAAAGGAGTTGTCGAATGGTATTGTCAAATTTTTTGTAAAGCATAAACCATTAAAAGTGTTTCACACTCTGTGGTGGTGTAATTAATCTTAGCTGGAGTAAGTTTTCTACTAAAAAAAATAGATGGGGTGATTAAGGTGACCTTTACTTGATTGTGCAAGGACTGCACCAATAGTTATTCCAGAGGCATCAACATGGACATGAAATGGTTTTGTCCAATCTAGAAATTGAAGAATTGGGGCAATGACAAATTTGTCCTTTAAAGCCCTAAAGGCTTGTTAGCAAGAGTATGTCTAAATAAAGTGTTTGTTATGTTTCAAGAGTTCCTCTAAAAGCACGATAATCTTTGCATAACCTTAGATGAATTTATGATAATACATGGTATGTCCTAGGAAGGAACAAACTACGTACTGAGTCGTTGGTGCTAGTAGACAAATAATGACAACTACTTATGTAGGGTCTACCAAAAGTCCATCTTTTTAGATAATATGACTAAGAAGAACACTAAATGGTGTAGCAAAAAAACACTTCTTTAGAATCAGTGATATTTGAAGTACTCGGTAATGCTCAAGCATGACCCATAGATTAGAACAATGGTCCTTTACCAAGCCATAAACTATCTAGTCATCCAAGTAAACTTGAAGAAATTTATGGATTAATTCTTTGAAGGCCTCAACGACTATACGATAAAATATAACAGGTGCATTTTTCAACCCTAAAAGCATGATGGTATATGTGAAGGATCCCCATTCAGTAACAAATGTAGTCTTAGGTCGATCCTCCTTGGCAAACTGGACCTAATGGTACCTAGAGAATCCATTTGTGAAAGTATAAATTTCACACCCAATTATGCCTTGATGAATTTATTCTATGAATGACATTGGGAAGGGATCAATAATGCAAGATGCATTAAGTATGCGGTAATCAATGTAAATCTTAATGTACCTATCTTTTTTTATACTTATGACCATAGGACTAACCCACTTAGACTCATTAATTAGGGTTATTACTCTAGCACACAGCATACTATCAATTTCTTCCTTCATGCATGTACGTCAATTTCGATTCATCCTATATGGCCATTTCCTAACTGGTCAAACACCGTCAACTAGTTTGATATGCATTTTGCCTAGTGACAGATGAACACCTTTCATCTCACTATAAATTCTTAGAAAGACATCTTGGTATATTTTAATAATTTAAATATTTTGAAACCTCCATGTCAGTCCAATAGTTACCTACAATAGCTATTTTTGGTTCTTCATCTATGTTGATGTTGTGATGGATAGTTTGAAGAGGTTTAAAGTGTGTGTGGTCTGTATCAGAACTAGTATCACAAATAGTTTAGGCACCATAGTCTATAGGGATATCTAAATAATTTGCCAATGGATCAGGTGGGTTGGACCCTTCACCTTCATCCACATGAAACACTAGTTTTTACTTTCCTAGGCGAATCTCTTCTCAGTGTTCTTGATAAAAGATAGGGTTTGGCATAGGGATGATTTTTTCATATGGATCATTAAAGAGAACTATACCTTCTTCAAGGACATCATATATATATCACAAGTGATCTTCAATGGGACTAGAGTCACCAACTACTACTTCGTGCATAGTTTAGAGTGTGAGGTGTAAATACATTCTCAGAGATGAGTAAGATAACACCAAGTTCATACTCTCTTTCAACAAATGCCAAAAATGGGTACCCATATGACATTATTCATGAACATACCATGTTTTATCCCAAGTTTGTAAGGTGTTATAAAAAGCATGTACCCATAGGTACTCTAGCAAGAAAGACTCTTCATCCCTCCACATGGATTCACAAGATTTTATGTGTGGTTTTGGTGCTCTTACTCTGTTATAGTTGATTGTGCCTTGGATTTGGTTGTCATCATAAAACTGGTGATGCAAATCAAAGCATACTTGATCCCAATGGAGAAGTCACTCATTATGGGTTCACCACCACCTGACAATTCTGCCATCAAAGAGGTGAACCAATGAATGCATATGATCATTATTAGAGTTATAAAAGTTTTCAAGTTGTTGGATGAAGGCATAAACTTTTATTTTCCCATGAAACCTAGGAGTTTCATCAAGTCTTTATAATGGTGCATCCATAATTGGTCCTCTCATTATTTATTCAATAACAAGGCAAATAAATATGTGGAATTTATGATATTGGTCCAAAATGTTCTCACAAATACCAATGGCACTGCACACTCTTCCAATGATGTTATAGTCACTATGTGCCCAACAATTACAAGCATTACTTGTAGTATCAAAAAGGGACTGAGTGTCTGTATATTAAAGGATGACATCAAGACTAGGATCATGATGCTCACCATCTCTAGTTGTGACATTGTATATGTGGTTAATATCTTCTTCTACATTAACATGTTTTACTTATGGGGGCCCATGTGTTTGATCTAATAAAATAATGATGCGTTGATTAGTATTTTCAAAACTAATGTAGTGAGTTTTGAAGCTTAAGTTTGCATTATTTGCATAGCACCAAGGTTACCCCAATAGAGCTAGAAAATCATCCACTTTAGTTAACTCGAGAACTTCAAAATCATTTTTGAAAGGTACTCCAAGGATCTTGATCATTACATTCTTAAGGATGTCAATTGGTAGAGCACAAATTTTATTAGCCATAAACAACATGTGCAGAGATGGTTGTAATTATAGACAAGCCATTTTTCACCATGCATCCTTTGTGAGGACATTAAACTTAGTGTCAATGTCAACTAAAATATCTTGAATCACCCAACCATTGATGGAAGCATTCACCGGTATTTTCTTGTCCTCTTGAGGGCTAGGAGGAATAGGAGTATCTTGTCGTTGAGCATGATTCAATTTGACAATCTTTAATTATCCAAAATAGTTGAGGTTGAGCATTAATTGGTGTTTGTACTTGATTTTTAAGCCAATTAGTCAATTGCGGTATAATGTCTTCATCCAATATATGCTTGCAAAGCTCTTAAAAATCGTCTCATGCCACATTTTGAGGTTTTATGGCCTTTTGTAGATTAGCACGTTATTCTACTTCTTAGTCCTTAAGAAATTGAATTTCCCCTTGTAGTTCTTGCACCAACATCATAGGATCACATCCTTCTATTCTTGGGCATCAAGATACTTCCTTGCATGAGGCTCTTCATGATGTATCTTCTCAATAGGAGGAATAGATGTAGACTAAGATTGTCCACCACTACGTGTAGTAATATTAACTTATTGAGTTGTCAGGGTGCTAAAGTGCATCTATTAGTGACGTTTCTCAATGTGAATCATACTGACACCCTTTTCATTTCTTCTGTAGTGATGGCTGTGTATAGGTCAGGATAGTCTTCCAATTGATGCTCCTTTTTACAAAAAGCACATGTTAGATAGATTGGACAATCTTGCTAATAACAATATGGAGATCTACACTTATAACATGTTCTTGGTGGGAAATGACCACCTCCTCATCTTCATCCATGATATCCACCATTAGCTTGATTATTGGAGACAGAGGTTTGACATGTATCGTGCACATGCACTTCATGTATATCACTAATTAGTTGATAATCATTTGTGGTATGGGTGTAGGCTTTGCATATCTTATAGTATTCATACATTTTAGAATGTGTATCCTATTATAAGAGAGGATAGGAGTGTACATCATGCTCTTTGTGTCAAATTTCACATGAATGCTTCAATACAATGTAGATGTTTTTGCATAAACAATTGCTTTTATTATGACCTTCAGACTCACAATCGATACACCAAAGACTGTTACAAGTATCGTACATATTTTTTGTAGTTAGCTTCTCTAATTATGATGCCATTGAAGCTATTGAGCTTCCATAAAAGGACTAATTCTAGTGTTAATACTACTAACAACTTCAGCATGGAGGGCAACTTCCAGAGCTTCACGTGGGTTGGTAAAGGTCCTTTGAGACAATGTTTGTCTAAAGGGAAGCAACAAACCTCCCACAAACTATTGGGCATGCTGAGCAGTATTAATTTTAAATGAAATCTTTGACAAAAGTATTTTGAACCATGCATCATACTCTTATACACTCTCAGTGAGCTCTTATTTTATATCTTTCAATGCGATAATACTTTGTTGCTCAAATTCAAGAAAATCAAATTCTTGAAGAAATGTCATCTTGAGATGATTATAGTCAATTACAACTTGTTAAGGATTGAACTTCCTATACCATTTATGCACCCTTTATAGAAGTGTGGTTAGAAATTGTGTGGCCTTTCACTCATAAGAAGTTATGCCACACACCCTCCAAATGAGTTCACATTTATGAACATGCTCTGCATCATTCTCTACACCCTGATATTTAGGTAGATGAAGCATCATTTCATAATATACTATTGGTAGTTGAGGTGCTTGCAATGGTGGTTGTTGATAACCCCCAAATCTTGTTCTTTGAGGGGGAAGTCCACCACTTCCTCCTATGTTGCCTTTTAGTCCATCTCCAGCACCTCCAACAACAACACCCATGACATGGGGTGTGATAGTCGATTGATTAATAATACTTGGACCTATACTCTACCCACTATGAATGCCAAGTCCACCAAACATACCAAGTTGGCCCAAGAAATTCCCTTGAAGAGGAAGAGAAAGTATTAATGCAGTATGAGTTAAAATTGGCTCAACTATAATTTCCCTTATAAGATCAATTTCTTATTTTACACTATTTGTATCTCAATTATGTATAAGTAATTCATCTAATTCAAAAGTATGAGTGTGCACTATGGTTGTGGAAATTGGGTGGTTCAAATATGGTTCTTCAGTCTCTTCTATCTGGCTAATTTCTCCTTCATATGATAAAATTAGCAATGGTTGCGATTAAAAAGTGATTGAGTCCTCATTGTGCCTTCCTACATCTATTCCTAGATAATTTTTGAGCGTTACGATTTAGGAAGGGAACTTGTAGTGGTTTTACTAGATAACTTTAGAGCCTTATTGATCTAGTTCATCTTTGTTAACCCTTTTAGATTAAGGGGCATAGGGGTGGAGGGATAAGCCAGGGTTTGTAGTTTATTGGTATAAATTCTATTTAACCATAAAATGTGGATTTAAGTCGATCTTATCTTTATCCCTGGAATTGAAATTAAATGGGTATATAGAGATGAAATGGCATACGGGTGATAATTAGATCTATAGCAAGATAATTAGATGCTAAACTCAGATATAAACATACATTGAATTTATTATGCCGAGATAACCTAAATATGAAAAGTAAAACTATGCTAGCCATAAAAATGACAAAGAAGTTATGTACTTAGTTTGTTCTAATGCTAATGTGGTTCTAGATCTAGGACAAGTAGAAAGCAGGTTGGAAGGAGATTTTAGAATGATCATCAGATTCTAGATCTGATGCTTCTAGCACTCTCAACACTAATGTCAACCTGGGATGGTGTTGTCGACACTACTATTTGGGTTAGACACAATCATCTTATATGGAATACCTACTGGAATAGGATGCTACCACCTTAATGCTTATGGGTTTTGCTTTTCTTTCACTTTGGTGTATTCAGATTTGGGTCATGGAATGTCACTCCTTATGAAATGGCAAAATCCTAGTTCTCCATCTTCATAGTGACCTTGGGAAAAAATGGGTTGGTGGGCATATAATGTCAAGCTAACCCCAAAGACTCCACTATCAGATGAAGTTGCCTACATAGCCAATACTCTGAGGAGAGTCTCAGACTAATGTAGTTCTCTCATATATGTTAGCTTGTGTGTGAATCAGACAATACATGCAAAGTAAGTATAATAGTGACCTAACTTGTAACTTTGTAAATCAAACTCTTGGATTTCTCCTTTAGTATTTTAGACCTATAGATGTGTTGTACCTATGTCTAGTGTAGAAATAGGGAAGTTTTGTTCAATTGAATACTCTTTGAATGCTCTATGGTAAGAATACTTAGTATTATTCTCATTTTGCTAGACAATGAACAAACGAGGGTTGATCTTGTATTTATATCAATCCCTTTGGACTATTAAGTCCATTAAAACACTTAGGCCTACCATTAGGATACATTTTATTTACAAATTGGATGACTTTAAGGCACTAAACACTTACATTAGGACAAGATAGTGGCATCAACGCTATTGTCTATCCTAGACATTAGTGTCCAAGGAGTAGGAAAATAGGGATAGGTTCAAAACTTGTAGAGATGGAAGATAAGTACATTTTAGGCATTATGGGCAAGATAAAGGACCTAGGTCATCAACATAAAACTAGTTTGATTGAGAGATATAGACCAAGTGGCATTAAATAGAGCAGATGTGAGATGTGTGGAAGTGAAAAATGTCTAGAACTAAGAGAAACAACCAAGGTCTGAGTTTACCAAGTATATAAGATTGAGGTGCTATATAATCATAAAATATCACATACAAAAGTTTGTATTTAGGTTGTTATAAGAATACAAGGGCATGCTTCTCTTAGAGACACCCCTTTTTAATTAAATTTGAATTTAATGTTATTTTAAGTTAGTAAGTGATTAGGTGGTTAGTTGGTTGGGCCCTAGTAGTAGGGTACTATACACTTATGAAGCTTGGTTATCTAAGTTTGTAGGTGGAAGGGTGTAAGTGTTCTTCAATAATGTAAGTTTGATTTTGGATCAATGAAATAACATGGCTTTTGGACATTTTTGGTTATACCATGTGTGAAGCTTGTTCTAACAAAAACATGTTTATGACTTGTTTTTTAACATGTCATTATGCCCTATTATTGACTAAATCTGAGCTTAAAATGGGGTAGTCTCATAATTGTACACATGGTCCTAGCAAGGGCCTAAAATCTAAAGTGCAAGTTTCCAATCTTGTTACCATGTTTTTGATCTATCATTCCCTATCTAGAATTTACGCGTTGGGCTCATGAATCTCAAAAATGAAGATTTCCTTGAGCAAGTCCTCTAAAACTAAAATTAGGTAGGGTTTGGTTAAGGGTCTACGTGGATATGGTTAGTATATGCCCTTTTGATTTATCAGAGCCTTCAAGTGTTCACATAATTGTGAAGTAACAGTGCAAAGTAAACAAATATGCCAAACATGTATCATATATGCACTAGATATGTGGTCCGTGATAAATGAACTCAATCACTTGTCAATTTTATAGACAAAAAAATTCAAACTTTAGTGAAATTAATGACCGTGATTGACTTCCAACGAAGAGAAACAAGAAAGGCAACAACGGTGACTAAAATGTAAAAACTTATTGACAACTACTAGGGCCATACATACAGTCCTAGTCACATATTAAGATGCGTATGAGATGAATTCAAGAGTTGTACAAAAATACATGAAAGTAGTTTCAAGCCTAAGATATTATCATAAGAGTTGACTAACACCAAAGTTAGACCATTCATGTGCATAAAACATTGTAGATACTAAAATATGATTTTATATGATAAATTAGTCTTGTATACTTGACAAATATTATTCATGGCTCACCCCTTCCGTTCAAGACCTTTCCACTACCAAAAGGCTCACCTTCACCATCTCACTATGCCTAAATGCTTATCATATAGTCCAACACTAATATTCTGATTACCTTGTAGGCCACAATCTATATAAACTCTAATTAATATTCTACTATGGCAGTTACAGATCTTTAGTAACTTTATATCCTTCTAAACACTACTGTCTAAATTAGGACACTACCATCCGGACTATGACAATAGCGTTGATGTTAGTGTCCCAAGTTTGATGCTAGTGTCTGAACCTTACAAACAATCAAATTTGTGAATCTCTTGAGATGTATGGGTCGGCCTATTTGGTCTTAATTAACCCTCATATGAAATATTTTCAAAAAGTATGGTATAAGTACAAGTAGAAGACCATTCATTATCATCAAATACAAATCAAGCGTACATATATCTTATACCAATTAAAATACACCTCTTAAACTTGTCAAACTTCATATTCTTTCCCATTTCCAAATCAATCACATGAACAATATTCTTATAAATTTGAAGCATTCAAAGAACAATCAATAAACAATATTTATAAATTATAAACTAGATCACTACATGCACTCGTAAATAACATATTACATAATTGTTCTCACACAAGTCCAAACTATTTTAAAAAAACAAACTTTTAAACAAACACATGACAAATGCGAAACGAATGCCAAGAGACCAGTTTTGAGCGACAAAGAGAGGCCCCAAAGCTCCAAAAAAAAGTTAAAAAGCGAGATAAAGGGCAAGAAGATAATCAAGTTCCGAAAGCCATTTGAATTTAAAAAATAAAAAATACAAAAATAAATCCTGAGTAACAATTTGTCGGCCGAGATTATGATTTTTCTACAGACTTAGTTGGGAGGATGTACTTTTAAAAACCCTTCTTTTCAATTTTCTTCTCTCTTCAATAAATTTAACAAGCGCCTGCAATCTATAACGAGCATCGGCGGCCATGGCGACAGCTTCAGGTAATCTACTTCCACCCAATTATAAGGTATTTGAATTTTTTATGCTTTTAATTTTTTTCCTTCTTTTTCTATCTGTTTTTAAGGGTTTGATGCCAAGTAAATTATCTAAACTGCTCATATGTGGTCTGTTTTTTAGTGTTTTCGAAAATTTTGTCAGGGTTATTGATTTTAGGGTTTTTGACGTGTGTTTTGTAGTCTGGAAATTGAAATTAGGGTCTCCTTTTCTTTTTTTGTTTCCCCTTTTGATCTGTAAATAATGAATTTAAATCAGGATCTTTGATTTTTTAAACTATTTTTGATATTGGAGCACTTTCTTTGACAAAATCGTTAGGTTATGGCTTTCATGTTGTCTAGACGATAGATTTTATTATGCTGGAGAAGAAAATGTGAGACGGGTACATAAATTTTCGGCCTAGGTTTTGGAGTTCGGAACTGGGTTTTCCAGTTTCGGACGAGGGCATACTTCTCAAATCAGCTTGTGTCAGCCAATTTTAATTTGATTGGTAAAATGAGGGATTCTATTTGGGCTCTCAACTCTGAATTTAAAAGCATTATGATGCACTCAAGTACAGGGGTCAAATTAAGGACAGCCTTGTCCTTGCAGCAAGAAACCATTTTCATCCATATCACTCTATATATTAACACAAAATCAACTGAAATGACATACACATGATCGATACAGGCACTGAACAGATCCCCCAGGTTTAGAAATGTATAAAAACACTCTTAAACTTCATTTCACTTATTCCAAGACGTCATTACATCAAGGAACACAGATTTGATATTTTAACAAACACTTAGGTTAAATTTTGAGTATCAAATTCTCCTGGCATGCTTCAATAGAGTTCCAAAATTTAGTTTATTCATCATCGAGGTTTAAAAACCCATCTCAAAACCGATCTTCGTTTTCCATGAGACACTTAACGAGTGTTGTAACCTTCACATGAGCAGGACACCCTGTTTTCTCTCTTGTATATCAGGGACACAGTTTCAAATTCCTTGAAATGACAATTCCTTAGTTTCGTGATTCCTAGTTTTTCTTTCTTAGATTACTGAGCAGAACTTTCCCACCAGAATTGATGCCGGGCAAGAACTAAGGAAACCAATCAAAGATTGGGTTTTTGTAACCTTATGTTGCAAGAAACGAGAAACGTATCGGCAACGGAAATGTGATCGAGAAAGGTTGCGTGTAAGAAACAAATTTTATATTTAAAATGTAATAGTCAATAATTTTTAAAAAATATTTACATTTAAACAAATATAAACTTTTAATCTATTAATATTATCATTTTTAATATTAATAATTAATTTTGTTATTCATTTTTTAATATATATAACAATAAAAATATAAAATAGAAATAAAATAAATTTACAATCAAATTTAAAAAAATGAATTTACAATGAAATTAACAAACTGTTAAGGAAAATGCTAAAATAATTATTAAAAGTCCTGTCTCAGCAATCGTGTCTTGTCAATACTGCAACCATACAAATTTTAAAATTAAAGAGTTTTGAAGATATAAAAAAATTAAGAAATTTAAGCAACGCCGAAACGGCTGTTTCTGTCTGGTTGCTGTTTCGGTCCGTTAAAACGTGCAACGGCTTGCAGCTGTCACGTTTCTTGCTACAGCGTTGTATCCTATCATCTATCTGATGATTGCTTTCAATCATAATCCACAGAGGTAATGGATGGTAAATCAAGAAATCCCCTGTTTTCTCTTCGTTTTTGTAATGCCAAATTATGTGAATCCGTGGGATAATATGATTTCTTCTTGATGAGCATTACACGCTTTTAAGCAGACTCTTGCATTCATGGGAGTTAAAACACGGTGAAAACAGAAAACAGAGAAAAACACATGAGTTTGCTCCATGTGTCAGCATCTCGCCGCACGGAGCCAAGTGCAACCACATGGAAAATCTTTCTGTGAAATGAGCTCTCGAGATCTCGACATGTTGACATGTCATTTCATGTGGCCTATCAGAGTTCATAACTGTGAGAGCATTTTATTGGATTAAATTCATTAAAACCATAGAGAAACAAATAACAAAGAGAACTCCTAGATGAGAACACTTGCTAGGCTGTTAGTATCTTGTTGCATGGAGCCATCTGAAAAGTTTAACCAAGGAAAGTAACAGTGAAAGCAAAAAATTGTGGCCAATTTCCTCTGGCAGCAAGAACATAACTGACATCACATGCCATTGAAGCACACATTCCCAATTTTTCAAATCTGCCAAGGAATGAGATGGAACATTCACAATTTCAGAGATGTCTATTGGGTTCTTCCCCCCTCTAATTTTTTCTTCAGCAGTCAATCCTCCTACTTTTTGGGGAAAATTTCCCTGTCAATGCTGCATTACTGGAGTTGGTGTGATCGGACACACTGAAGATTGTTGGAACTGAGGTTTTGAGGTAACAGCCTTTCTGTTGGGTTTGCAAGGAACAAGTGCGAAGAGTTTGAGGAGGTGCGCCTCACACAATTTCACCTGCTTATCCAGAGAGGAGAATTTCCTTTCCCAATTTAATGCCAGTGGAGGAGCTACCAACCACACAGTCTTCCTCTGGGGGTCACCAATCTGGAATTTCCACCTCTAGAGGCTCAGGAGAGAAGGGATCCTCCTTGTTTTGAATGGTTAGACCTAGAGTAGGTTGATAGATCTCCCATAGTGGTTTGAGTTCATCTTTGAGTAGGAGGGCAGAGGTAGGATTAAGAGAAGACACCAAAAACTGAAAGATATAAACCACAGGAGAAAGAGAAGCTAATTTATCAATAAGCTCTTCACGGATGGAAGCTGCTGATTTTCTATCCCCTTTATATTCCTTGTTGCCACCCCAATCATGGATGTGCAGAACAGTTGTCCCCATTGCCATTTAGAACAAACCTTTTGTGCAGGCGAGAAGCAAAAATATTCTCTCCTTGTGGACGAGAAGATTTTGAGGTTCCTGCTATGGGTGCCATTTGGTAAATAGCAAGGTCAAGAATGCAATAATGAGTCGAGTGTGCAGGGGGGAATAGAATGACATAGAGGAATAAATGGGTGGAGTGAGGAGATGAAATGAAGAAGGGATTAGAGTTTTTATTGCCCAATGCATTTGCAGCAAGCCACACATTCCCATCAGTGTGCGACACGTAACTTGGATTCAAGTCGATTTTCAAGGGGCAGCCGTTAGTCATTTCAAGCTGCAAATGGGTGGAAAAATCAAGACATATACATATCACGCTGCCATGAATGATGATTCTGAAAAATCCTCTTTTTTGGTGGCTGTAGGACCATTTTATCTTTTTGTTTTCTGATTGATTTTGTTTAGGCCTCAATTCTCAGAGTTCCTATTCAGTGAACCCAACATCTCAGAGGATCAAGGCCTCCAGTCCTGGCCATTCTGAAGTGAGAGAGAGCTTTTAATTTTCAAAAAGATACCCAGATCCGCCCTTTGCATTGGCTAGAAGATCTGCATGGTTGTTAGCTTCCAGGAAGCAGTGTGAAAAGGAGATTTGTGAAAAGATTGCTGAATTTTTCGTGCTCGATGTAGGAGGTGACTGAGCTTCCAATTTATTTCCTTTTGTCATTGTATTGATAACTAATTGCGAATCCACTTCTATTTCTAGGTTGTTTATTCCAAGTGCACTGGCCAGACTAAGCCCTTCAATCAGTGCACGGATCTCTGCCTTGTTGTCAGTACCAGGAGACAAAATGGGGAGGAAGCTACTATAAAATTTTCTTGAGATGTTCTCAAGATATAGCCCATTCCTGCAATTCTTAGATTGCCTCTAGAGGCGCCATCAAAGTTGAGCTTTGACCATCCTTCCTTAGAAGGAATCCATCTTATCTTTGAGCGATCTGGTTATGTTACTCTTAGCCCTTGAACAGGAGCAATCAAATTATAATTTTTCTCAACACTTATCCATTTGCATAATTTCGCATATTTCTCTTCTAAACTGTAATTTTAGTCAGTAACTATATAATGCTATGCCCAGGATTTCTCAGATGTTTAAAACAGAAATTGCCATTGGTAGACCAAAATTATGCTCAGAAAACAGAGGATTCTCATGATAAATTGAAAATTTGAAAGTATATCAGAAATATTAGGACACAGAAATGTTGGAGGTAAGGGAACAGAATGCTTCAGATGTTACAGCAGGGAAAATCTGTACAATAGAAGTGATAAAGTTTTGTATAATTGTTCCTTGCATCTTGATTCTTTGAGCCTGGTATGTGTTTTCTGCAACAACAGCCCTCAACCTTGTCTCTGGATCCCCCATTTTGGCTAAGCAGATAATTACCTGTTTTTCTCACTAAGGCAGTGGCCCATACGGGAGGCTACAGGAACTATATTTTTGATGTGGACAGCCCTTGCTATCTGTTTCAAATCAAAAACTGTAAAAACAGCCCCCTGAGATGTGGAGCTAGATTTTGTTTAGGAAGAGATTTTTGAGTTGTTGCTACAGGTGGGGGGCTAAGACTTTGCCATACCTGATTCAGATTTAATAGGGAAATTTATGCCAAATGGGAAGCCCCTGCAGGCTGGCAAGTGTTTTAGATAATATGAGTGCCTCATCTTTTTACACCATATCTGAAAATGTTGCAGCAGAACAGGCATGATATTCAGCTATGGAACCATTTTATATTTATGGTGAGACTGTTCCAAAATTTTCTTAGTGGCACCCACCGAGTAAATTTCAGTTGGCCCCCTCCATGGGACCACAGATAAGACGGAATTGGTTTAGCAGATCACATTGCCTTGTTATAATGCCTTTGAAAACATGGCTCCACTATCCAGGATTTCTTTGTTTTGGGATCCCAAGATAAATGAAACTATTTTTTTTTGCAGTCAGTTGCGGTAGTTAGGGTTGGAGTTGTAAAAATGATTGTAGGTAGAGTTATTCATGTGATTAGTTGGTGTATCTGACATTGAATGCCATGGGCTTACATTCTTGTGTTGCAGATGGCTATCTAATCAGCCTTGAAAATTTTGCCTAAAAATGCCATGCTTCTCTTTATGTACTGTATGATAAATTCTAGGAAAGTGCCAAGCAGGCAATAGTCTAGCTGCAGGGAAGAGCAATCGCCCTCATGATGACCTGCATATAAATCCTGTTGGTTGTGCTCCCTCCATTTATGTAGCCCGGTATCAGTGTCAAAAAACTGACGAGGCCAGGTGTGAGTCCCTGTTGAGTTTTGAAAGTGCAGATGCCCCTCTCTTGTGCTTACTCGGCTTAAAGGAAGTTTTGCATTTCAGTGTACTACACCTCCATGTTAAGCGGGGCAATGATTTCCTTTTTTTCACAGCAAAAAACTGCTTAGTTAGAAGGAAATTCTGTGTTTTGTGTGCTGCATTCCTCTATTTAGTTGTGGTAGATTTTTTCTGTTTTCTAGGTACAATAAAATGAGAAATTCCAGGAAACCATGGATACTCAGAATTAAAAAATGTTAATCATTATCTACTTATTATGGTTCTGAATTTCAACCACTCTTGATCTAGGTTTTCATTAGCGGAATAAGGCATGAGACTTACCTTCTCACTGAGTGGAATTTTTTATAATGATTAGGAACTTGGAATGCATTTTTTTGTGGGGTCAATCCCCAAGGCCTTCGGTAATATTAAATGATGTTTCTTCAAATTTCAAATGTATCACTGCTGCAGTTGACCTCTGAAGATGTGTTACTCTGCAATTATTTTTGTATGCTTATTTCAAGGAAAATGTTGTCTGCGTTAGTGCTAATGTTGTTTCAAACTACAGGGTCTTTCAAATCAAGAGAAGATCATAGAAAACAGTTGGAGTTAGAAGAGGCTCGGAAGGCTGGACTAGCACCAGCAGAACTTGATGAAGATGGAAAGGAGATCAATCCTCACATCCCTCAGTACATGTCATCAGCACCATGGTATCTGAATGCAGAGAGGCCGGTAATTATTATTTCAGCTCTTGTGTGCTAATTACATTTTACTTTTCTATCGAAACTACACTAGTAAGCTGGGGTCTGTAATGTTATTACCATTGTTTTGCCATCAGAGTTTGAAACATCAACGGAAGTGGAAGTCCGATCCAAACTATTCAAAGGACTGGTATGATAGAGGTGCCAAGGTTTACCAGGCTGAAAAATACAGAAAAGGTGCATGCATTAAGTACGTCTAAATTGCACTTCGACTCTTACACATGCTTGATGACACACACACACACACATATATTCTAAAATGTTCTTATTTGTACTGAAAAAGTCACTATCATTGTCCTTTTCCAGTGGGTTTAATTGACCAAATGTTGAGAAATATGAACTGTGGAGCTTTTCAGATCATCAAATGTATTTCCTTAATTTTATTTTTGATTTGCTTATGATTTCTTGAACCAGCTGTGGGGCAATGACGCATGATTCCAAGTCTTGTATGGAAAGGCCTCGTAAAGTTGGAGCAAAATGGACAAACAAGCGAATAGCACCTGATGAGAAAGTAGAGGCCTTTGAGCTAGATTATGATGGCAAACGGGATCGGTGGAATGGTTATGATCCAGCTACATATGCTCGTGTTATAGATAGGTATGATGCCAGGGATGATGCAAGGAGGAAGTTTCAGAAAGAACAGCAGTTGATAAAGCTGGAGCAGAAGAATAATAATCCTGAAAGAGGAGAAGGTGAGGACAGTGACGAGGAAGATGATGAAGATGCTTTAAAGGTGGATGAAGCTAAGGTTGACGAGAGCAAGCAGATGGATTTCGCCAAGGTAGAAAAGCGTGTGCGTACCACTGGTGGTGGAAGCACGGGTACAGTTAGGTTAGTTTCTATTTTGATCCTTGTTGTGGTCTGGCTTTTTACCTTTTAGTCCATGGTATATGTTGTTCAAGTGGTCATTTTGATTCTGATTCTTATTCTGATTGACTCTTACATGCATAAATGTACACCAGAAACTTACGTATTCGAGAAGATACTGCCAAGTATCTTTTGAATTTAGATGTAAATTCAGCTCATTACGATCCAAAAACTCGGTCAATGAGAGAGGATCCTCTGCCTGATAGTGATCCAAATGAGAAGTTTTATGGAGTAAGCTATCTGTCATCCATGCATATTTGAATTTTGCTTACAACATTGATGCTCCTAAGAGTTAATGTTTTACTTCTTATGATCCTCCAGATTGATTTGTACTTAATGATTTTTTTTCAGGGAGACAATCAATATAGGACTACTGGCCAAGCTCAGGATTTTAAGCAACTGAACATACATGCATGGGAAGCCTTTGAGAAAGGACAAGATATTCACTTACAGGCAGCTCCATCACAAGCAGAACTGTTGCACCAGGAATTTAAAGTCAAGAAAGAAAAATTGAAGTCCCAAACAAAGGAGGATATCATGCTCAAGTATGGAAATGCAGCATCTGAAGAAAAGCCTCCGGTTGAGCTTCTTATGGGTCAAACTGAGAGGCAAATTGAATATGATAGAGCAGGCCGAGTAATTAAGGGCCAGGTAAGCTATATTGCAATCTTTTCCTTCTGTTTTGTGAAAAATTTAATGGGTTTGGAAAGGGAATTTTTTGTTTTCTTTTGACTGGTAAAATATTCCAAACGTATGGTTAATTTTTTTCCTTGTGTAGGTTTGGCATGAGCTGTTAATTCCTCTAACATCCAATGTCCATTTTCAGGAAAAGGCTGTACCAAAGAGCAAGTATGACGAAGATTTGTTCATTAACAACCACACTTCTGTTTGGGGTTCCTGGTGGAAAGATCACCAATGGGGTTACAAATGTTGTAAACAAACAATAAGGAATAGCTACTGTACAGGATTAGCAGGCATTGAAGCTGCGGAAGCATCAACTGATCTAATGAAAGCCAACTTGACTCGGAAGGAAGCTGTAGAAGGTTTTGTCCTTCGCTTTGCTCATAACATTTTTTTAAAATATTAGTCAAGATTCTGTTTTTTCTTTGATTATTGCCATAGCATTTTATTCGTTCTTTTTCGTATTGCAGAAAAGCCTCCGCAACTTGAGGAAAAGAACCTTGCAACCTGGGGTTCCGATGTACCCGAGGATCTTGTTATTGATAAGAAACGTCTTACAGAGGCTCTCAAAAAGGTAATAAGTTAATAATTGAAGATCTTGTTCACAAGACTTATTTTGTTCTTTATAAACATCAGAACATGCAATCTTGCATTAGTCTCTAGATACAATCATAAATAAATTTTATGATTGTTATTGCCTATAAATGCGATGTTTATGAAAAGCATGTGGGGCATTGCACCTCAATGCTTGCAAATCTGTCTCCATTTAGGAATAAGATCCTAAGGGCAAGGTTTAATTAGTTTTTTTTGTTAAATTTAAAAGAATTATACTGTTTACAGCAAAATAAAATAAAAATATACACCAAGTAAAAGATTGAGTGTCACTGCTTTTAAAGCCTGTCACCTGAAAGCCTTTGAATAGGAATGAAGAAAGCCATGGCAGCTATGTATCCCCATAGCAAACCATATTTTCCAGACTGACGTTACCTCTTTGAAAAGCCAACAAGGTAAAGCTGCAAATTGACGATGTGGTCATCGTACCAATAAGAAGTACAAGTTAGTGCCATTTCAAACTGAACTAGGTGGCCATAAAAGAAACTGATTGATATCAGCCCAATCGAAGTGTTTTTTTGCTAGAATACATTGAGTTCTGAACAGGAGAAAATGATCAGTCTGACTCGTCAACCCAATACCTAGTCAAATTACATAAGAATTTTGATGAGTGCCATAGAATCCTTACAGTAGTTGGTCATACAATGTGACAGGGAACTATGGCTGTACTGCAAGCCCTTGGTATTTTCTATTTCTTGTGGTATCTAACATTGAGTTATTATATTTGATTTACCAGGAAGACGAGAGGAAAAGGGAGGAGAAGGATGACAGAAAACGCAAATACAATGTTAGATGGAATGATGAAGTAGGAACAGTTTTTCCATCCTTGTTTTCCAGCCTATCTTTGGTGGATTGAATGCACTTTCACATTCCTCTCTACTATAATTTTAATTACGTTGGATGTTTTGCTTCTTGCAGATCACTGCAGAGGACATGGAAGCATATCGAATGAAAAGAATTCATCATGACGATCCAATGAAGGATTTTCTACATTGATCTTATGTGTCTCTATTTCTATAATTTTTTGCTATACCATTAAGAAAATTTGGTTAGGTAGATAAAATAACTGTGTTTACGATATATTCTATCTACTGTTGCAGTCTCAGTTTTTTACAGGGCTTGGAAATGCAAATGTTGTACTATGCTAATTAAATAGGTTTTGTTCAGTTTCTTTGTCTGGATACAAGGACAAGAAAACAAAGGAGTGTGTAAAATAACTAAGTATTGGAATATTGATAGTGATAAATTCCATGTTCTCTACATGAGATAATTCCGAGACCCTTTTAAAATTTATTGGTTTGAGCGAGTTACTAGAAAATATGGCAAGTATAGAGCTTTTAAAATTCATGTTAAAGCGCACACTCTAAAGGGATTGACTTTTATAAACAAATATTTATGGCAAATCTATCATTCATCTCTTGCCTTGTTTCAATATCTGCTTTCTGGGTTTTTACTCTACTCAGCGCCAGGTCTATTCCATGCCTACGAAAGTGTTTATGGTTTGACCATTTGGCTTCTTCTTTGCTTTGAATGGTTCTTATTTTGAATGTCCATGTTTTGATTTTGATTATGCCGATAGGTATTACATCTATGGGATAAGACTCCACCTGCCTGTACTCTATCAACATATTTCCAGGTAGAAAGACTAGAGTTGATTGCTGCTGTCCATGCCGTCCATGCAAATATCAATGCAATCACTGTAGTTACGTCATGTGACGGTTCTAGGAAATGGGTGGAATTCTACTGTCAAGACATTGAGGCTGTGCAGATGCCATAGATGGATCTCTGAATTATTGGCCGTGAGAGTATTTGCGTTCTGCAGAATCACATCTATCAGTGTGTTCGATTTTTGAATCCATGCACACTGTTCCCTTTGATGGCACTGGGATTTGGGGGAGGAAGAGTGATATTGTAGTCACATGGATTGTAGATGGCCGAAGGAAGGAGTGGTGCGGCACCCTTGATTTTGTATTTCACGACGGCCAAGTATGGAGTGGGCGGAGGAACCAGTGATATATTGTTGATTGCCCACTTTGTGAATCCGTTGAACTTCTTTTGCGTGCTGAGTAGATTGAACCCCCTGTCCTATTTAAGAGGGGGAAGCTTTTTGTGCCCTATCAGGGCAATGAACTTTGCCAAAGTTTTTCTGTCGGTGTAGTCGTTCCACAGGGGACTCTGTGGCGGCATTTTGGGGAGGACGTTGGCTTGGGGATTGGGAAGTAGTAAGAGTGGCCAGTCCCCTGGACGTCTTGGGCTGCCTGCCTCTCACATTTACGGCTGCCCAATAATTGAGAGAAGGATTTTGGTTTGCCATTATCAGAACAAAGTACGCTACCCTAAAGTACACTTCCAGATTGTCTACTTCTACATAATCTCCGTCGTCTCCACAACGGTCATGTTGTGTCCCTGCTGGTATCGTTAGAGGAGGGCAAAAATCTAAAACCACAGAGAGTGCTCTCTCTATACACACTGTATCTGCCTGCTGCTTCATTTTATAGGGGTTGAAAATGAATTTCACCTCATTTTCTATTTTTGTTGAAAACACACTATCCTCTCCTTGATACATTATTCAATTATTTGAAAGCCCTCCACACCTATAATAAATTTCTCATGTGGCTAATATCCGCACATTGTGACTACATTAAATTTGTAACTACAATGCAAACTGATACGTGTTAGCTATATCAAATCAAGGGGATGACATACTTGATTGGATGTTTTCTATTGTCAAAGGTGGACGAAGATGTCAGGTGAGTTGATTTGATTATGACAGTGTTTCAGATCTCATGTGCAATTCGAATCATAGATGCAATGTCGTTGATACTAAGACAAAACATTGAGGTCTCAAAGTCTATTTTGAAGCTTTCATTCATCCATGATGCTAATATATTGACACCTAAAACAATTACATCACGATTAAGAACATATAAAAACACCATACTTAAACCCTTGGAAGAAAGGACAAGGCCATACAAAACATGCAAATAGTGTAAGATTTCAAGGTGAGACAAGTGCAATGGTGTGGGGTAATGACAAGGTATTTTTGATGATATGGTAACATCAAGGGGCCCATATCGAACACCAAACTTACATTCAAGACAATATTTGGATTTACATAGCCAACACCCATTGAAAAGGTGTTTGTAGCTTGCAAGGTGGCGGTATCAACATAGACTTTTAATATTGGATAAATTCATATTGCACATGTTTCATGTTGGAGGCCATTAAAATTTACTGTCTTTACAATATGTATAATATAATACTATATATATATATATATATATATAAAATTTAGTATATATTATCATATTATATATAATATAAAATTATTATATTAAAATATGAAGTATAATAAATATTATATATTATATATGTATATAATATATTAACTAATAGTATATACTATATAATATAAAATGTTAGTTAATACATGTAATTTTACAAAAATATTATATATAAGAGTAGATTCACAGATGTACCTCTATTGAAATTTATTTAATCTTTTGTGCACGAAGTATTAAGCAACAATAATCATATATATCTGGTGGAGATGATGGAAAATGAGGTCGTGTGTTCATATGACATGATAATGCACTATGTGGAGAGGAGACATTTTGTTTGGTAGTGAACTTGAGCAATGACGAACTGGTGGGGAAGGGCAATGCCATATAGAGCATGCAAGTGGTGAAAGATTTAAATGTGAGTTTGGCGGTGATGGGGAGGGTCAATGACAAGGAATTTCAAGAGATATTGTATGTTAAAGCGCTCATATTGTATACAAAGCTTGGATTTAGAAATTTAGGATTGGATTTACATGACTTATACCCATTACAAAGGGGCTCATAGCTTGTAGGGTGGCGACATCTTTGATTGCTCTTTTTTTTATTGTCAAGAGTGGATGAGGATGTCATGAGCTTCAATTTGATAGCGGAAGGGCTCCATGTCCCATGTGTGACTTTAATTAACACTAAAATGTTGTTGACAAAGGACATGACAATAAGGTCTCAGAATCTATCTTGTAGTTTCCATTCATCCATGCTACCAATGCATTGACCCCTAGAAAAATTATATCAGAGATAAGAAAATACAAAAATCCCATACTCGAATGCCTAAAAAAAGATCACAATTAGACTTTGTCTTTATAAACGTTTTATTTATCCTTACTAACAAAAAAAACATAAAATCTAAAGAAGTATGGATTGAGAAAACAATGTTTTGGAAATATTATTAAAAAGAATATTTGATTATTATTTCTTAATACTTCATGCACATAAAGTAAAATGAGATTAATGATCATGGTTTCGAATGAGGTACAACCCTTGATTTACACTCTTTCACTTTACAAATCTTTATTTTACTATAATGAAAAAATTAACAAGAATTTTTTTATAAATAATAATATATAATGAAATTATTATTACACTATATTTATATATATATATTGTATAACTAAAATATATATTAATATAAATTATTTATAATATATATAATTATCTATATAAAAAAGATACTACTGTAAACTATTTATGGGCACTTGTCCTACACTGCATGCCATCCACCTGGGTATCGTTTTCCCTTTCAACTGGCCTGCAAATCTCATATTACCTCAGTTATGTTAAACGCTTAATTAATAGTGTTGAAAGATATCTATACAAATATTATTCCAAATGCATAGACATGGCTCTTTATCATCGGAAACATCCACCACACCTTGAGAAACACGTTGTGGATGCCCTTCTCAGATCTTTTTCTAATATCGCAGAGGCAAATTTAAATTTGAAGGACTTCATGCAAGCACTAAAACACTGCGATAAAACTTTAGAGCTTGATCCCCATCACCTCAAGTCCATCTTTCACAAGGGAAGAGCTTTGAATGGACTGAAAGATACAAGTTAGCATTTTGATGCTTCCATTGCACATAACAACAATGCCCAACTGCTCACGATAGATTGTTGTAAGAAATATCGATGAAGCTCAACGAGCAGAACCTGAAAGGTAAGTTTGATCTCTCTACATATTTTCTAAGATATTCCTGAGGTCAGTGATTATATTGGCCCAATAATAATTTCAAAATCTGTACAGTGTGGGCGAAGTTTATTTGCTCGTTAGAATGTAGATATTGGAGATACTGCGTTGATGGAGAATGCCAATTGGTGCCAAAGCTTTAGGACTTATTGTTTATAAACTTAAACAATCACGTAAGGTCTTTTATCACATATTTGGCTAATATAATGCCGAAGGGCAGAGGTTTGACAACTCTCAAAATAATCGAGATGAAGAAAGCATGAAGTTGGTTATCAAGGAAGAATGCATATCCTTTTGATTGAAGATAAGATGCTCCAGATGGAATAGATTAAATTGTAATAGTTTTATTGTAGCGCATGGAATTGTGCATGTTGCACTTGGGTAATTTAGTTTTAAATAAAATTGAGCACCTCTATTTTAAGAATCTCTCCCATCGTAAACACCTCTCAGCCTTAACTTCAATTTTTTTTGCAATTCAATATTGTTTTGGTCTTATGAAGGTTTTATGGCAAGCATTTTGTTTTTGGCTCAAATTTTGTGTTGATGATTTAGCATGTAAGTTTTACTCGGTGTTAGATTTCTTATGTCTGACATACAGTTAATTGTGTTTATTTATATTAAACAAAAATAAATATATGTTTTGTGTTATTCGTTTTTTAGGAGATGATTTAATCTATCTTCATGGATCACCTTTTCATGTTTTAATTTTTTTTTATAACTTTTTTTAAGTAGGCATCGTTAAGATAAATGAAGTTGGCCTTTTCGATTGGTTTGTTTTAGTTTGTAAAATTTAAACTTTTTTTTTTTCATATAATTTGATGTAGGTGTAATTGCATTTAGGAATTCAACAATATATCATTTTTGGTATGTTGAATGGGTTCCGAAAAGACTTCAGTTTAAAATTGTAAGTCTTATATAATAAAATTTATCTACATCCAAGATTTTGGCAAAATCTTAGAGATAAGGTTTAAAGGAGAATTTTTATGATTCACCTAGTGACTCTTTCGGTTAACAGACTTTGTAGCTTATGAGAAGGATCCAAACATGGTTTGTTACTCAAAATAACCAAAGTCAAGACTCCATTATGTTTTTGGAGTTATCTATGATAAGAAATCAATAACCTTTTGTAAGAGGATCTAGAGCTAGACCCCGTAAGAAATTGTCTCCATCTCTTATAAGAAGATCACTAGTTACACTAGTTACATTCTTCCAAATACATATTACGGGGATCAAGGTTTGAGCCTTTTGCTGCTTAGAACTCTGGAAATCCATTACATTTACAATAGTGAAATGACATCCTTATCTTAACATTGAAAGCACTTTCATAATATGCAATATATGGTCTTACTTGTATGATTCACATTCAAGAAGTGGCAAATATATGTGAAGTGCCTCATATTTTAGCTTCCAATGTAGCTCCTAGATTACTTATGACATCTTTCAAACACAAGCCATTATATTGGATTTGAAGTTTGGAGCCAACACCAATTTCAAGTTAGGATTAATTGGGGAGTTTATTATATAACTAGTTCAAGGAAAAGGAAGAAAATTTATCTCTTGCGAAGCAACTTACAATAATTAAGAGAGCACCCAGATAGTCCATACCCAACTTCAATATCAAATTCAAGAAGACATGGGAGAGAATACCAATTGAAATAGGTCCTTCACCAAACGTGCTTTTCTTATAATATTTAAAAACGTTAGTCTAAAAACAACTAATGATCTAATCTATGAGAATAATAACCTCCCTAATGCTTATGATTTAACTATTATAATAGAAAATATTCATATACATGCAAAAAATTTATCCCCCAAAATTACCATAACTATTTTACTAAAAATCTGTGACCTTCCCCAAATTTCTCAATTCCTACAAAACCAAATTGCGAAATCTCTTACTATAATAGCTGTTACACCACAATCTTTTTAACAAAGGTACGATTATCCCAATATTTACCTGCACCCACATCCAACAATTATATCTTCATATCTTCAACCTCAATATCAAAATGAGACAGAGTTTAAGAATACCTTAAAAGGGATTTTCAAACAAATTGGTAGCTATTAAGACGTAGAATGCACAAAATGTTCCAAGGCCCAAATTATGACAATAATCAAGATTATTAGCCCATTGGATATCGACAAGGTACACAACCACTACCTCAATTAAATCAAAAAGCTTCACAAAGCCAAGGTAGCTGAAAATGGTATTAAGGCCATTGTTCCAACTCAAAATATTCTAACAGTAGAGTGCGATCTTTGGTGCTTGGTGTGCATTATAACACATGAACCACACAATTGCGTGTTGTATCAAGAGCAAGCGTTGATTGTAAGAGATGCCCTAAACTATATATATGTGATCACTTTTATCAAGCCATGCAGGTCTGCATTTACCTTAGCATTTGGAGTTTTTTACAGTGCATCTCCTCATGCTAGTTCTTCTGTCATTTCTCCAGATTTGGTTTTCTGTTGATCTAGCTTGCACTATTTTGGCATTGCATGCATTGGTTTATGATTTGCAGTGTTCAGACCTGTGTTTGAATCGAGCTCTGTAGAGCATCGATCCGACTGGATTTGCTTTGACAACATTTCGATCTTTCATTAAACTCCTTGACATCGGCTTCGTATGGTGCATTAATTGCATTGGATTGTTCTGGCTTGGCCTCGGCACAGAGCTGCTTGCATTTGCGTTGAACTCGGCTTAGACATTTGCGCCGACTGCGTTCAACTTTGGTAGCACGACATTCAAACAAACCCTTGACAGACTCAAGCCAAGCTCTACACTATGCGCTCTAGTCACGATTCGACTGCACCTAAGCTGGTCGAGCTCGTCCGATTCGAGCAGCACCCTGCATCCGCTCCACAGGCGGAGCTCTACTCAACAAAGTACGCGGTATCCACTCTGAAAACCGCTTATTGCATCAGCCCACGGTATTCACCTTGAAACCGCTATTTAGTTAGCCCGCGGTTTTTTCCCTTTCTTCCCTGGTATAGTTTTAGGTGTTTTTAGGTTTAAATTTAGCTTTTTAGCTTTTAATGTTTTGTAATATGTAATTTATTGTTTGGTATTTAGTTTAGTTTTAGTTTATGTTTTTAATCTTTAGTATTTAATTTCATATTTGTTTTAAAGTTGTGTTAAAAATTTATATTTAATTGCTTTTTAAAATGTCATCCTAAGCTTAATATCAATTTTCAAGAGTTGTTTTTTCTAAGTTGGTATTTTATGTTTTACGATATTTTAAGTTGTTCGATTAAGTTTTTAAGTGTCAATTAGTTTTAGCGGTTAGTTTTTTGTTGTTTGTTTCTCTTTTATGTTGTTTTTAAAATAAATAGTTATTATTCATACAATAAACTATTTCTATTGTGAGTATCTATTAATAAGTTGTGTTCAACGATTTTAAATGTAATAATATCCTCTCTTTTGTAAGGATGCATTATGGGATGAACTCGACATCCATTCTGTGAGAGGATTGTATTCATCTATATTCACACTAAAGGGAGGTGTTAGGAATATTTAGTGCATACATGTGTTGTATTGTGATGTGTTATAGTGTGAACATGTTTTTAGGCATAACTTAGGTAGTTGAGTATATACACATCTTGTAGATGGTATAATATTAAATAAATTATTTAGGCTTTTTATAATCCTACATCTATAATGTATGTTGTAATAAAGTTGCTCAAAGCCTATATATATGTAATGATTCTTCATGTTTAAATCAATTGATGATGATTTACGGAATTCAAACTTTTGCTTTCCAATGATGGAGGAAATCTCCAAGTCACATATGTTAGTAAGAACTTGGCATGGCACAAAGAGTAAAGGTTATTATAGAGAAAATTTCAAACATTCTACATTGATCTTAATGAAGAACAACTAAGAGGATAATTGTGTTGTCATTGAAGACGACCTTGAATGATCAAGTGAAGAGGGAATTGGATATATTCAAGATTGGATAGATTCCAAATATGTTCAATGGGAAGTAAATACATACTACAATTTTGAAGAAATGCAAGCCCTTTAGGCCACATAAAAAATACTTGATGATACAAAAGGATTATGGAAGCTCTACTTTGACGTGTTTAATTGTAAGAATGGAGCTAGAATAGGTGTAGCTTTGTTTCTCCTAATGGAGACAAGGTAATTTATTCTTACTTATTGTAATTTTCTTAAATCAACAATGTAGCAAAATACAAAGCATTGGCTCTAGGGTTGCAATTAGTCGAGGAGGGGTTTAAGCTTTTAAAAATATTTGTAGACACCAAGTTAGTTGTCAAAAAAATATTACATGTTTAAGTTACTATGAATAGTAGACTTAGATATTAAAAACATAGAATATTAAATGTGCTTGAGAATTTTGATGCAATGAATGTTCATGTTATTATGAGATGAAAAATACTGAGGCAAATCACATAGTTGTCACTGAATAAAGTTTGTACTTCTTAAGGATCTTCTTATAAGTAAAATCCATGTAAAAGTTGCCACTAAGCCATCAATGCTTGATAATGCCACTTATTGGATTTTTTTTTAAATAATGGAGAGCAAATGAAAGTTTCATTTAAGAAGTTATATTTTCCACCGCAACTAATCAAAAACTTGATCAAATTTATGTTGAGCAAGTCATCCAACTAAAATCAAATAAGATTCCATATGTGTTAATCACCCTAGAAAGTATGTTTAGTGTTGATGATCAGATAAGAGGTGACAAAAGAAGTAGGATGATTAAGATTGAAGACTATTATGAGGTGCTAATAACCCTAGTAAATTAATTGAAAATTGGTAGAGTTTGCACTCTTGCTTAGGGGATTTATCAAGTTATATCACGAATATGATGACATCACAACATGGAGCTATGATGACCTCAAGGGGTATGAAAAATATATTATTGAGTATACCATTGATTTGGTACCAAACTAGACTATTAGGCAAAAACAAAGCCCAATAAACCCTAATATTGAGCCTCTTATATAACATGAGTTATCAAAACTCATATAGGCAAATATCATTTCCTATCAAACATTCCACTTGGGTGGAAAATAAGGTGCCTTTTAATAAGAAAAATGGAGATATCAAAACTTTGTGTTGATTTCAAAGATTTAAACAACGCTTTCCTCAAGGATGATTATCCACCATCTTCAACAGATCAATTCCTACAAACAATGGTTGGGCTAGAGATATTTTATTTACTTGATGGATTATTGAAGTATGACAAAATTAATTTGAGGAGGAAGATCAATATAAGATCAATTTCACAACAAAATGGGGTAGCTTTAACTATCAATGAATGCCTTTTGGCCCATTAAATACCGGTGAAAATTTACAAAAAGTAATGGATATAACATTTAAAGGTTTAGTCATTGATATCATATTAGTGTATTTGAATGACATTACTATGTTTAACAAAAAAGGAGGTAAATCACATGAAGCATCTAGAGATTTTGTTTTTTGAAAGATGCATTTTTTTTGACATCTTGTTGAATCCTAAGAAGTAAATGTTTGTAGTACATGAAAGAAAACTTCTAAGACACAATGTGTCAAAATATGGTCTAATCATTGATCTAAAATGAGTAGAATCCATTTTACAACAATCATTAGTCACTAACAAGAAGGATCTACAATCCTTTATGGGTAGGATTGTTAGCTAAAATTAATTTTGCATAAAATTCCTTTAGCCAACAAATAACATACCACACATACATCGATATATAAACTCCAAAGGAGTAACTCACTTAAGGTGTACAACAGGTTACTAACAATGACCTAAATTTGTGAATCAAGATGAAAAATGAAGATTTCATAATCACATTCATAACCCATCCAATAATAAAGATCCATATGTGCACAACCATCATCTAACTTACACTACATACAAAAAAATCACAACACAACTCAATGATCAACAAGAATAATGCAAACATTGTAATGGAGCTCCTTATTCCAACTGTCATGCACATACATCAAGGATTCCATTGCCCACCATGAAATGGATCACACTAATGCTATTTATTGGCTAAGATTGTGCTCCAACCCTTGTAGAAGATTATAAGGGAACCATATTCTATCTCTCATATGTGTAGGAGGTATGTTTACAGAGATACAAGATTCAACTACTTATAAAAGTGCATTACAACTAACACACCTACCCAAGCCCCAACATTAAATGCATAACATAGTTCCAAAGTAGAAGTACATGTATGTGCACATGACATATGAACCCACTTAACCTTACCTTCCCACATGTACACACATAATACCACAAATATATCAATGCTCCATGACTCATAACACATTTATGTGGGTGCTACCCTAGGTACATGGCCCATAATAAAAAAGGGTCTGATGTATTTTTAACGAAAATGCATCAAGGCACATCATCATATTTTACAAAGCAAAACAATATTTTAAAGGTTAAAATATGGTGCCAAAATCCTCCCACCTTAGTCTTGTGTTTCAGCCTCAAAACACCTTTATATCTCAATTAGTAGACCGTGCACACATAAAAGGAATTCCACATGCACTTTCCTTTCAAGGACACTACACTATTTCCCTGCGGTCAACATTTCTCCCTTGGGATCACCTGTCCCTCCAAATATTGGTCCTATCATCATCTGTGCCAAGTCATTACAATACACAATTTGAAAAATATCGTAACTTCGATACCTTACAACTTACCCAACAACTAAAGCACTAAAAAATATGAACACCTTGGCCTATATGGCAGGTCCATCAAGAAATTTGTGACTAAAACTTATTATTCACCTAGATTCAAGACTCATTACAATGTCATTTTTTTTACCACAATAAAGACATTAAATATGCAACCCTATGCCATCAAGTGGAATATGGATTCTTGCCATCATCATTCAATATCAAGGGGATTTTTTGAACACCAACCAACCTCAGACAACATTATGTCATACTCAAGACTTGTCAAAGATTGTCAATCTATAGAACAATTGAACCTGTCAACCAAACATCATCTCTAAAAATCAATAGAGGTCCAATGTTACCAATATGTGAGTGTCTACATGGTACCTATGCCATATCATTGGAATACATGGATATTAGGCCGATACACTTGCCAAGTGTATAGGAATAAACATTGTGTACACAACTCACTCAAACTTGTGATCACATATGCATGAACCTACAATGAGTGGGTGCCCCCTTCGTGTTAACTTACTATTTATGCTCTGACACTGTAGAGCAACTTTCTATTTGATACCTACCGAATAATCATGCTCACACTATTAGGACTTGCTCCAAAGTAGTATTAGATTATTTTAGAATAGATATTGTAATAAGGGGCATGCATCTTTCATAAAGACACCCCATCTAATAAATGATTAATTATTTTTAGTAAATGGATTGTAGGCATTACAAGTATTTATGTGTGCAAATTAGTATGATGTTATAAGTTAGTTTTGGAGGTTTACCAGAATAGTAAAACCTTTATATGTCCCTTATATTCTTTGTTGAGGGTTAAAGACATTTAGGCACCTCTTGCACTTACTTATTTTGATATCAATAAAATGTTTGTACCCAACCTTAGTGGGCACAAAATTCAACCTAAGTGTTTTTTTAATTATGATCAACGAATGTGTGTGAAGAAAGAGTGGTGGGCCCACGAAAGAGACAAAGATAAGATTTATGTGTGAATAGAAGAAGGCTTAGGGAAGTAATAATTTTAATTTTTTTTATTTGCATTTTTAAATTAGTTTGTTGTAAGATTGAGTAATTTCAATAATAAAACTATTGTTCTTTCATAACATACGAGTATTTTTTAGATTCTCATATATATGGATAATTTTAAGAATGAACGCCTAAAAATTTCAATAATATCTTGATGAATCTTAGAGTTTAGACATAATTCCATTAGCTAATATTTGAAAAAATATTCATGCAAGATAAAATTGACCACATATTTATTGGCTCTTTATAAAAATGTATAATTGTCTAGTGAATTAAATGTAATATTGAAAGTGAGATATAATGATATCATCTATTCCTTCTGGATTGTTTATACTTAAAGAGACATCAATTATCTCAAAAATTGTATGCAAGTGTTGCGTTTAACAAATATAATGAAACCACAAATTGTGTAAACATACATAATGATTAAGACCCAAGAATTTTTTTGAATATTTAGAACGTGTACCTTGATAATTTGCATATCAAATATGAACGTTAAATTACACATAATAAGAATCCTCTAATCCTAAGAAATTCACTGAACACTTTGATCTCCACATAAAGCAAATGATGCTTCCAAAACTTTTGCAACTATCCATCAAATAATGAAAAACAAAATTCTATAAAATTATTGAGAAGGAATACACCCTTTTTATACCAAAAAGAGAAACAAATATTTCATTTCATTTTAGGAGGCATTTTCTCAACTACTGGCCAGGGTAAAACAATTACCACAACATATAATTTTCAAATGTACATGTAGATTCTCTCTCCAATCAAATGAGACCAGATCAAATATATGCATATAGGATTTTCAAAGACAAAGGCATCCTTTAGATTATAACAAACAATTATATACTTAAAATATTTATTTAGTATAAACATGATCCATAAACTAGGTGAAGATTCTACTCTAGGTCTCATCAACATGGATCCTCTTACTACTAGCTTAACAAGAATTAGTTATATGACTGTTCTAGGCTATTAAGCTTGTAAAAACATAGATAAACAAGTGCTGCAAGTGAAATGTACAACCTATTGCACATAAACATGAAGCATATGAAGGAGCAAAACACAAACAAACACAAGAGTTATCTTGGAGAAACCCAATGTGGGAAAATGCAAGTGGGTGAGGCAATTACACTCTCCTTCCACTATGCAATGTAATAAATTTATAAAGTGCTACCAAACATGGCCTTCATAGACAAAATTTTCACTACCACTCTGTCCAATATTCATATGCAAGGATGTTTTGCACTTATTAGACACTTCTGTGTACTTCCACACAATTGAACCAAACATATACAAGTAAGAAATGATGAGATAATATGAAAAAAGACTCAAACTTGCAACAAACAATGTGAATCAAACTTTCATACTTATCACTATGTTTTTTGATGTTTATTGCCTTGCCAAGACTTGTATTTATGCTCTCTCAACCTTAGAACCTATAAAGAAGTTGAACTGAACCTCCAAGGTGAAGGAGAAATGTTTGTAATCATCCAAATTCATGTGGCTCTAAAGATATACAATTGGTTTCAAATATCTATAGGTGGCTATCAAGATCAATAGGTGACTCTCAAGATCTACAGTCCGGTGTTGGAGTCCTCTAACTTTCAAAGGCCATAAATTTTGCATACAAACTCAAAATCACATGCCCTATTTTTGAACTTAAATAATTTTTTAGGGGAGCTCAAATATGTACTATAATTTTTAATTTTGATGTCAACCATATGATGTTTTATTCTTGTATAATATAAACTAGTAATTTTCCTTCCATTTTAAGAGCTTACAACTTAATGACTATTCACCATGAAGATGTCTGGATCATCCTCATATTGATTTTTGAAAGAAGCATATCTGGTTTGATGTTTTTTGAGTATAAAATGTATTACAAAAGTGTCTTATGAACATGAGTTAGATCTAATTGGGCATAGTGAAAACCTATAATACACATGACTAGTACATTAGGATCTAAATTTGGAGCATACCTCCCCAATTTGAGGATTTTAAGTCCCTAAAATCTTTAAGAATCCTGTAAGTGAGTAAATTTCTTCCCCATATATTTTTTGGAATACCATTTGGGCTTTTTGGGTAGCTAACCCTTTAACCCAACCAATTGATGTTCTTATAATCTTCTTTGCGTTGTCTTTTCCTTCTTCTATGAAATAACATCCTCCTCCAATGCCAATTGGCTATCTACCGAGGTGAGGTCTTCAATGGAATGTAGAAACAACCCTTCATCTTCATTGTCTAGCATAAAAAGATGAAAAATACGTAAGTTCTCAACATTGAAAACTGAATATATCTTCATATAAGGAGGAAAATAAAGTCTAAAAGCAATCTTGCCTACTTGTTCTAGAATCTTAGATGGACCATACCTAAGAGGCTTAAAATTATTTGACTTACCTTGGAGCCTTTCTCTACTCAAGTAGAACCATACCTTGTCTCCAACAAGGAAATTATGCTTAGTCCTATGCTAATCATGTCTTGATGTATACTTAGCTTGAGACTCCTTCAATCTCTCTTGTGCTTAGAGGTGAATTAGTTGAATTTTCTCAATTATTTTTTCCCCTTTGTGGACCTCAAGATCCACTTTCCAATTGCCTTTGTATGGTTGTCTAAAAAATAAAATCAAATGTACATGGAGGTAAGTAGCTAAAACAAGTTTGAAAAGGAGATTTAATATTAGAATAATTCACACCCCTATTATAAAAATGCTAAATATACATTGAATTTTCATCCTAAGTCTTTGGATGCTTCCTATTATACCCTCTCAAAAGATGTACCAATGTTCTATTCACATCCTCAGTTTGGGGATGAAAAGTGGTAGACCATTTCATCTTTAGTATCCATCTTGTCCCATAATGTGGCCCAAAGTTAAAAATTCCCAAGAAACCTTAAGTCCCAATATGAAACAATAAAACTAGGCAATCCAAAGTACACTCACATGTTAGCAAAAATCAACTCAACTACACTGCTACGTTTGAGGGTCCGCTTACAAGGAATAAGAATACAAATTTTACTAAACCGGTTCAAACCCACACAGAGATAGTCATTCCCCTTCCTTTACATAGACAACCCACCTAAAAAATCCATTTAAATTTTTTCCCATGACATATAAGGAATCGGTGATGGCATATATAAACCCAACTTCATGTTACTATTCTTATATTTACTACATAAAACACATCCTCTTATAAACTTGGAAACATCTATTTGCATATTAGGCCAATAAACATACCTTTGTAAATGTGCAATAGTCTTTGTAACACCAAAATGTCCATACATTTTGAAGTATATGCCTCCCTCATTAACTAAACACTTTCTTCATTGGGCACACAAAGCTTACCCAACTTGTAGAGATCAATCTTGAAGATAATAATCCTCCTTGGACTCAAAATTTTGACCTTGGGACTTAACTTCTTTAAGAAATAAATCCCCAAAAAATTCATCATGATCATATCCCTCTACATAATATTCATACATAAAAGGCTCAAGAAGAGTTCTGGTGCCCATGACTGAAGGAAAAGGATGTCTTGACAACATATCAACTAGTTTTTTAGTCACACTTTCTTATATTTGATAACCAGATGAAACTATTGAAAAAATCCCATCCACTTATAATGTCTACTTTTCTAAAGTTTAGTTTGAGCCTAAATTTATTAGAGAGGTTGATGATCCCTATGGAAAATAGTTTCCTTACCCATGAGACAGTGCTTCCATTTCTTGATGACTTGAACAAGAACATAGAATTCCTTGTCGTATGTATAATAATTCAAAAATGCACCATGAAATAAATTAGAATGGTAGCATACTGGCTTACCTCCTTTAAGTAGAACAACCCCCGTAACATAGTGACTAGCATCCATTTCCATCTCAAAGGACAACTGCAAGTTGGGCAAAGCTAAAACTGGAGCATGGCTAATATTATGTTTAAAAAACTAAAACACACTTTGTTGCTTATTACCCATAGTAAAAGTCTTACCACTTGTTGTAATGGAATGCAAAGGTACGACTATGGAAGAGAAGTTCTTGATGACATTCCTCAAATACTATATTGCACCCACAAAGCTTCTTGTCTTGATCACACTAGAAGGCCCTGGCCAATTTGTGATGACCTTTACCTTATTAAAATCAATTCTCAATTCACCATCCCCAACCACATGCCCGAATAAGACAAGTGATTGTTGAACAAACTCACATTTATTCTCGTTCAATACTAACTTGTTCTCCTTCAAAACTTATAAAAATTGTTAAAGATGATCAACATGCTCATCAAAATTTCTATTGAATAAAATAATATCATCCAAATATACAATGACAAAGGAATCAATAAATGGCCTCATTACTTCATTCATCAACTACATGAAGGTAGTTGATGCATTCCATATCCCAAAAGGTATAACCAACCATTCATACAATCCTTGTCTTATTTTAAATGTTGTTTTCCAAACTTCCTCTTTTGTAATCCATACTTGGTGATACCTAAATTTCAAATAAAGCTTAGTAAAATACTTGGCATGTTGAAGCTAATCAATAAGATCATAAATCCATGGAAGAAGGTACTCATTATAGTTGGTTATCTTATTAAGTGATATATAATCAACACACACTCTCCATGTGCCATCTTTCTTGTGTACTAAAAAAATAGGAGAACCACATGGAAAAGTAGTAGGACAAATTAAACCTTGACTAATCAAGTATTGTAACTATTATTTTACCTCATTGCATCCTTCAAGGATTGCCTATATAACCTGAGAATTGGAAATGGACTATCAGGTAGAAAATGGATTTCATGCTTAATAGGACTAGTTAGTGGTAATCCTGCAGGCTCATGGAAGACCTCATTAAACTATTGTACTATCTATTCCATATTTTTTAATATTTGTTAGTAAACATACTATAATAAGTCTTATGTACAACCACTTGTTTATCTTGAATATCTCTCAAAATAAGCAAAGCAAACTTCTGGCTAGCATTAATAAGTTTCTTAGTTTTAGAGGAACTTACCAAAGAGATTTTAGAATCACCTTTTTAGGCTAAAATGATGTAGCTCTTACCATCCTTTACCAAATGGAATTTGTTAGCTCTCCTCATGAAGTTTGCATCCTGAATATACAAGTAAGGGCTACCAAACACTACACCACACACATAAAGAGGCACAACTCCATTGTAACTCCATCAATGAAATTTAATTTAATACCAAACTTAACTTTGCATTGCTTGGTCACCTTGATGTCTACACCTTTATTTACACAACCCAAATAATATTGGCTTAAATGATTGTAAGTCTCAAACCCCAATTTGTCTACCAACTTTTTACTTATTAAATTTGCCTGTGAACAAGTATAAAAAAGAGCACCCATTTTTATTTATTCATTTGTTTTTTACTATGGAAAATATTAAAAAGTACACTGTCTAAAGCACTACCACTAACAAAACATACCTCTCTATTGATGAAGGTACAACACAAAGTATCATCCACCTTAGAGCTGCAACCAATATTCTCACCTTAAAGAGAAGACATAGCCTTTTTATTCTTATTATTTTTGAATAGATGTAATTTTGGATGAAGCTTACAACATTTATAATCAGAATGACTATCAACATTACATTCACTACAATGTATTTTATTATCCTTCTTTGAAACAAAATTATCATTTTGATTTCCTTTCCATTTAACTTTCCCATTTTTCTTAGAGTTGCCTTGTTTCTTGGATCTCTTTTGAGAGGTAGATGGAGTCTTCTTATCCCTATACAAGTAGTGAGCTTGAGAACAAACCTAATATACATCTATAGGCTTGGTCAAGAGGATTTATCTCCTAAAATGGCTATGGATGCCACCCACGTACTTCATCAAGAGGTCACGGTTCATTACTTATTTGCCCATTTGGAAAACCTTCTAATAGAACTCATTGGTGTACTCTTGCACGCTTGGCCTTTATTTTACCTAAGATATTTATAACACATGGACCTCTCTTCATCATAATAAATAGGATAAAATTTCTTCTTGATTAGCATCTTAAAATCATCCCAATTAGTAATAGGAGGAAGCTTCATAATAACTAAAGAATGAACATAACTCTCAAACCAAGTTAAAGCATGATCGGTTAACTTTAACCTTGCAAAAGATTTTTTTTGGCTTCCATTAATCTAATGTAAAGTAAAATATACCTCAAGTTGGGATAGCTAATGGTCTAACCTCTTTGTGTTAACATCCCATCATATGGCTGAATTTTGATATTCGCCTCAACCTTGAATGGAGGTGGAGATTGATTGGTATGGGGTTGATCTTCCTTATTATCATGAGTCTTGGGAGCATCCTCATTGATTTATTTTAATGTCTCAATGGAAACACCAAGATCATCCATAAATATCCCCATAATGGACCCCAACTAGTCAAGCTTGATCATATAAATGGAAATGCTAACTACTCCATCAAGCTTGTGAAATTGTGCTTCTGCTATTCAGGCATATTTTTCAGTAGCATGGGCCATACTTTTGATCTTTTGTTTCCAATTACTTATGGAAATATCTGCTTCAAAGGGAACTAAGACACTTTGACCACTAACACTACTTGATCTAATGATGGGCATAAAATTGTAATGTAGTCACGGACACAAAAAGGATTGACTTAACCAACATTGATACCAATATGATCTATAAAATAGGTGGATATTACACTCTAAGTCTCATTAACATGGATCCTATTAATACTAGCTTAACAACAATTGGTTATATGACTGTTCTAGGCTATTAAGCTCATAAAAATAAAGATAAACAAGTGTTGAAATTGAAATGTACAACCTATTGCACATAAACATGAAGCATATGAAGGAGCAAGGAACAAAAAAATACAAGAGTTATCCTAGAGAAAGCCAATGTGGGAATAACTCTAGTGGGTGAGGCAATTTCACTTCCCCTCCACTATGTAATGTAATAAATGTACAAGGTATTACTAAGCATGGCCTTTATGGACAATTTTTTCATTACCACTCTATCCAAAACTCGTACATAAGGATGTTTTGCACTTATCAAACACTTCTATGTACTTCCACACACTACAACTAATAAAAAATGAGATAACATGAACAAAGACTCAAACTTGTAAAAAATAATGTGAATCCAATTCCCATACTTCTCACAACATTTTCTGATGTTTATTGCCTTGCCAAGACATGTATTTATGCTTTCTTAACCTTAGAACCCGCCAAGAAGCTGAACCAAACTGCAAAGGTGAAAGATAAACATTTGTAACCATCCAAATTCATGTGGCTCTAAAAATCTATAGCTAGCTTTGAAGATCTACAAGTGGCTTCTAAGATCTATTGTCTGACACCAGGGTCCTTTAACTTGTGGAGGCCATAACTTTTGCATACAACCTCAAAATCACGTGATATTTTTTAATCTTACATAATTTTTTGAGGGGAGCTAAAATGTGTAATCAAAAATTAATATTTATGCCAACCATATGTTTTTTTATCTTTTACAATAAAAACTAGTACTTTTCCTTCTGTTTCAAGAGCATGCAACTTATCAACTTATCACCATGAAGATGTTTGAATCATCCTCACACCAATTTTATAATAAAACATATTTGGTCTGATTTTTTTTCATATGAAATGTCTTACAAAAGTGCCTTATGAACATGAGTTACTTCTAATTTGGGTATAGTGGAAACATCTAGTACATTAGGATCCAATTTTGGATCAAAACATACAAATGATTCTTTCATTAATTATTTAATTTTTTTAATATGGAATTCCTTGGCCACATAGATGACTTAAAATAATATCTAACCACTCCCATTTGATACTTGAGTATTTATGACACAATCACACAATACAAAAATAGGATAAGATGTGAATGATTCACCTTTAATGTGACCCATAACTACCGTAATAGCAACAATTAACTGTAAAGCTTAATCCCACCATTTACCTCTCTTTCTCTTTCTCTCATTCACACAATAAAAGCCACCCCATGCCCATTATTAAAATAAATCTTGTTTACTATCCTCTTCTTACCATACCTTACACATTTTGTAATCCAAGAGTAATCCTCATTTAGTAACAATATACCTAGTCTCATTTTATCTAGAAGCCATCACCCTCACACATTCATGCACCTTCACCAACATGTTATCCACACACATTGTAAATTGGATTCTCTTTTCCAAGCTTAAATTCTCCTCACTCCTCACTCCTCTACCATGAAGTTGTAGTTATAAATTTCTAAGTCAAGTACATAACATGTTTGGTATTTTTACACTCATTCAAGTGTCATTCCTCTTCATGGTAAAATTATATTCAATATCAAAAGAGGGAAGATTTTTTTACAACTAATGAATAAAATTGGACTGATATTTAACACAAACTATACAACTAGAATGCATCCCTCAAAATCATGCACCTAGAATAGAGTTTATTGTGACTTTTCCTTTACACTCTACAAAATAAATCTCATGTACTCTTTGATATCTAAAAACTTGACTTTTGCAATATATATTATTCCAAGTCTAATGTCCTTGATAATCTAAGGAAATCATTTCATAGGTGCTTTAGCACAATCTCTTTTGGAGTGAAAGCATATCCAAAGTTGGATTTATCCTAAAACTTGTTCATTGGAAGCTTACCCATTGGTATCCATGAATTGAGTGAGCTAAGAGTGTTAAAATTAGAAATAAACATCTTCTATGGCCCCACTCCTCTTGCTTTTAGACTTCTCCCAAAGAAGGAAGCACTCTTATTCCATGAAAATACCTTGCCTACCTTTATTAGAAACTTGTCAACTTTGATCAACTTCATTATTGGTGAAAATCATCTATAACTACTACCATACTATAAGAGATAAAATTTGAAGTGGCTACAACAGTTATGGCTCTATAATTTTACCTTATTAGAAAAATTCCCAAGTTTTTTTGAAATTTTACATAGTTAGAAACATTGGCTATGTAAGAGAATCACTTCTCCACCAATATTCCATCTAGTTTGTTGACTTTATCGAAGATGATTTTTTGTGTGGGAGCTATGGAGTTTACCTTGTAGTATTAAAGGGAGTGCTTATAATAGAGCCACCCATTACATGCACTACATACCCTTCTATATCACCAAATCCAAAAATTAATAATATGCATTTCATTTGTGTTCCCATGAATCAGGGTGTATTTTACCTTGATTCATAATTTAAAAATAAATAAAAAATGAATGCTTTGTTAAATTTGATATTAAAATGAACCACCATTAATTTTTTTGCATGCAATTGAAAGATATTAATATATTTAAGGCTATATGCATGCATTTATGGCTATAAATTCAAATTTAGTATGAAATTAAAAGCTTTTAATATATTCAAGACTATATACATGTATTTATGACTATAAGAACATAGTGGGTCATGTATATAATTAAATAATACATAATGGGGTGCAAAATTGAAAGTCGTTAATATATTTACGATTTAGTGCGTCATACATTTAAGACTATTCATATAATAGTATATTTATAACTTTAAGACTATTTATGATTCATATGTTTAATATTATAAGTATCTATTCAAAATAATGAATACATGTACTCTATAATTTTAGGGTGATTGAAACCCACAGATGCATATTAATCCTAGTTAATCCATGTCCAAACGTAGGCAAGAACATATTCTATAGGGTGATTAGAAGTGAGGATTAAGGATATGGAATAAACTTTATTTAGATGGGTCAATGTATACACCAATCCAATTAACCAGATGAATATTAACCACTAAAATTACCTCTGATCATACATACATACATACATAAAAATAAGACATTGAAAGAATTACTATTTTAAAAAAAATCTGTTTGGAAGCATGGAAAATAATTTATTATTGTTTTTATTTTCTTGAAAAAGTGGATATTACTATTTGTGATTAATATTTTTTTTAAAAGGTTTGGACAAGTTGTCTGAAGCATAGAAAAGATTGAAATAAGACTAAAAATAAAACAAAAGAGTGTTCATTTCTGCCCATCGTTATCCATAAGTGTTGAAACTCCATGAGTTGATCTTCACATTGCATGTAAGTGTTAGAAATTAATCTAGATCTTTGTAAATTCATGTCGAAGCATTGCAAACTCTGTTTGATGCACTCCAGCTTATTTTTAGGAGATGAATTAGTACTTGAGGCATTGAAACATAGAATGGGGTCATGGAATCAACTCCATAAGCATCTATGGCCTTGAAAAAATGTTGAAATATTATCTAAAACCTAAAAAACATTAAAAACATCACCAAAATCATTGGTACATCAAATTCATCTATTGGTACAAAAATATTTAACGGTATAATATTTGAACTAATTTTCACAAAGTATTAAAATCTGAAATATACAATTTGTTGTTGTCATGTGGGTCCCAACTATTACTTGTGCATGCATATGTAGATTGCCAAATAATTGATTTGATATATTATTTCAAAGAAAATCATAAACACAAAAGCTTATATATAAGATATGCAATATAATTTTTACTTAGAATAATAGTGTAAGTGGAAAAATACATTTTAAGGTGTTTGAATAAGTTTTGAGGTCATAGGTTCAAAGTGCACTTTCTACATTTTTACTAAAATTTGTTTTAGAAAAAAATATTTTTGGAAAATGAAATATTTTAGGCATATTCTCTTTCACATTTACATGAAGTGGTGTTATAAAGTGTAATATAGAGATATAAGGGCATGTTTATGAATTTGTTTAATTGAGGTTAAGTGAAAAACCCATCAAACAAATATTTCATGCTTTATGCAAAGGTTAAACATAAAACCCCACTTATGTACCTTTTTTGTGTGTAATTATGTTAATTTTTTTGGAGTGATTTTTTTTCACATTTTTTGTTTTGTTTTGAATCTTTCGAAAAAGGATTGAAATTCACACCCTGTTATTCAACAATGACTGCCTTACATTGTCTAATTATCTCGATTAGAAACAACTGATGGAAGCATCAATTATTTCAATGAGCTATGGGATGTTGTGAATGATGACAACTATTGGGAGTATAGTTTTCAATGAGATGCATCTTAGTTATCCTATAGAACCCATTTAGGATACCAACACTTAACCCACTCACACTAGCATATCACAAAAAGGGATATTGTGCACTCACCTAAGCCATAGAGAGGGGAAACTAGAGTAGGTTTAGGGTAGTTACATGTAATTGAGTGGAGGGTGGTGTCTCAGGCACACACTATCACTTAGATAATTTATTATATTTATATAAAAATACATGGCAATGGGTCTTTACTTATACAAAAAAATTCCAAACACATCATTCAATATAAGTAAATCATCCCACATAAGTAAATCATCCAACCAATAGGAACAATGTGTATACAATGGGAATTGCAACAGATTCTATAAACAATCCTAACTCAAAAAAGATAGATCATAATTACACTTCCAATTGGGGATACATTAGATTATCGAGGTCATAACCAATATGGATCTGCTAGACCTATCAAGGGATATCTTACCACAATAATATCACTATGAAGGGTTCCAAAGCCTCCAGTCATGAAAAACTACGTAATAACCCTAACCAGGTCCTATGGTTTCATATTCACCATACTAATAATAAGCAAAATAAAGTCTAATCTAGTGCTCAAAAAATCTTGTGGCACAATAAGGGGGTTAGTAAAAATTAAAGTAAACATGCATAATAGAATCCTAATTAAGCTATGTAGAGGTAGAACCCTAATGCATGGAGAGAGAAATATTAGTCAAAAGCCATTACTTATCCTACTTCTATATACTAAAGAGAGGAACAAAGTTAGAGATACTTACCTAAATAATGAACCCATCGAGTCTTAATCGATCCCTTGGCCAAAGGTGCTTTGCAAGAGGTTGTTGTGTGTTGTAAGGATCACTAAGAAAGGCCAAAGCATCCAAGACTTCTCTATAAGACTAAATTATTCTCCAAGTAGAAACCCTAAGCTAAAACTCCTCAAGTAGAAAGTTGGAAGAGTAGATTATAAAGAATTGTAAATGAATAATAACTCTTGCTATCTCTATAAGAATGGTGAAATGGATGTGTTTATATAGACGGATCTAATCTTAAACCTATCCAAATTTTTTGACCGATAAGGTCGACCCGATTGACCTAGTATTATAATTGAAAAAAAACATACTAGATAATGAAATATGTTGGCCATGGATGACTTAGTTCTTAGTAAGCTCTGTTAATAAAAACACAGGGTCGATGTGGCCAACATAGTCATGTAAACTGTTGAAAAGGGGTTTAGGTTAGGGAAAGGGCTAATGAAGATGGTAAATGACTACAGGAGGGTGAAAAATCTTAGGGGATGTTTTTAGGAGCTGGTTGAATTGGTAATAATTGGAAAAAAGGACAATAATTTGACAAATCACCAATGGTCTGCCTACCCTTTTCTCGATGCACCCTTTAAGGCATACACTCAGAGAGATTGAGACTCAATGGGTTCTTGCAAGATAGAAAGCATCAATAATTGATAAAGTTTGAAAATATTATGTGTATACATATTCCACACCTGAAGCTCATAACATGTCACTCAGGTGCAACAGGGGATGGTGCTTCGAGAAAGAAAATAGTAACACACAATGCTAAGGCTAAAAAAAAAGTTGTAGTATTTTAAAGCAAAAAATAACTAAAGTAAATGATTGAAATGGAAATAACTAAAAATTAAAAAGTGTGTGTACCTTGACTTACCTTTATCTCTAGATGATTGTCTGTTGTGTGAGTTTTGATTGTGGAGGGTGCAGAGATTTCTTTTGACAAACCCAAAAATGCAAAACTAAAGAGCAAAAACAAACAAACATAGGAAAACCAAGATAACTGATGCTATGTGGATGGGATGTACTTGTAAATTTGTCAAGATGGGGTGACAAGTGCTATGTTAGACCAAATGACTAAGTAAAATTTTTTAAAGTAAATTGGGTAAATGAAAAGCCAAGGCTACTAAAGACCAAAAAAATCAAACAAGTAAACCTTAAGTAAGAAAGGAAAACTCACCAAGTCAAACCAAGGATACATGTCAAAAAAAGGATGGTAATCAAACATCAATGTAAAAATAGTAATAATCCTTACTTAAACAAAGATGGACAAGCAAAAAAAATGGTAAAATAACATTGATTAATAAACGTTAACAATCCTTAATCATCAATGGAAAAAGGTGCATAAAAGGGAAAACAAAATTGGTGAGTGAGAAGTAACAAGCCAACCTCACTCAATAATGGAAAAAGTACATGAAAAGAGAAACAAACTCAGGTGTCTATAAAAAAGGTAGTATAACATTGATAAATGGTAAAAAAAAGCAAAGTATGTCTAGAAATGTAGAGCAATGGTGAAAAGAAAGTAAACCATAGTTACTCAAGCATATTGTTTTGTTCTAAGGATAGATACAATTGAAACAAAGTAGTGCTAGCATGTTTTATAAGATATGAAGAAGAAATAAGTATAGAAGAGGGGAAAAGAGATTTAGAATCACATTTTGACTGTCAAGGGGGAAAATGAAATGGGTGGAGGGGAGAATGAAGGAAAAACCAAGGTAGAGGAACTCTTTATCGAAGTCAAGACATTCAAATTATGTTTGTCAAAATAAGAAGACTTTTGACCTTAAGGACTAAATAAATTCTCTTAGCCACACAAGTCTTAGGTCAAAAAATAAAGTATGTAGATCATCCCATGAAGGATATATATAAGAAAATTAAAATGGACCTACCTTCCCACAACGTGTTCCCTGTTCCTCAGGACCACTTACAGAGCCATCAGTCTACTACAAAGTTTGGGTACTTGTGTGATAAATTAGGTATCACCATAGATTTTATTGAATTCTCCTATTCTAATCTACTATCCTACCACACCCCAATGGACTTCAGCTCTATCATGAGGCCAAATATGGAGTTTGAACTTCAATTGGAGATAGGAAATGTGCTTGTAATCACATCTTTTGGTGTGATTTTGACTTTTCAAATTTGTATGTTTCCTTTTATATATCATTGAATTTTGTTTAAAATGATTTGGATTTTACATTTCTTGATGGATTTTTCTATTTCTCCTCCATATGGATTCAACAAACCAAATATGAGTGCTAAAGATGACTTTCATTTGAAGCATTGGAATTTGTTTGCTAAGAGAGAGAACTAAGAGAGCATGGTATTTAAGAGTCTCATAAAGTCAGGTGAAATAAAAGTGTTATTTTGAATTCGACTTTATTTTATCCATTGTGGAGGAAAAGGAAAGGAAATCAAGAGGAATGAAACATGAAATAATTTGAATTACTTCAATTCGTAAAAAAATTGTGACAAAGGGCAAAAAAGGGATACAATGATAGAAAAGTGTGATTCCTTATCATAAGAATGAGGGAAATGTAGGAAAACATGATAACATATATTATTATGCAAATTTAATCTATCAAAGGAAGCAAAAGCTAAAGTTGAGAACAAAGATCAAGAACTTGTAACCAGTGCTAAACACATTCTAGAAAAAGAATGAAAAAGATGGTGATTTTTATGAGGAAGGCCAGGTCCTATCCATGGTCTTACACTACAACTCATAAAAGAGAAACCCGTGAGGGTGCCAAAAGTGTGTAAAAAGTATGAAAATAAAGGGGATAAAAGTACATCATGAGGAAGACCAATTCCTATCCACAGTTTTACAATGTAACTTATGAAGAAAAGAGGAAACCAAAAGACTAAAAGGAAGGACTAAGGTTTGTGAAAAGAGAGAACTGCTATAGAGGGTGAGAGCCATGTAAGTATCCTGTAAAAAGTGTTAGATAGATAACATATATAAAGCATGAAAAGAAGGGAAAGATTAAGCAAAATACTTCTCAAAGAATTACGCATTGGTGGGTTCTTTGAAAATATGACCTTCATTGGTTTGAAGGCAATAGGTACTTGGACTAAGAATATCTTTGACTAAATAAGGACCCCACCATTTTTGGGTGTATTTACCTTCTTTTTCATGAGTATAGTCTAATTAAAGGATAAAATCACCAATGTTAAATGTGTGAACTTTAATTCATTTATTATGTTGTTTAGCAATACGGGCCTTATGTTGGCGATTATATTGCAAATCAAAAAGATGGTGTCCATCAAGGAGATCGAGAGCATGAAGGTGAGCTTAATGTAATTATTCATTGGGTATGATACCATGAAGATATATACAGAGAGAGGGAAGCTCAAATTATAATGGAAGGATTGATTTAGAACCATAGACTAGAAAAAATAGTGTTACCCTAGTGGCAGTGCAATGCTAGTGTGATAGGCCCAAAGAGCAGGATAGAGTAAAGGTGTCAATCTGTGCATGTTTCATGAAATATATTTGAAGAATTTTGTTAATAATTTTGTTGGTGGCCTCGGCTTGGCCATTACATTATGGATGATAGGGTGTGGAGAATTTATGATTGATTTTAAATTTAACACATAGCTGTTTGACATCTTTATTTTTAAAATTACCACCATTATCTGAAATGATAGTATAAAGGACACCAAAGTGGAAAATTATTTGATTAAGGATGAATTTGGAGATGGTGGTACTATCGACATTTAAAAGGGGCATAGCCTCAACCCATTTGCTAAAATATTTTGTGGTTGTGATTATAAAGACATGCCCATCTTGAGATCGAGGTAATTTGCCTATGAGATTTAATACCCACATGGAGAATGGCCAAGGAGATTCTATGGTTTGAAGCTCAGCTAGAGGTGAATGAATTAAATCATCATGAAGTTGACAAAGACTACACTTTTTAGCAAGTTCGATGGCATCCTTTTCAAGAGTGGGCCAAAAGTATCTCATATGTAAACATTTGTGGGCTGTAGCATGTCTGCTATCATGGCCACCACAAATGCCCCCATGTGCTTGTTCAAGGAGAGGAGGAACCTCATTTTTCATAACACAATGAGGTAAGGTGCCTTCAACATTGTGATAATATAGGATGTTATGTTTAAATACATACTTAAAATCTTGTTTGTGAATGGGAGTCTTATCATGGGAGTCTAGGTTGGGAGGATAAGTTTGGTGTTCCAAGAATTGAATGATGTCTTTATACCATGGGCTTTATTGAATGGTGATAGCTTCAATGTGGTAGATTAGAAAATCATGTGATTGAGTAGAAGACAAAGATTTTATTATTTGGATAAGAAAAGTGGTATAGGTAAGTACTTGATGTAGATGAAAAAGAGATGCTAAAGAAGCAAGGGAATCAACAATAGAATTTTGATCTCGAGGGATAGGCTCAATGGTGAAAGAAATGAAATCTTTGGAGAGAGTATTTACAAATTGATGATAAGAAATGAGATTCTTGCTTTTGCATTGGTAATTACCAATGACTTGGAAACAAATGAGTTGGGAATCACCTAAAGCATGCAGGTATTAGATATTTAAATCAAGAGTAACTCTCATGCCCAAGATTAGAGCTTCGTACTCTACCATGTTATTAGTGACATCAAATATTAAGTAAAAAGCTAAAGGGATGATTTTTCCAAGAGAGATCATAAGAATAAAACCTGCCACAGCTCCTTTAAGGCATTTAGTACCATCAAAATGAAGGGTTCAAGTATCCTCATGCAAATTGATATTAATTTTAGTAATTTATTTGATAACTACTTTTGGTTTAGTAGTATTGGGGATGATAGTAGATTCATTGAGATTACTTGCTTCAAGATTAGCAGTGAAGTTGTGGAAGTAATATTTAAGGTATATGGCTTGGTTGAGACCTTCAATATAGAGAAGATTGTCATCGAGAAGATTATCTTGAAGGTGGTTGGTGATGGGGACAAGAGCTATGGCAAGTTTATTAGCAATGATTTATCTTTTGACAGCTTTTTGAGTAACAATGTAGAGATCAAATTCCATGAGAAGGACCATCCACTTACCAATTATGTATTTAGAAAGAAAATATTTGGAGAAGTGTCGAAGGGGATCAAAATTAATGATAACATAAGTGGTTTAATAAAGCATATAATGTCAAAGTTTTTTAGCTACAAAATATATGACAAGGCAATCATGTTCAAATTTTGTGTATCAACTTGTTGGGCAAGCATTACCCCAACTGATATAAGTGTGGAAGAGTTATATAGGATCAAAGGTTGATCATTTGAAGGGGGAGGAAGAGGAGGTGGATGAAGCAATGATTATTTCATATTATCAAATTTTTTTGATAGGGATCCATCCACTCTAAATCAATACCTTTCTTAAGAAGAGAATTGATCGAATAGATATGGTAAGCCATTTAGGGGATGAAACATCTAATTACCCCAAGTTTACTGAGATAAGTGTGAATGTTTAGAATGGATTGAGGGATGGGTATGTTGATGATATCGTTAATCTTGGTAGGGTCAACATCGATGTTGTGGAGAGAAATTAGGAATCTTTAACAATACTAAAAACATATTTATAAGAATTGAGTCTAGCTTTATATTTAAGAAGGTGGTCGAAGATGATGGTAAGAGCAAAAAGATGAGTCTTGTGACATTTATATTTAAAAATGAGGTTATCCACATAGGTTTCTAATTTTTTTTGAATAATATCATGACAGATATGAGTCATTACCCGTTGATATGTATCTCTAGGATTTTTTAGGCTGAAGGGCATTTTAACATAACAATAGGTACCCCATTTTTTGTGGTGCAAGTTGTCTTATGTTGGTCTTCAGGGGCAATGTTAATTTGGTTATAGCCTGAGAATCTATCCATAAGAGACAAAATTTCATAACTAGCTATGGAATTAACAATGACATCTATTAAAGGTAGAGGGAAATTATCCTTGGGACAAGAAATATTAAGATTATGGAAATCAATGCAAATGTGAATGGCCATAGTGACCTTTTTTTGTATAGGAACTATGTTAGAAACCCATTCAGAATAGTCCACTAGTTTGATAAACTTAACATCAAGAAGTTTGATAATTTATTTATGGCATAAGGTGGAAACTTTGGGTGGAAATTTTGTTACTTTTGGTGCACAGGTTTGGCATTGGGATAAGTGATGATATTATACACCACAATACTAGGGTCAATACCAAACATTTTCTCATAGGACCAGGGAAAGATCTCATGATATTTATGAAAAAAAAAGATAAAGTTATCAAGTTTAATAGGTTTGAGTTCATGCGAAATTATAATAGGTTGAGGGTAGGATGGAGTACCATATTAAATGTGAGTAGTTTATTAGATAAGCATAACATTTTCATCTTGGAAATAATATGGTGCATTTGGTAAATAAGAAATTGGATTAGCTTTTGGGTTGATGCTAGTGATAAAGTTGTTGAAACAAGGGGCTTTATTTTTGAAATTCTTGAGTTTGTGATGTTGTCGAGGAAGTTGAGGTTCTCGGGCATGAAGTAATTAAATAATATATTCATCACTAGGCAAAATGGGAAGAGGACCATAATACTTAATGTCTACTTAGAGATAAAAAATTTGACTACCATGGATATCATATTTAGAATGTATCTGATAGACATCTGTGGCCTTGGTGTCTAATATAATCTCAGGATTTGAAGGAGTAGATTGATCAAATGAGATTGGTGTGTCATTAATTTATTTTATGGGGAAAGAATCAGATGTAATGATGACATCTATAGGTGTTAGATAAGATGCAATAATATCTATAGGTTTGGAAGGGAGGATTTGTTTGACCACCCAAGGAGTATCAAAAAGTGGAGAATTAATGGGAGGTACATGACCTTCAAGAGATAATTTAAAATTTGTGTAAATGGTATGAACATCCTAGTTGAAAGCATGTATTTGAGCTAAAGTTTTTTGATAATGTTAAACATCCAAGTCTCAAAGTTGAGCTTGGGCCATGATTTAGTTATCATCATAGGTTGGAGAAATGGTACATGATTAAGATTCAGGGGGAGTTTCAGAAGGTGCAATTTTGAGGTCACTAAACTTGCATGGAGACATGATTAGAGGATCTTGGAATAATTTGGCTGTTCCATAATCATTGCATGTGAAGGCATATTTTGGGTAAGAAGGTTCCTGAGAATTGCATGGATGGGGAGAATCAGTGATCTCATCAATGAGAGGAATAGTGTGATCATGAGGTAATTAAGAGGGAGGAAGCCACTCTGAGATATAAGGAGGTAGCTTATTAGTGTTGCAAGTTATTAGGTTCATCATCATCTGAATCAGTGAGAGTGACCTGTAAGTCTGGATTGATGTTGATGAATTCAAGTAAGGGAGCACTATTGATGGTAGCAATGGTAAGAATGTGATATTGAGATTTAAAATTGGTAAGTTGAATACTTCAAAGGTTGGGATCAACCTCATGCTTATACCATTTTTTTTTATATAGGAATTTGATGCATTGGCTAATCGAAGATGTGATGGCTCTCATTCTATGAGTCCAAGGGTGATTGAGGAGTATGTTATAAGCTAGGGGTAAATCAAGGACCATAAGTTTAGTTCAAATGGTCTTGGGTCCAATTACTAGGGGAAGCCAAATACACCCAAGTGGATTTTGATTAGTTTTATCAAATCCATGATAGGTAAGACTGGTTTGCTTGAGATAATCCTTATTATATCCAAGTTGTTGCATGAGCCACAAAGATGTCACATTAATACCAGACCCTTCATCAACTAAAAATTTATGAATAAGGGTAGTATTAATGGCTATTTTAATGAATAGTGTTCGATCATCGGTGTGAAAAAGGATCTCATCATTAATCATATCCTCTTCAATAAATTCAATAGACGGTTTGGAAGGACACATGGATTCAATGGTATGCATGTTGGTAGGTTGATGCTCAATAGAGGGTGGTTATTCATCTATAGAAGATGGTTCTTCAATTTCTTGTATTTATTTCATGGGGAATTTGAGATGATAAGGGGAAGTACAAACTAACTCCATAAGTGGAATATTTTAAGGCACAGAGTTAAGTTCTTTGAGAATGTTCCAATGGGATTTAAAAGAAGAACCAGCGTAAGGTTTATAAGATAAGGTAGATTTTGAAGGAATGGAAGTTGTTGGGGGTTCAAAATAAGGAGGTGGTTCTTCATGGGATTTTGAAACTAAAGGAGTGATTGTAGTATCTTTGAGAAGTTGTTCTTCCAAATATGGTTTCTTAGGTTTTGTGATGGGATTTTTTTGAGTTGGATCATGATGATAGTTGACCTTAGTGGCATTAACATATTGAGAATTGTTGTAATATTGGTCATAGTCATCATCAATAGCACAAATATCCTTAGTATTTTTTTGATGATTAGATGTGGAATATTTTTTTTGGTTATTAGAAGAAGAAGCTTTGGAAGTTTTTCATTTTTGAGAAGTAGTGTTGTACTCTTGACAACGAAGTTGAATCATGGCTTCGTGATTGAAGGAATCACCAAGCATGTAGGAGACAAAAAATTTAGTAAGCCCTCGACAAGTTTCGTGGGACTGACCAATGTTGGCATGAAACCAATAGAATTGGTTAGGGTCATACTATTTAGAAGGATTATTAGGATAAGTAAAATGTTTATAGGGTGGTAAGAATTGTTTCATTTGTTGTATAGTTAGTGGTATGTGAGAAGATGGGGGAGTGTCAGCTTTGGAAACTCCTTGTTTGGTTTGAGGATTATTTATGGTGATGGAATTTGTATAAGTTTAAAAATATCCTTTAAGGAATTTGGTATTAGGTTTGAATTGCTTCATGAGGAAGCCTTGACGTTTGGCTTGCTCAAGTGCTTTGTTAAGCATTTAAAGAGCAAAATTTCAAACCTTATATTGAATTAAAGGAGTTAAATTAGTTATACAGAGTTTGAAAAATTATCATCAATCATGTTAAGGTTGGTCTTATGGGCTAGAGATTTCCATCATTTCATAAAATCATGAGCTGATTCATTGGGAGATTTCTTAGCATTGATGAAATGGCTAAGGCAATTTTTGAGAAGGTTGTTATGTTGAAACTCTTTAACTAGAGGATTGAATAAATACTTAAGTTTCCAAATGAAATGTTGGGGAAGTTGGTTGTACCATTCCAATACATCACTAGTGAAGGTTTTAACCAGGAGTTTAGTTGTGGCAAAAGTATTAGTTTGGATACACTCTTTATAAAGATTTACAAATGCTTTGAGAAAGGATGCAAGGTCTTTAGTCCCATCATAATTGATAGTCAAAGATATATTAACAATATCAATGGTCATGATGAAAGGAGATAAATGGTCATTTTAGATGTTTTGAAGCATCTTGTTATTCATGATAGGTTGAGGAATAATATTCCCGAGGCATCTCTAAGAGTTGGATGAATAAAATTTGGATTGGCTTGAGGATTGAGAATCGGAGGTTGATTAGCCATATTTATCAAATGACATTGTAATTACATAATTTGAGAGGTGTTATAAGTTTTCATTATGTTCATTTGTTGCATGAATTATGCAATAATTTGAGTCATATTAAATGGTGGGTTGGTGTTTGTAAGAGAACTCCCCGAATTGGTATTAGGGGGAGGGTTATTGGAAGGTGGATTACTAGTGGGATTATTGGATAGACTTGTGTCAATTGCTCCCACATTATGTCAAAAAGTTTGAAGATGATAATTATCTTGATAGATAAAGAAATATTGGATCCACTTACTTCATCTTGGGGTGTGATTTGAACTGTGTTATAATCCATAGACGAAGGAGGGATAAAGGTGCTCCAAGAGTGAGGGTTCTCTTAGGAGGTAAATAAAGGGATAAATGAATACCCCATAGAGTGTCTAAATGGATTTAAGTTGTCCAAGAAGATTATAATAGGGGACTTCATGATGTTTTGAGGAAATAAATAGAATGCTAAGAAAAGAGAAATAGAGAACTAAGTAATCTAGATAGGAGACCAGGGTCAACAATAATAGTATAGAGTCTACGGGGTCAATTTAGTACTGCTACATAGAAGGTAAATAAGGATACAAAGTTGACCAGGTCGACTTAGCACTATAAACAGGGAGAAACATAATATGATAAGGATATAATGTTGACTAGGTTGACTTAGTATTGTAACCTAATCAATAAAAAGGAGTAATGGGTTGACCAGGTTGACTTAGTACTATAGACAAGGAAAAAGATAGTCTGATAAGGAACTATGTCAGATAAAATGACAGTGTGCTAAAAATAGGAAATTTTTTTACAATGTAATTTGAATCAAGAAATGAAAGCAAACACACAAACAATTGGATCAATGGGAATGATCCAATTGGAATACACAACACAAAACCTTGCACCAACACCGACCAATGCAAGTTTTTACAATACAACACACAATGATCAGAGAGAAACCATTCAACTGAAAAGTAAATGCTAACTAAATAGATATCTTGAGTGTTGTTAGATTATTATAAAGTGTTATTTTATATGTGATAGGGAAGTTGGCTAAAAATAGGGAATTAGAAAGCAATCTATGGATGGTTTCAAGATGTTTAGGATGAAAGGGATGTATGTTAGCAATGGTAATGGGTTGGTATTGTGGCCTACCCCCTCACTTCACAATCTCACAATGATAGGGGTGTTGGGTGCTTTGCCAATATGTACCATTAACCATGTGTTTATACTTGGCCAAAAAACCAAGTTGGCTTCCCCTTGTTGATGAAATCCAAGTAGGTAGGCCTTGGGAAGACAAATGTTAAATGTGTTTTGAATATTGTGTGATTTGATAGTGTGTGCAAAAAGAGAAAAATAGTGCAACTAATTGGCAATTTGAAAAACCACCTAATTAGTATGTGAGCTACTATAAACATGCAAATAGATTAAAATGAAATTGTGAATTAATTATTGGCATATAGTTTTTAATTTTTAAATTAAGAATGATACAAAATTGATTCAAATGACACTATATTCAACTATTACAGAACATAGTCAACTAGGTTGTTACTATTCTATAGAGGCAAGAGTCTTTAAAAACTAGGTAGACCAGGTTGACTTAGTCTTTTAGATAAAAGATAGGCTACAAAACTAATTCGACCAAATTGACTTAGTTTACTATAGGATTATAGTTTTGAAGACTACAAACTTACATAAAACAAAACTGTAATGAAGTGTTGAATTGAAAGAGAGAGAAAGAGAGGAACCTTGGTGGGTTGGAAGATGATTAGGATGGAAAATTTTCTATTAGAGTACCTTGAATGCCACTTACAAGTTCTTCCAACTAAGTTGACTAGGTTGACCTATTTCTATGAAATCCTATTTGCTAAAGCTTGATAAGATGACTAAGTTGACTTGCCCAACTTAGTTTGTTATTTGGATGCTAACTGGAAGACTAAGTCAACATACATGACTTAGTTTGTTATTTTGGATGTTGATTAGAAGACTAAGTCAACCTAGTTGACTTAGTTTGTTATCTAGAAATGAAGAAGAATACTATGTCAACCTATTTGATCTAATAACTTATATATGATGAATACTTGCACAAAAAGAACATAGTCATTTTGATATGACTATGTGTTAAACTTGAACACAAAAGTGAGAACTATATCGACTCGGTCAACCTAGTATCACAAATATAAAAAAAATAATAAAATGATAAAAATGAAAAGTGTGAAATAAAACCTACAACGGTTAGATTCACATTAGGTTAATTAGAATGTATATAATGATAAATGCAATAGATTTTACAAATCAATCCTAGCTCAAAGGAGATAGATCTTACATACACTTTCGATTGGGGATACATTAGATAATTGGGGTCATGACCAATATGGATCCACTAGACCTAATCAAGGGATATCTTACCACAATAATATCACTAGGGAAGGTTCCAAAACCTCTAATTAAGTAAAACAACGTAATAGCCCTAATTAGGTCCTATGTTTTCATATTCACTATAATAATAACAAGTAAAACAAAGTCTAATCTAGTGCTCACCAAAGCTTGTGGCATAACAACGGGGTTAGTAAACATAAAAGTAAACATGTATAAGATAATCCTAATTAAGCTATGTATAGGTAAAACCCTAATTCATGGAGAGAGCAATATTAGTCAAAATCCATTGCTTATGCTACTTGTATCCATTAAAGAGAAGAAGAAAGTTAGAGATGATTACTTGGAAGATGAACCCATCAAGATTTAATCTCTCCCTTGGCCAAAGGTGCTTTGTAATAGGTTATTGTGGTTTATAAAGATTAATAAGAAAGGACAAAGCATCTAAGACTTTTCCACAAGACTAGATTCTTCTCCAAGTAGAAACCCTAAGCTAAGACTTATCAAGTAGAATGGTGGAAGAGTAGATTGTAAAGAAGCATAAATGATTAATAAATATTGTTGTCTCTCTAAGATTAGTGAAATGGATGTGCTAATATAGGTGGATCTAACCCTAAACCCTTTCAAAAGTTTTAGATGACAAGGTCGACCTAGTTGACCTAATATTGTAATTGACAAAAAACATAGTAGATAATGAACTATGTCCGCCATGGCTGACTTAGTTCTTAGTAATCTCTGTTAATAACAATACAGGGTTGATGTGGCCAACATAGTCATGTAAACTGTGAAAAAGTGGTTTAGGTTAGGGAAATGGCTAATGAATATGGTAAATGACTAGAGGAACGTGAAAAATAAGAGGCAAAGATGATGTTTTTAGGAGTTGGTTAGATTGGTAATAAGTGGTTAAAAAGGACAATAATCTTGGAAAGCACCAATGGTCTGCCAACCCCTTTACCAGTGCACCCCTTAAGGCATGCACTTAGAGAGATTGAGACTCAATGGGTTACTTCAAGATATAAAGCATCAATAATTGATAAAGTTTGAAAATATAATGTTTATACATAATGTCTATCAACATTCTATAGTCATAATAAGGATAACCACATCATTCCATTACTTATCAGATCAACATTGCATAGATTAAAACATGCTCAAAGTCACCTGAATAAATTGTAACCTATCTACTCCCTCTAAGACTCCTAACAATTCTATAACACCTTATTATCACTTTGCATCCCCCATTTTTCCTCTCCACATCTCTTATTTATATAGGTCTTAAAAAATTTTGCATGTCATCTGAAAACCCATTTGAAGTTAATGCTCACCATCTATTTGATAATTAATGTGACATTCTTTTCAATGTCATTTACCTATACATACTTTACCACTTCCTAGTTGTTTGTTAGAATCAAACCATCAATTATAACTCTACCACTTCCTATCTCTTTGTCAAGACCATCACTTCTACTATATATCTTCCGCAAATCATGCTAACTCTAACAAATTTATCACTGTTAGGTTATCATTTTTGCTAACTTTCTAACTATCATGTTGGGCTCTTGACTGCCTTATAAAATTTATTGGGTTGCACACATGTAATGACTTGGTTGGTGTGTATCATGCTCTCTTTATATCCTCATCAAGCATGCTACACTTATGAACTAGTATTTGTTACAACTATCTTGTGTACACATTTATGCCTTTATCTAGTGGGCATTGATCTAGAAGGATCCAAACAATGATCTAAAAAATGGTCTGAAACCCTATTGGAAACATCCAAACATCAAATAAATCACTAATACAAAGTCAACACATTTTGAATGGGGTCAAATTGACTTTGTATGTGAAATTAATGACCTATTGAAGTAACATGGTACAATGATGATGTTAGCATGGTGACTAAACATGTATTAGTGGCCCAATCAGGGTTTGACATGTGTATCAATGGTATTTTGACACATGAAACATCTAAAAACAAGCCCCCAAGATATGCTATGAGTTTCAAGCAAATATTGGTCTTAATATCAATTCATATGGTGTCAATTTTTTTATTAAAACATTATTATAAAAAAATATCTTAATATGGATTAAATCACAACTAAAATGTGTGGAAACTTTATCCAAGCCTAAAAACAAGGCAATGGAAGGAATTCAAATTTATTGGTTAAATAGATAATACTTAAACCAATGAAAAAATGGATTTGAGAGCATTATAAAAGGCTCATTGTTGCATTTGAAAAACATATACATGGAGAGAAGAAAACTTGTTTTTAAGCCTTTGAAGGAGAACAAGTAAGAAAGTGTCCTTTTATGCAGGAAGAGCAAATCCCATACATGATATTGTTACATAGACTTCTTAAAGGTAGATCATAGGTTATTTTTGGATACCAAAGTCATATTTTGGTGTAAATAGTATACACAAATTGTATTTTGCACCATTTAATAGAGCAATTCAAGTGTTTTTCAGACCCAAAGACATAGCCCCCAAAAGGGTGAACTCTGTTATCAATATAGTTTGAATTTTATCTATTTATATTAAGTTAATTAATGATTTTAATCAATATGGAACTTTATTTTAATAAAATAAGCTAATTTTACAAAAAATTATGGAAATTAAGAAAAATGTTATGAGTCTTAGAAATTGAAAAATAGTGAGCATTTTTACATTAACAATTCAGATCAAGTTTGGTATCAGAGCAGCTGATCAGGGATATTTTAATGTGGTTTTTGGATTTACAAGTTTTTGTTTTGCATGCTAATCAGGTCTAATATCAAGCATCGTGAAAGATTGCTTGAGGAATATAACCTTGAAATTAGTGCAAAATGTGTAAGTCAAGCCATGAATTCTCCTAGAGGAGAACTAGAATCAGAAGCGACCTTCCATCAAGCCTTTATTGAGATTGTGAGTATGGTGGATGAGTTGTATCATGAAAGGAATATGTGAATCAAAGGTAAAAAAGAGGAATAACCCTTAACCAAAGGTAAGGGTAAATAGGAATAATGTATTAAACTTCCTCCATTGAAACCTTATCCTTATTTCTTGATGATAAGCAAAAAGACAGTTTTTGTTTCTATTTCTTCCAAAGTTAAGTTAGATGTTGCATCTTATATAAATGTTTGAGGCATAAATTAGTTCACTAGGCCAATTTGGCCCAAATCATGTCCCTAATTTCACTAACCGAATAATTGGATCAATTTATGATAGAATCAGACCTAATTTAGCCTTAAATCATGTCATGCTCTTATAGTTAGGTTGAAGGGGCTCAAATTGGTCTTAATTTCCTTCATGATTGAATTCAGGGACTATTTGGTTTATTTTTTTTGATGATATTAGGGTTGATTGACCCCCAAATTACTTCTTGTATAGGCAAAATCAAGTTCATGGAGTTGAATTTCACCCAACTTGCATCACTAATTCTAGCAATTGACTAATTAGCTCAATATGTTAAGGAATATGAGTTAATTTATCCCCAAATTACATCTTAGACTCAGTTAGTTTTAATGAGTTCCTATTGGCCCCTATTACATTCATGTAAATGCATTTATGATAAAATTAGGGTTATAAAAATTGACTAATTGGCTTAATATGTCAGGAAATATGAGCTTATTTAGTTCCAAATCACATCCTAGAATTATAGTTAGGTTTAATGGGTTCATATTGGCCTCAATTACCTTAGGGTCTATTAAGCTATTTGTTTCATTCTATACAATCAATTGAGCCATAAATTAGGTTCACCATGCTCAATTTAGCATAAATCACATTTTTAATTACACAAATTAACTAATTTGATCAATTAATGATGGAATCAAAGATAATTTAGCCCCAAATCACATCTTGTTCTTGCAGTTAGGTTGAAGGGACTCAAATTTACCTCAAATACCTCATTTATTGAATGAATCAACTATTTGGTTCATTATATGATGGCATTAGGGTCGATTTCACTCCAAATCACATCATATACAATTGAACATAGGTTCATGTGGTACAAGTTTTTAAAAATGATGTCACTAATTGCACCATTTGACTAATTGGTTCAATATATGATGAAATCAAAACCATTTAGCCTTAAATCACATTTTATAATTGTAATTAGGTTCAAGGGTCTCATATTGACCCTAAGTACCTCCATAATTGAACCAATCAACTATTTCATTCATTATATGTTGACATTTGAGTTTATTGAGCCAAAACCACATCCTATACATGTCAAAATTGCATCTATCATTGAACTAAATGATTTTTTACTTCATTCTATGATGAAATTAGATCTGATTAAGCCCTAAATCACATTTTATATTAAGTTGAAGGGGCTAAAATTAGCCCTAATTACCTTCAAGTTCAACTAATGGACTATTTGGTTTATTTTTTATGAGATTGGAGTTAACAACCCCAAATTAAATACTTTATAGTCGAAATTAGGTTCACGGGGCTTGATTTCACTCAAATTGCATCACTGATTGCACCAATTCACTCAATATGTGAGGAAATCTAAATTAATTTAGCCTCAAATCACATCTTACACATGTAATTATGTTCAAGGGGTTCAAATTGGTCATAATTGTCTCCATTAAAATAATTGAATTGTTCATTCATTTTTTAATAAAATTGGGCCTGGTTGAACCACCAATCATGTTTTATATAGTTGAAGTTATGATTACGGATGTAAACTTGCCAAAATTTTATCAATAAATCCATTATGTCCTTTTTTGTCACAGTGTATATAATGACACTCTCTACTCTAAAATAAAAATATAAAAAATATAAATGTGAATAGATACATAGATAAATATAAACATGTATACATAGACAAAATTTATTTTTTTCTGATATGTCAATATAATGCGTATGTACTATAGTGCATATCCACTATGCCATGTTTGATTAAAAAAAAATCCTTTTGACTCAGAAATGGCTTGGATTCCCAAGCCAAAGGTTTGGCCCTGTTGACACATAACCAAATCTGATATCTTTGATAGAAAATAATAAAATTCAACTTCCATTACCAAATACACTATGAATTTCAATGAGATAATTGATAAAATTATTACCACGATAATGAACACACTCTCCTCTTTCCAAATATATGTTTTTTAAAAAATTTGGACTATTTTAAGGTTTCCATCTATGTTGATTTCTAATGATGTCTTTTTTAGGCCAATAAATGCTAGAAACACACACACACACATTTGTTGGTCTAAATGCAAATAAAATTATATGGTCACAAACTAGGCCCAATTCTACACATGTTAAAAAAAACTAATTTTCATTTTTTTGAGGTAGTTAGGTGGGATGCATGGATAGATATCCATTTTTTTGTCAATTTTTAGGATCTATTTACTTATAAGATTAATTAATATATATTCATTGAAAAATTATAAAAAAAATATAGGTCACAAACTAGATGATTTTATATAAATTTTCACTAAAGGGTTTCAAACAATATTAAACAATGCTAAAAATTGAGGGGTTACACGGCTAGCTATCCACTCTATTTTCCTAAAAAAAGTTCATTTTTAAATTTTAGATGTTTTACCTAGTTATACTTAACCATTTTTTGAAAAAAAATAGTGTTTTAAAAACTAGACTCGAAATGCAATAATTTGAATATGTTCTTATAACATCTTAAAATTTTGAGTGTAACCATTTCAAATTATCTAAAAAATTTTAGATTTCTCAAATTTTAGTAAAAACATGTCCACGAGTAGGTCCCTTTTTATCCATCATATTTCTGCACTTACCCTCATCAAAAGCCTCTTCTGAATCAAATGATGCAACTATTTTTTTTCATATTTTGATGTCATATATATATGAATGATAAATATATCAAATGAAATATCAAAATAATTTTTTAATACTTCTTTCTTAACATTTTTTTAATGACTTGTTCCCTTTATTCAACATTTTTCTTAGGCATGGGTTTCTTAGGATAACAACAATCAATTTTAAAACTTATTTCTCTTCAAATACTTTATAAAAAATAACAAGAAAAAATCATTTGAAATCTTATTGAATATAATTTCAAACAAAAAAATGGCACATTTTTATACCATAAATATATGAAACTAGCTATGATACCACTTGCTACATTTCAAATAACAATAGATTACAAAACTACAAAATATAGAGTAAAAATGTTGATAAAAGGCAAAATGGGAGCACCTGCTTCCCCAAAAGTGTATTACACCTAAAAATCTAACTATAAAAAAATAGATCTCACAAAATGGTGGTTAATCTTTTATTAAGTTGATATAGTCAAAAATATACATTCTTTAGGGTTTCCCCCTTTTATATTCAAGCACTAGAAACCCTAAGAAACCCCATATCTAACTCATGGCTTAACTCTTCAATAACTATAAGAACCCAAAATATAACATAATAAAATTATTACTAAACTAAGCAAATAAATATATGTTTTTAGGTACACAAAGTTTCATTACCATATCGAGATAGGTTATATGTATTGGCTATTGATAGTGACACTAATAATCTAGAGTGATATACTGACATAAATTTTTATCTGATATGACTATGCCTACAAATTTTCCATAGAACGATAAAATAAAATTGAGACAAGAGGCCATTTGATATGTTATCATCATGTATGCTCTTTTCAATATATGCTTTTATGGACAGTTACTTGGATGCCTTAGGTATGATGATGCTTAAATTTACTTACAAGTGGTTAATGATAGATAATGTGGCAGCTATTTTAGTGGAAAATAAATGTCACATGAATAATTACAAATGGATTACTATTGTCCTTCCATGGAACATTATTTTCAATCAAATGCAAGGATTTGTGAGCAATGTCAATGACACAATAATGTAACATGTGCATCTTCCCAATAATTATAACTTGTTTTGTCTCCTTGGTCATTTTTTATTTTGGGTTTCGTTCTAGTTGGAAAAGTTAATCCACCATCATGAGAAGGTCACAAGTTCATTAGTACAACCACCAAATATTTTACCAAATGATTTGGGACAATTATTTAAGAGTCTACTACAGTTGATGAAATTATATATTTATATTTTACATCATCCCTCAATTTAGCCTCCCATCTTTGATTATTACGAATAATGGTTCATCTTTCAAGAATAATAAAGTTAAGATGTTTTGTGCTAAATATAAAATCCAACATACATTTTCTACTCTTTATTACCTTAAGGTAATGAAAAATGTGAACCTATGAAAAATATAATTGTGAGAATCTTAAGTAAAATTATTGCTAAACATGGTGAAGATTAGGATAACCAAATTATCTACACCTTGTAGGATCATCGTAGGAGTGCCAAAACAAATATAGGGGTAATATTCTATTGTGTTTTTTACAATTTCTATGTAGTTATCACTCTTGAGCTAGAGATTCATTCTCTAACAGTTTCCCTTAAAAGCCTTATTAAGGTCATTCAATATAAATAATTTTTTTTACATCAATTGGAAATGTTAGACAAGACATGTATGCATGTTGTTGAGTGCTTGAGGGTTTATTAGAATTACCTAAGAAATCTTATTATAAAAATATCAAACTAATATAATTTAATATTGGTGACATGGTCCTAAAATAAAATCAAAGGAATACAATTGCAGATAAGGAACATACAAGAAAGTTCGAATCAAATTGGCTTGGTCCCTTCATTGTTATAAAAAAATTGGAACATGGGTCTATCACCTTGCTACACTAGAATGTGAATTCTCAAAGAATATAATGAATATCATGCACTTGTGTTGTTTCTACACAAGTTTTTACTTTTACATTAGTGACATCATCACTACACATTCTCAATGAGTTATTCATATATATATATATTATGCTTACAAAGACATTTTACTATCAATACATTATACATTTGTGTGCATTGCCTTTAGGGGAATCATACCCATATTTTCTCCATAAGAATTATAAATACATACTTTATACATATGGATCATTACCACACCCTTGTGCCTATTGATCTTATATTGCATATATTAAGACATGATGTATATTCCTACATACGTCTAGTCACAAGGTAGTTTCTACATATGATACCTTTATTGTCACATCTTGCTAACTGGGGAATCACATCATTGACTATCTCTTTGAGATTATTATTATATATGTCTTGCACATATGGAGCATATGTTGGAGCATAAATTCATTCCCCATTACATTCATATATCAAGGCATATTACTGACCCCTCTATATCTCATCCTTGTCTAAGGATGCACACAAATTTTGCACTTTACACGATGCTATCTATACCATATGGTTTCACATGGACATTTTATTTGTTTATATTTCCTTTTATTCAATTATTAGGCATATGGTTTCCCATCATTATCATATATTCAGACTCCCTTGAGTCCTATCTTTTTTTTGAGCTAACATGATGATATTTTATGATGATTACAAACATGTTTTTAATGAATTTTTAAATATTCTAACAATTTTGGCTATATTTATTGATAACACATAATGCAAATGACTCTTTATTTTGAGATGAGAGATATATGAGAAGGTTTTACAATCCTTCACCCCAAAAAAGGGAAATATATCTAGATATTTTACATATAGATCTTTCTAGATTAGGTGAAATTAAGTAAAAAGATTGATCAAAATTGATAAAAAAATATTGAGCAATTGACTGACCAATTTAAATGAATTTGAACAAAATGAGAGAATTGGAAATGGACAAGTATATACTTCCCTAATCAAGAAGTGGAGTTGAATTATCAAAACTTAGTTTTAAAGTTCTAGTACCTAAGAAAGTATTAGAAGAGCATGAGTAGGTTTTTTTTTCAAGTTACATCAATGTGGTTCACATACCATTATGGGTATTTATTCTTATGCTCATATTTTCAATTATAATATTAAATTTAATGCATTCTCACATATTTAATATGACATTGACTATTGTTAGAAATTGATCATTTCTTGTAGGTATATTAATTTTTTGTGAATATTTAAACGTGGGTGAAATCTTGCCTATATATTTGTTAGTAGAGGTTCCTAGAATTACCTAAGAACATGTGAATTAAAGGGATAAATTGCATAATGGAGAGTAAAAAAAGGCACTGAAGAGACATAAATAGTATAAACCATCTATGACATCTTAAAATAGACCAAAGAATAGGACGAAGTAGATATAACATTAATAGACCATAACTAGTATCGCATCATAGTACATAATAAAGCAAAATAGAGTACTAACTGTGCATATACCATTTACAAAAGAATATAAGGAAAACCATAATAAGACAATTCTATTGATCTCTATCAACACAATGAACCAAATTCTATTACATCAAAGTGATATTTATAGCCTTTTACAATCATGTTGGCTCTTCACATTCTAGCCTTCTGAGATACAAAATGAAAGAATCTTCGCATTCTCCAAATATTCGATTAGGATTACAAGGCTGAATACATATAAAGCTATAAAAAATATATAATCAAACACTTCAAAAATGTGTTTATCTTATATACTTCATTGTTTTAGCAAGCTCCATTCTTGATCCAACACTTTCCTGGACCTAATTATTTGTCTCATTGCAAGACAAAGTTACAAGCTAATTTGAACTGAGATGAAAAGATAAGTCATAAACAAAACAATTTGTGATCCAAGTGTTGTTTACCAATTTTCACCCTTTGTACACTATGTAGTTGCCCTTTTAGGTTTTCAACTAAGTAGCATACTAGCCTACTTCCCTTTTGGGTTTTCAATAGATTAGCCTAACTAGGTAGCCACCCTTTATTGGTTTTCAACCATTTTGGTCCCACTCTTAATGTTTAGACTATCTTAAAAAAATTGAATCTATTGGGAGATGTAAAAATGAAGTGCACAAACCTTACTTCTATTTTTGGGAGGTTGTTTTACTTAGAAACTTTAAAGGTTGTTTTTACTGAGCAGTTGCTAGCCTAGTGGCTCCCGATGTATCCACTGCTAAAGCTATCTACAAAGATTATGCATTTACATCTATCTACCTCTCTTATATGATATACCAAAGTTATTGTGGAGGAATGAATTGGGGTTCATCTATTATTTGTGCAATGGATGGATCAACTTGAGCCAGATCCTTCTTGAGCATTTTCTAATCAATGAGTAATTCATGTACCATTATAAGAATAATGCATAATGATACATGGAACATCATCATATTTTGTATATCTTTGACTTATATGATTTTAAGCATCATCTTGGCATTATATTGTTTCTATTTAATGTCAAAGACAAGCTCATCCAATCTATCTACTTTCCTCTGGGCTTGGATGGCTGCAAAAGTGTTGCACATTATTTCATGATGCCATAATTGATTTTTTTTTATAAAAACATCCTTGGAATCTAATAATTATTTGAGTCCACTAATCATTTTCTCTAAAGTTTCTATCTAATCCTATAGCATAGCTTTAACTTTGTCATTTGTTAAAAATTCAAGCTTCATAACAACTAAGGATTGATTCAAATATTGTCTCTATTTTAACATATCATGGACTATCTTCTTGTCCTATGTTGTAGCAGTGTTTTGAAACTTCTCATATTCATCCAAGAGTTGGCACACAACCTCTATTTATGACATGAGAGCTTGTCCTTGTGTTCATAATGCTAAAAATTTCTATACAACAACCTAGCTTGTTGTAAGTTTTGTTAATAGCATTGTGAATTGTTTATCTTCTGACATAACCTAATCACCTAGTACTTGCATAACTAAGGTGGGACATGCATTATTTATCAACTAACTTGAATTATCCAACCTCTCCTCTACTTTAGCCTTTTCATATTGTAGCCTCAGGACTTCTTGTTCTAAATTTGAATCCTTATGTGCAATGGATTCCTAGAAAGTGATTGCTCTTTGACTCTATTTGGAGAGCAACAATTAGGTTATGTTTACCGATGTTTCCATTTTAGAGGTGGAAAGTATCAAGGTTGTAGTCATTAATGTCACATGAGGAGGTGTAAACTAAGCAAGTGGGAGTAATAAAGTAGTCCAATGTGTTGATGTAGTAGGGACATACCATAGCTAGACTAAAGATCTACACTACTTCCATTCCCGTAGTGTGATTGATGGTTTCTACCTCTACTTGTACTTACACATCCTTTAGATCCATAGCATTGGTTGATGCTTCCACCTTGCCCTTAGTCTCAAATTTGACTTTGATTTAGCTTCATCTTTAGCCTTAGTTTGAGCCTTAACTTGGGATTTAACTTTAGCTTGAGCCTCAGCCTTGGCTTTGGTTTCAGCTTCGGCCTTAGCCTTGGCTTCAACTTCAACCTTTGCTTTGGTTACTTATTCTTTCTATTTTTTATATTTATTTTGTGCCTCTTATTGTCACCTTTTTTCTTCCTCTTACTATTTCTTATTTGCCTCTACTTCTTTAGCCTACTTGCACATAACTTTAGCTCCCTTGGATTTCTTCTTTCTAGATTCAGCTTACTTTCGTACAACCTCTACTTCCTCAGCTTTTCATATGATAGCTTCCACTTCTTTGGCTTGTTTTTTGTGCAACCTTTACTTCCTTATATTTCCTTTGTTGTTTTACGACTGTGTCTTGTTGCTTTCATTATGGAATCTATACAGCTTCTCATTATGTTTTTGTGGCATGGCTGCTTGTTCTTATGTTTCCTCAATCATTTGTTCTTCTTTCCTTTCTTTAGGATCAGATATGCCTTGTGTAGTTTGTTTTTCATTATCTTCCTTAGGCATGACTATATCCATGGGTTCCTCATCTCATTTGATGTCATTATCAGCTTTAGTCTTCTATGGTGATTATGCTTCACCCAACTGATCTTTTTGGACCAACTTATTTCTTCTAGATTTTGCAAGAGGCTTAAGTGTTTTCTTTTATTTCTTTACACCCTAAGGTTGAGGTAATTGTTGAGCTAGTTGATATTGTTGCACATTAATTTATTTTGTAGGTGTCCCAAAAGAGACCATCCTCTCTTACACTATTTATGATGGTTTCACAGTCAGATGTGTGTGTGGTTTCCTAAAAAGTTTTTGGGTAGGGTTATTTTCTACAGATTTATCCATTACATATGTAGTGGATGATCCCGTGGCTAGTTCCATTAGAAATAATTTAGGCTCTAACTTTCATTGAGCTGCTTCCTATTCTAAAATGTCAACAAGGATAAAAGGAGGTGGTTGAGTGATATCAACCCAAAGGTTTTGCCTTACTTGATTTTGTACTTGGTAAGTGCACACTATTTTCTAAAAGAAAAACTCCTCTTATGCATCATACACCTTAGTTTTGATGTCTTCCAACATCAATTGGAGAACTTCTCATTCATCTACCCCATCTCAAGTAGGTTGAACTCATCAACTATTCATAAAACCATGGGATGCTCAATCCATGACTTCATTTATCAGGTTATTTTCTTTGGAGGAGGTGGCGAGGCTCTGCATGCATGTGCTTTCCTCTTTCATTTCTATTGTTTTGCTAGAGCTTGTGACTATGATGACTATGTGGGTTATAATGTAGGTACTTTCTCTACCTGTTATTGTTGCACATATAGATGGAAGACTTGGAATGGAGGTATTAACCTTGAAACTAGGGATTTTTATTAGTAGACTTCATCCTTCACTTCAACCATCAAAATGAAGAATGGCATTATGGCGGCAGTTGGGGTATCCAACTCATGAACCTTGATATGTATGCCATTGTGTAGCTTGGTAAGTGACACATGTTGACCCAAGCACTACATTACATCCTGAGGAATCCTAAGGTGTGATTAAATTAAGGTATGGATTCTAGCCACCATACATTGAACTTACCTAATTACTTGTAATGTTATCTTGTTTTGGTCCATGCAATGATTATGAAGGCATTAGTAGGCCAAAAATCAGTAGTTACATTTATTGGCCCTAGTGGAGACTTCTACTACATGAAGCACAACAAGAAAACTAAAAAATGGTACTTAAAGGTCTGTGAGGGTCCTACAAGTACCTTATCTATGTTTGTAGTAAGATCAACTACCAAAAATATAGGCCGGTTGAAATCCTCACATAGCTTTATCATTTGTTAGGCAATGTCAATGATTTCAATTGTTATTTGATTTTCTTGCTATGTGGTTTTACATAATCTTTTAGTAATACATTGAACCATGATGCATAGTGAAGTATTCTCAATTGAATCAATTAGATTTCCTTGTCCTACCCTAGTGGTGTATTTTTCTCTGATATTTGAGTGAAGTAGTGGAGCTATAGACTTGTATGACATTAAATATTTACCATGATTGGGTAGGCCAGTTGCTCATGACATTAAGTACACGTTAATCTAGATTGTAATATATTGATCTAAATGGATAGCTCCCTGATTTTATTGACTCAAAAATGTCATCATTACATCTTCTAACTACCCAAATGTAGATATCTTGAGTAACCATTCGATGTTGAAGCCTTGTAGTGGATGCTATAGTATTAGGGTCGCTAGTTGTGTTGCTCCTTAGGCCTCTTAAAAAAACATATATATTCTACCACATATATGAAAGTGAACAATTCTAGATCATTATATTTAGTCTATCAGAGTCCTAGTCTGATTCTCATTTCTTCTTTCTAGGCATCAGATAATGGAATCAATTGTTGACCTCTATCCATGGCTTGATGAATGATTAGTCTAAGAAATTATGCCCTAGTTTTAAATTTATTCATAAATATATATTCAAGATTCCAATCACAAAAGTCTCTTATTAGTTGGAGAATGTAATGCTTAATCATTATCCATATCCTTCTCTTTTATATCTATTTAGTGCCCAATTTCATGTCATTGTCTCTTTTAAATGCATTGACTACATGTGCATGAATGTTATCTTTAAAATTAATATTAGATGTTGTAAATCACCTTAATAGGGACCTTTGGTGCTCAAGATATTTGATTTAGCTATGGGAAGTTATTATCAATGAGTAGTTATCCCTTCAGTTAATCAATTCATTTTATGTATCCACTTATCATTTTATTGCCAAATCTGCTTTAAAACTAATTCTATATTTTAAAATGCCACATCATTAATTGTTTGACCTAAATGTTTGCTTTTCATCCACCATACCTACCTTTTCAACACCTTCTTAGAATTAATTACAAAGCTTGGTGTAGTTACAACCAACTATCCTTGATGAGCTATCTTAGGAAGATGGCCATATCCTATGACGCTAACTAGTTTTGATGGTTGTGATGTGTTATGCAACAATGAACACACTATACTATGCAACAATGAGCACACTATAAAAAAATTGTAACTTAAGAAAAAAAAATAAAACAAACAAAATTAAATAAAACCATAACTACATGGTGCTACTCAACACCCACTCAATTTTTAGTAATATGATAGAGATTAAAGATGATATGGCTTAAGCCTACAACCATTGATTCGCCCTGGTAATATGGTTCTCTATAAATCTTTTAGCACTATGGTACCTTGTGGTGATACTTTTTAAATGGTGTACAATATTTTACATCTTATGTGTAACTTTATAGGGATTAATTTAAATCTACTCTCGTAAAGCAATATTGTTTGGTCTGGGTAAAATTTCTTAGATCATAGATTGTGATCATGCAATGATTTTTGACTTTGTTTATTGATCTATTGTGTCCACTATGCTCTTAATCTATTTTCTTCCATCTTGGTAAAATCTATCAACTATGTCCTTAATGAGCCCTGATACCCTAATCTCATGATCATCACAATGCACAAGCTAGGTACAATATATGCCATAAGCATGACTACCTTAAGGCCATATACCAATTATAAGGGAGTGAACCTGGTAGCTCTCTTATAATATGTTTGATAGGCATATAAAATTTTATGAATTTCATCCTCCCAATCATCTCTCTAAACATTGTAATTTTTTGTTAACATCTTGCCCAAAACTTTATTGGATGCTTATACCTGTATATACAAACATATCATCCTTCTTTCCTTAGGTAAATGTAGGTATGTGTCTTAATTATAGTTTTAATTTGGCTTACGTATGTATTCACATTGCATACACACATCAAAGTAGAGTCACCATGTAGACACCTAATTTTGGTACGAGGCTTATTAATGAAATGTTTTTAGTGTCATTTTGTGCATATGGTCTATTGGTTCGGATTAGGGTCTTATTAGTGATTTCATCTTCCTCTCTTCTTCTCTATGTGTTCATGTGTTGTCCCCTTTATTTTTTTCCATATCTTTTTAGTTTTGGTTGTGTTTGGAGGCCTCATGCATGATTCTCCACTTCATTATGTCTGATTTATTATGCAGGGTCATATTCAACAACCCTTGGATCTATCCCCTATCTTTTTGTGGGATTTATGCTCTCTTTTGCTTCTCTTTGATGTTTGGCTCCTTGATATTCAATTTTATATGTTTGCTTTATTGGATTGCTCATAAATAGGTTCCTATTTTAAATTTGAGATGATTATATCTACAAGACCTCCTAAAGGCATTTCAATAAGGAAGCATCAAAAGGAACCAAGTCTAAGCACACTATAAATTGTTATATCTCTTCTCTTAATGATCTAAAATAAAGTTTTAGTAGCATCTTGTTGTAGTCATCTAAAATTTTATTTTAATGCAATGAGTGTCACTTGAGACCACCCTATACTTAGATTATCCCTAGACCTATATTAGGGCCTCTTTTGATCATTTTCTAGCTTATATGTGCACTCAGCCCATGCCCACATATATCAAAAGCCACATTAGGCCATCTCATAGGCATCTAGGACCCTTTTTCACTCATTCTAGCCACCTTGATAATATTATGGCCATTTGGTCTATAGTGCACTATTTTATTGGCAAAGGGGCAATGCTATTGACCCTCAACCTTCTTTAACCCTAATGAATATCTTTCTACTTACCAAATCATTTTAGCTTTAGCCTAGGCTGATTTCATGTCTCAATAAGCACCAGAACACTATATAAAGACCACTCTCATTGATTTATTTTGGAGATGGAAAATACATGTAATTCTCATGAACAACCCCAAAAATAGTTGTGCAAATTAAGGTCATTGATCCTTATTCTGACCTACTTCTGCATACACCCATCTAAAACAACCCATAACTCATATTACTCAAGTTTATAGTCTCAATACACACTCAAATAATTCAAACCAACATTCACTTGCACTTTCACTATCACTTAGATTGGGAGAACTACATCAGGCTTGATCCTCTTTCATCGTATTGATATGTAGGAAATGCTTAGCACATGGGGTGTTGAGGTCACATCCAACCTAACCTACTAATGACACTGTACTTCTACTTATGTTCTTAAAAACCCTAACAAGTATGGAGGTTTAGGGTTTCAAATCAAGACCAATAAAAAACACAAAACAAATAGTGATTTAAGACTCAATCATATAGACATAGGATTCTCAGAATAAGGTGAACATCCTCCCAAAAACTCACTATTCCATATGATCAAGGTCATTAGTGTGACACAGGAGGATATTAACACAATGAAATACTAACAAAGGGACCGTGTTACTGTCCAGAGAGGACTCTGAAACCTATTCCATGTTGATGAAAACTTGCACTATTCTTGTACTAATTTCCAACCTGCCACTTGTCCATCTCAATCATTTTCTTAGGTAAGCATCTCCTTTGTAATTCATTATTATTTATAGGTTAAACAAGCAAATAAATTATTGTAAACATATGTGGCTATTGATATTGCTATATTTATTCCTTGATTTCTATACTCAACTCTTTATTTACTTAGATTTTTACATTCCATAATTACCAAAACATTTAAATCATTTGGTGAACCATAATTACTTTGAATAGCATCCAAACCCTAGCCTTATATGCTCTTAGGGTTTGTATCCTTTTGTTTTATATGATCAATAATTAATTTGAAAATCTCAAATTTGATTCATTATTCTATTTCTACTATCTTTCATAGATTTAATTTCTTAAAAGATTCAAAATATACAACTTTTTGTTTTGCTACTTCCCAACCTACAATGACATAATTCAATAACTGATTTGATGAGATCGATAAGAGACAATTTCAAGATTTCATTTATAAACATTTATATATGCAATATGACCTTATCCATATTTTTCAAGAAGATCTCTTGAAGTCCACTATTGGTCAATCCTATAACCCACATACACTAATATTGTTATACTTACTATTGGGACAACTCATAATCTACAATAACATGCTAGAACTAGACAAATCTAACGAGTGGCAACATCTCCTATGGGTAGTACACATCCCTCTTCTTTATATGTACAATATTTTAGGTAAGAGATCTATTCTCTATAGGCCAAGGTGTTACATCTTTCACAGGGTGCCACTAGACCATCTCATGCCTTGGACTATCATGTGCTCATACATACACCATTGTCACAACATATAATGGAAACTCATTTGACATAAAGATTTATGGCACCCAATATTAATCTATATGATGGTAAGGGTGACCCAGAGCATCATCTATGTGCTTTTCATGCAATATGTTTGGAATATATGTCCAATTATTGATTCTTAACTAAGTTGTTGCCTCATAGTTTAAAGGATTATGCATTACAATGGTTCTATGATCTCTCTAATTAGTTCATTACAAAATTTAATCCACTTGAAAATATGTTTTTGCCACACTTTTAAATCAACATTAGTGACAAAGTTTCATAAACTCAAGTTGCCCAACTAAAACAAAAATCTAATGAGCCAATAGCTAATTATGTTTTGTGATATAAAACCATATTAGCAAAGATGACTAGCCCCATGATAGATTGACATATCTGAGACATATTCAAGTAAATATCATTACCAACATTACAAAAATCTATATTATTCAAAAGGTTTCCATAATTTATAGATTTATCCCATATAGTGAAGGTATGAGAAGTCAAACTTCTCTCCATGGGAAATTTAAAGTACACAACCGGGTTGGATTTCACTAATAAAAGTTTAAATAATCCCCCATACAAGGTGAGGTCCAATGAAAAAAATAATGAGAAAAAGACAATAATCAATGCAACATCAAAGCGAGTTTATTATTAGGTTTTATTATCTCCTCCAAGGAGACATTTTACAAATATTCCTGAACTGCCAACTCACATATTCCAACAACTTTTGGAATACACTATCATATCTCTCCCTCCCATCAAAGAGGTTGGTAAAACTAGGACTCTTACAAAGAGTTATGATTCCAATGCATTTTATGATTATCACAAGGCCCTGACCATACTACAAACAAATGCATCAGCTTACAACATAAGATCCAAGATTTGATAGAGGCTAATATCATTGATGTGAGCACTCCTATAGAAACACCAAAAACACAACTAACTAAAGCAAAAGCAATGAAAATATTTCCCGATCCATTTATAAAGCATATGGATAATGAGATAACATACACTTTAGGTGTTGATTTTACTTATCAGGCACATTCACCACTAGCATCCTATCATACTCATACAATGGATACACACCTTCTACATAATATCATTAACGTATATCATACTATAGTGACATCTATGCCTCTTATCACTTTATTATAACATGAGATTGTTGATGATGACTTAGATTTATATACACTCTTTATATGATATTACATTTATCATCATCCTATTTAGAGTGTCATGGTTGACAATGGGTCAAGCATTAATATTATTAATATTACACTTGTACATCACTTGGGCTATTCAGATTAGGATAACTCTCTCACAGATATAATTATTCATGGCTTTAGTGGCCATGTTCAAAGTTCCATTAGGGAGATCATACTTCCATCAAAGGTTGGTCCCACATATGTGACCACCAAATTCATAGTGGTACCTAGTGCTGACACATTTGATATGTTATTTAGTAGGCCTTGGTTACAATAGGTTTGAGCCATCCCCTCCATCATAAATAGATGTCTCGAGTATATACATGTTAATTAGGTTGTTATAGTTGGGGGCCTTCCATATGAGTATCCTTTACCTACTCCACAACTATCTACATAATACTCACCAGTAATAGTTCTATCCATTACCATGTTTTAGATATTAGTTGAGATACTAGTAAAGGTGAGGTATACTTCTACAACATTACCACATATACATACTCTCCCATGGAGACTGACCCTAAATTTTATATCTAATTATCTTAAATAATTTTTGAAGATAATGACATATAAGGAATTATAGGCATGGATGAGAGATGTTGTGGGAGAGACCGATGCAAAAGACCATAGAATGGAAGAGGCAAGTCATGAAGAGCAAGGATACATGAAACATGAAGGAGCTAAGAATGTAGGACTTAGACAATAGCAAAAGACTTGGGCAAAGGCATGGAAAGCGAAAATAGTTAGCGAATAGTTTACCCAAGCACTAGAGGAGAATAGTCAAGTGTGAAGAGAACATAAATCTATGAGAAGCTAGGATCACAATAATTAAGATATAGCATAAAGAGTATATAGGGGCAGTTAGGCCCAGGTCATTAGGAATTCAATATATTAATGGTTGTTGGCAAGTCATCACTATGTAATTATTTTGGTAACTGAATGGTTAGGGTAGACCATGTATAAATACTGCCTAGTTTTACTAAGTGCATGTTGAGGTGTTGTTAATTATGTCTCCAAGGTGGCTAAGAGTGTCCATGAGATGATATGTATGCATGGTCCTCAATGATAAAGGGTACCTTAGTGCTCACATAGTTTGCATGAGACACTACATATTTTAGTATTGTTATGGATGTTGTTGATGATGTGTCATTGATATAGAGGATATATGGGGTGTAATAAGTGCTTGGTTTACTTGTGGAAGTGAAAATAATCCATTTGAGTAGACTTGTGAAGGTCTAGGTTATCCTAGTCATCTTGACAGAGTTTCTTGAGCAAATTGATGATGTCAAAATTTGCACATGGGAAGGTGTCAGAAGAAAGTGGTCACATGGGTCTATTCAGTTTTGTGCATAGAGCATGTGTTTGAAATTTTATGCCTTGACATGATATACATAAAAAGTTATGATGCTACAAAGTTGCTCTCCAAGATAGATTTCATTTTTCTAATACTTAGTCAAATTTGCATTTTTTAAGTGACCATTGGAATTCAAATATTTGAATTTTACAAAGGAACTAGTTGTGATTATTTGATCTATATCTTAAGCAAATTGATGAGTTTGATGATGGAGTAAAATAAAAAAGGTAAATGTCTTCAAGGTAAATCTAAGGAAATTGAATAAGAGGTTTGACTAGTTTTACAATTGCATTTATTGTAGCTCAAAGTTGACCAAGGGTTTGACCTTCATTTGTTAAGGACTCAAGAAGTGTGTTTTAGTTTGTATTGATTATATTTGGATGTTTCATGATAATTTATCTATTGGAGAGTGTTGTAGACTCCTTGAGGATCATTTTTATGAATTTTTGAGGTTTGACCAATCCATATTCAATATGAACCATTGCTTGGAAGTTGAATTTTTATTCATTCATGGTGTTTTCATGTACAAAACAAATGATTGAATGGTTTTGCATACGAATAGATGTGTAATGATGAATGAAATAACTTTAGGGTGTCTTAGGTATCATTTTTCATGGACCCATATTGTTGGAAGTGGTCATGTTTGATTGGTGAAGTGTAAAAGGAATGAATAGGTCTCCATGGGACCTAAAAGGGCCACTTAGGCCTAATTGAAAGGTGTTGTTGCTTAAGGGTAATCTATCAATGCTATGGTTGAATTGTGTAGGTGGTGTTGATATTTTTATAAGTGGGATAGAAGCCTTAAGGGTTAAGTAATGTCTTATGGCTGACCAAGAAGGTGGTGATCATGAAGACTCTATAAATAACAAAAACAAAGATGAAGGTTTCTAGAGAATAGTGAGTGAAGTAAAGTGAAGTGTGAGTAATCTTGATGGATAAATTGAAGAGTAGAGCAGTGTGAGGGATATGTATGTGACCTAGTGGTCATGTTTCTAATGTGGTAACAATGTTTTTTAGGGTTGATGGTTGAGGATGAGCGAAGAGGTATAGATCGATCCAAAGGTTGTTTTTGATGCATTGCTTGTGTGTGAAGGTTTGAGAAAGTGTGAAGGGTTGAAGAGAATTGTTATTAATTATTTATCCATTAGATTGAAAGGCAATAAGAGTTTTGGAGGTGTTGATATTAGAGGTATTGTGTGGGTGCTCAATATCTAGGGCAAGTGGGTGCTTGTCCATGCTTAGGGGTTAGTGCTCCTTGTGGAGTAGGTGCTTCACTAAATTCTCTTGTTTTTTTAATCTTTTATAGGACTATAGTCCATTTGTTTGTAGGATTGAGAGTCATTTTTATTCCATATGAGGGTTTCCCACATAATTCATGTGTTATGTGCTTTGATCTTGCATTATTTTCTTTGTTCATTGCAATTAATGGCTTATATGCTTAATGAATGCTTATGTTGAATGGTTAAGAGTTTGAATAATTGAAATTGAAGTTGATTTGCTTACATCATTGATTCATTTCCCCTCTCAGTGATTGTACCTATAATAATTAGTATCAGATCCACACCTTCTTTACAAGTTTAACCACTTGAAGGTGATCAAAGGTACAATGGGTAGTCATCAAATGTAAGGTGGTTTATATACCAAGCAAGCACCACTATTTAATGGATCCAACTATGTTTTTTGGAGTGTGAGAATGAAGACTTGCTTCATGTCTCTAGGGTTTTACATTTGGTAATCTATTATGGATGGTTATTCCATACCCCCTACTCCTCCAACTAGTGCAACTAACAAGAAGTTGAGTGAGAACAATTCTAAAGCAATGAATTCTATCACTTGTATCCCATCAGAGACTAAGTTCACCAAGGTGATCCATTGCAATTTTGCTAAGGAAATATGGGACATATTATAGATCATATATAAAGGGGATTCAAAGGTTAATATGGATAAATTATAGACTTATTGAAGGAAATTTGAGGGCCTCAAAATTAAGGAAAAAGATATTGTGGCATCATATCTTCTAAGGGTTGATAAGGTGGTGAGCATGATCATAGGTTTTGGAGAGGATCTTAAAGAAGCTACTATAGTACATAAAGTATTAAGGTCTCTCACCCTCAATTTTTATTCAAAAGTATCTGATATAGAATAAATTCATAATCTTACCAAGATGAATATGGATAAATTGCATGGCATCCTTATTGCCTATGAGATGAGAGTCAATGAGAAAAAACCACCAAAGAAGGAAGCAACCTTTAAGATGATCAAAGAGGTAGAAGGCAACAATAAAAAGTTAAATCTTGAATATTTTCATCTTAATGAAGATCAAATTGAAGCCATGATTACAAGAAAATTGAATGTAGGATCCGGTAAATATGAAGGGAAGCTTCCTTTTAAATGTTTTTTCATGTGGTAAATTTAGTCATTTTATAGCTAAGTATCCAGATAGGGGCAAGTTTGAATACAAAGAAGCTCATAAATAATCTCATGAGGATGAGCACAAGAAATTTAAGGGTCCTAGCAAGTATAGAAAGTTCTTCAATATGAGAAATGAAAAGAAGAAGTCATACAAAGGCAGTAAGTCTTTACCATGAAGAAAATAGTAATGCATCTACTAAAGAAGAAAGATCCGCATTATAAAGTGATGATGCATTAAATGAGATATTGTTCATGGCTCTTGATGATGTTGACTATGAATGTTCTAAAGGAAAAGATATCTTTGATGGTGATAGCTCAAAAGATGAAGATCCTAGATATAATTTTGAAGGTGAGCAAAGGTTTCTTGAAAACAAATTAGACACCACTGTTGATGTGTTTGCAAGATTCAAGAAGAAGTCAAAAGCACAAGTGATATTCCTCATTAAAGAACTTGCAGACAAGAACAAGGAATGTTTTGAAGTAATAGAGAAGATAGAACTATCAGAGCATGAAGGTAATGAAACTCTTTTCATGGCCTTAGAGTAATAATATCTAGAGAAGATGACCTCATTCCAAGTAAAGATGCAACTGATGAAGAATCTAAGGCAGATTATGAGAAAGAATTGGTAAATGCTCTTGATGAGCTAAAATACCAAAGAAATAATAGTCACAAGATGAGAGCTCCGATCAAAGACTATAAGGAGAAAATTAGATTGTTTGATGTAACATTGGGGTGCAACTCAAAGGAGTGTGAAGTTATCATAGTACAAGAGAAGCCAAAGGATAAGGCAAGTTGTGCAAGCCTTAAGGCAAAATAAGATGAGTGCTCTTAGCTCAGCTTGGATGTTGAGTCCTTGAAAGGCAGTCTAAGGATTAAAGAGGCTGATTGCACCATGTTTAAGACACAATTGAATCAAGCAATAGACAAACTGAAGACATATAAGAGATCTTCCAAAAGTACAGTTGATCTTGATGACCTATTAAGTATTCAAAAGATCTCAAATGACAAGTCAGGTCTGGGGTTCCATGAATATGTTAAAAAGGGTAAGAAGATTGAGAAGATAGTGATGATAGATCAAAAGAATAATCATGTTAAGAAGAGTGATAGTAAATACAAGAAGAGTGTCAATATGAATAAGGAAAATTTTAAGAGCTATAAAAGTTCAAGTCAAATAAAGCAACCCAATGTAATAAGGTATGATAAGTCCTTCAATGGTTACTGTTATTCTTGTAATCAATTTGGGCATAGGGCTAGTGACTATAAAAGACTTATTCAAAGCTAGTATCCATGGACTAATGGTAGATTTCAAAATTCACATCAGTCAAAGGAGTGTTTTAAGTGTCATAAGGTAGGACACATTGCAAGACACTATCCTATTAAGATGAGAATGTTTTCCAGTCAAGATAAGGTAGGTAGAGCTCCAAGAGTGCAATAAAGTGCTCAAAATAAGGTATGGAGATCAAAGGAGGTAAATGAAAAATAGACTCAAAGAGGAATGTTCATCATGACAATTAGGGTACATGTTCAAGTGTTCAATAATAGGTCTTATTTTCCCAAGTGGACAAAAGATTCAAGCAAGATTCCAAATTTGAAGGAAAGAATGAAGTTAAGGACCCATTCAAAGTCAATTTGATGATGAGGCAGGACTACAAGTCAAATGAGAGTATTGAGATTTGGGAGTCTCTTGAGTTTTGGGACTTTTAGTTTCTCTATGACAAGTGGGTGTCTATACCTATGCTTCTTAGGAGACATATTTCATATGTAGAAGCAAGTGTGTGTGCTCTAGGTGATGTATAAGATGCCATAATCAGAATAGGGGTATGTAGAGTTGTTGATTGGTCTTTAAGACCAATGCCATTATGGTAGAGATTTAATGATCTTATGTTGCCAAGCCTTGTATTGATCAAAGAAGTGGATTGTCATGTTGTATGAGTCTTGAGGGGGAATAATAAGTTCATGATCTTGCTTTAGAGGTTTGTGATGAAAAGTTTCAAGGGACTTGTTCAGGGATATTGGTCCTAAAGATAAGTTCTTAGTCAATCTTTGAAGCTTGATTTAGTTGGTAAAATAATGAAGAATGAAGGTAAGATTGATTTGGAGTATAACAAGGACTTGTCGAAGTGTATTCCATGGGTTCAGATGTGCTAAGTTGGTCAAAAGAACCATTCATGACCATTTGTTTAGTTTGACCAGTTTGTTTAGTGTTTACTACCTAGTGAGAGCCCATCATGTAAAATTAGTGTATTTGAGATCTATGAGGATAACTAATATTTGAGGATAGTTGGATTTGATGTGTCTAAGTGCAAAAGGTGATATGGAGATGCCATAAGTATCCCATGATTTTTTATGATGTTTTGGCTTAGAGACTGCTATATAAAAAGGGTATGTAGGCACAATCGTGAGCTTTCTAGGTGTCATATGAATATTTACAAGTTGTCAAGGTGATTTTATGATTTCTCAAGGTGTGTTGACCTTGTACATGTGTGTTACAAGTGTTGATAGGTCATGGAGATGTATTAAACTCCATTTTAAGTTTTTTGATGGCTCTCAGGTATTAAAGTCTTTGATTAAGGGCTAGCAGGTCAAAAACCATGTTCATGGATGTATGGGGTTACCCAAGGAGTCTAACATCATTTTTTGGACCAAGTGTTGTGAGTTGGTGACCTCTATGTGTGAGAGAAGTTTTAGGAGCTGGCATTGACCGGAGATGGTAAGTTGACCATGTTTCTTATTAATGCCCTAGTATCTTAGCCCATGTGGGTTAGTGACCTTCCCAAAGGAGTTGAGGTCTGAGGCTACTTAATTATTTGAAATTATCTAATGGGTCCTCAAAAAATGTTTCATAGTCTTCTGAAGGTAAGTGGTTTCTTCTATTCTTGTCCATTTGTCAAGTAGGAGGGATAATTAACAAGTCAGTTTACAAAGGATCTATAGTGAAAATGAAGAGTTGTGTGATGAAAATTGGTATGAATAAGGGGGAATATGAGTGTGAATTAGATATGAATTTTCAAGTTATGTAGGTATCTACATAGAAAGTTATGACTTATACAAAATATAGAAGGGCTACAAGGCCTCTAGGCAAGGCTAGTGTGAAGAAGAGTAGTTTTTGGTCATTTTATTCAAAAGGCAAAAGTTTGGTTGTCCCTAAATATGTTTTTCAATTGGATTTGTGTATAATGTGTGTTTTAGAAAGATATTGAATGTCAATTCTCCATTTTATGGGTGGCTTGTGAGAGAGAATTTGAAGACAACTATGAAGTTTCATCATGGTTGGAGATGGTCTAAAGGTGCTCAAGGGGTGCCTGAGCTTAGGTGAATTAGGGGGAGTCTCTCTCAGTGTTATTAAGGTGTTTATAATCAATATTTTATATTTTTATATGTTTCTTATTCATATAGTAGTGCATGGTCAAAGAAGAGTGTTGTTAATGAACATGTTTGAGGTAGTCATGGTATGGACAATGATAGGGGGAGTTTATATCATCTCTCAGAGGAGGTAAATTATTATTTTTGGATTTGAAAACATTTACAGGTCCTCATGATTAGTAGGTAATCCCACTTTTTCATTGTGTCAAAGGGGAAGAAAGTGATAAAGGGATGACAGGTCTCCATGGGACCTAAAAGGGCCACTTAGGCCTAATTAAAAGGTGTTGTTTCTTAAGGGAGATCTATCAATACTGTGGCTGACCTATGCAGTAGTGTTTATCTTTTTATAAGTGAGATAGAAGCCTTAAGGTTTAAGGAATGTCTTGTGGTTGACCAAGAAGGTGGTGATCATGAAGACTCTATAAAGAGCAAAAACAAAGATGAAGGTTTCTAGAGAGTAGTGAGTGAAGTAAAGTGAAGTGTGACTAAGATTCGTGGATTGATTGAAGAGTAGAGTAGTGTGAGGGATATGTGTGTGGCCTAGTGGTCATGTTTCTAATGTGGTAATAGTGTTTTTCAAGGTTGATGGTTGAGGATGAGCAAAGAGGTGTAGAGTGATCCAAAAGGTTGTTTTGATGCATTAAGAAAGTGTGAAGGGTTGAAGAGAGTTGTTATTCATTATTTCTCCATTAAATTGAAAGGTAATCAGATTTCTAGAGGTATTGATATCAGAGGTGTTGTGTGGGTGCTCAACATCTAGGGCAAGTGGGTGCTTTTCCATGATTAAGGATTGGTGCTCCTTGTGGAGAAAGTGCTTCACTAAAGTCTCATGTTTGTGATATTTTATAGGATTGTAGTCCATTTATTTGTAGGCTTGAGAGTGGGTTTTATCCCCCATGAGGGTTTCCCACATAATTCATGTGTTATGTTCTTATATCTTGCATAATTTTCTTTGTTCATTGTAATGAATGGTTTATATGCTTCATTAATGCTTATGTTGAATGGTTAAGAGTTTGAAGAATTGTAATTGAAGTTGATTTTCTTGCATCACTAATTCACCCAGCTCTCAATGATTGTACCTCTAATAGTGTTTTTGTTGGTTGGTAAGTGTAATCTTGAGCCATCATAATTTTGGATATGACTTATATATGGAATTAGAGAAAGAAATTGTGTTGATGAACTACCTTATGTAATCTATGTTAGGATCAACACAAACATGCATGGCTTAGGTACCAATATCTGAATCTTAGGTTTGATACCACTTGTTAGGAACCAAAACATAATCCTAAACATGTGATAGAATTAAATACACAAATAAACAATATATAAAAAATATAAACATATGAGAGAACACATTACATAAGATATATGTGGAAACCCTGCTAAAATAGCTAGGGAAAAACCATGGGGCAAAAGTATCAACCAACCTTCATATTTCAATAAAAAAAATATCTCTACAATAGTTTCTCTCAAAAACTTCTTTCTAGTGCTTACAAGCACTTAGGTGGACCAAGATTGAAACTAAACATGTTACAGGCTCTAACCTCCTAGCTACAACATGCAACTCCATCATGATGCTAACAACCATAACATCCAAGGTGAGTTCTAAATCATCAACCTCTATCTCCATGAGCTAAGCTAACAAGCCTCCAAGCTCCATGTCTTCATCCAGGTGGGCCAAGCATTCCTAGCCTTTCAGTCTCTAACCTCTAACCTCAAGGATTTCCATGCTTCAACAAACTAGGTGAACCATGCTCTCATACAAGTTGTACAGGTTCTAACCCTAAGCATGAATGATGCTTATAACCCAAACATCTAAGTGGGCAAAAATTCCTAGGTCTTACAAGCTCCAACCTTCTACCATGGATCTAAGAGTTATCCCTCTAAGGATGGGATTACAAATACTAGGAGAATATAATGCTTGATAACATTTACAATGAGAAGAGAGAGGGGAGAGAGAAACACATAGTGGCCCTAAAAATTCACCACATCTGAGTGGGTGAACAATGATCCTTAGTGGGGTTTGTTCCCATGTGACAAAATTCATAAAAAATGACCCTCCACTAGACAAGTTCCAAAGCCACCTTTATGTGGCTCCAAAACCTATGCCCCACTTCCATAAATGCGTCCAAACACTTAATAGTGTTATTCTTGTCTTCATATCCATGGGTCAACAAAGTGGATGATCCACTTTAGACAATATCCAAGCCATCCCATGTGACTCTAGATATGGCTTCCCACTCACATAGATGAGGCCAATCACCAACAATAATATTCTTGTATTCTTCATCTATGTGCACACATAAGTCCAAAAGTATTGAAATCACCTTTTGACTATCCCACACATGTGAATCATGGGCCCCTTTATAAATTTGAACCATACACAAGCCCTTGTATTTTACACCACATGACAAGCTCATGTGTTTTACCAAGGACAAAACCTATGTATTTTAGTGGAGTGTTACACCCCATACTTGTCAGATCATCTTGATCACATTTGAGATCCTCCATGGACCTATGCCACATCACCTTCTTGACACATCAATTGCATGCTACATCACCTACATGTCACATCATCTACATACCTACATGCCACATCACCAAGATGTTATCTCAACATGCCACATCACCATGAATAGTGACCTATGAATAATGGCTTCACACCCTAATGATATGGTTATGAATACATTGAAATCAATACTCTTTTTTCTCAATTTATTCCCATATTTTATGTGATTACTTGAGTAGGGAATCAGTGAATAGTCAAGAGTTAGTCATGCAACCAAGTATATATTTATAATTAAGTGCCTGTTCAAGCACCCTAGCATAAGTAACTGAATGAATACACCACCACACGATGAAACCAAAAGGGAGCATGTGATAACCTTTATCACATGATATGCGATGCACTATCTCGTTGGACCTCTTATTCTCTTAAGCACACAACTAGGAAAAGTCATGATAGACTAAAGGAAAAGAGCCCAATAGAGATTTATAGAGAGACCCTTAGAGCCTCTCTCTACCCCATTCGCACTTAGATTAGTGTTATTGAGTCCACAGAACACTCCACATAGAACATCCATGCCAGTTACAACTTATTCCACTAGATGGGTCCCCTAGAGCCCCACAGTTCATATGTTAGTTTAGTCAGCTTCAAAGATTCATGGCCATACTTCATAGTCAACTTTTGATATAACTTAGTTAGTACATCCAATTTCCATATCTCAGATACTTATTTACACATCACTTGTAGTCATTTTTCCTTTACTTTATATAGGTCACCTTGATAGTGAGTCTATTATGAGACTCATCAGTTAGTATGTTCTCATAGTTTACTTGTACATAGTTTATCTTACCTTGCTCCTTGTATATAGTTTCATTTTCATGTTACTTATACATAGCTTATAAACTTATACTAAAAAAATAAAAAAATAATATAATATGTTAAAAATACCAAAACATTCAAATATTTATCAAAAAAATTAATTTTATATTGTATAAATTTCCATGTTTACATTCATTCTATTTGCTACGTAATAAATATGCTATCCATACTAGTATAGTCAGTTTTATCAGACATACATGTTTCACTTATTTATTTCAAGTGTTCTTAGATTACTAAGGACTCAGGTCCTCTACACAGATCTATATTTACTACTATCCATCCAATGGGGGTACATACACATATACACAGATTCAACATTGCTATATTAGACCATTGGAGGCATCATATACACAACTTCTAATTTTATAGGTTATATCTTTCTATACTCCACATCACAGATTTAACATTGAATATATCTTGATATTGATCGTCCTATACTACACTACTTTTTTCTTGACTACTACTACTATAGACTCAGCTTAGGTACATCTTTGCTCTTATACAGATTCATACCACATGTTCATGTATACTTTGATTTCTTGCTTTACTAGTCCAGATTTGATGGTGTCTCTTTGCTTCTACATCTACTCGAGGGCATTTGAATATGCCATTGCTCTATGGATCTAAGACAATTCCTTTCATTATGATTATGCTTTGGACAGGTGCCCATGTCCTTGCTTGTGCTTCTTAATTGTATATGTAAACTTTTGAACATCTCCTTCCATGTCGCTCTAATCTAACCTTGCTTGCTTTTTCCATATGTGGACATTTGAACATGCCCTTCTATGTGTGCCTTTTCTTAGGCTCAGTGGCATGTGCCCATATCCATTGTATTATGTCCCCTTGGCCTACTTTACATGCCCCATGTGTTTGTATGTATGATTTTATATATGTGTCATGGATATGACCCTTGTCTCTTGCTTGTTACATTCACATCTAGTTGCAATGCCATGAGAGACCTCATGCATCTCCCCTTCCTCCTTCGGTGCAATGATGGACATCATGCCCCACCCCCCTAGGTGGTTTACTAAAATTATATTCAGATGTGTTGTTCATATACATGCTTACATTGTGATATCTATCTTGACAACCTTGTGAATACAAGATCTAACATACATCATACATTAAAAGTTAATAATCATACTATTTTACATTCCAATGTCATGTATACACATTATATTGGTTTATCATGTAGAAACCATATGTTTTTAGTCTAACACACATGATGCATAGCTTTTATTTTGAGGATAGTTCAAAAGAGGGGGCATTCACAAGGGTTTGTCACAGAGATCAGTCTATCCTAATGTACTCAAAGCAAAATTTTTAGCATGCAAACACAGAGTACAAAGCTTAGATTCAAGAAAATATAGTGAAACATAGTCACATATAGATCAGTCTCAATTTTACTCAAAAACAACACATTTGGTCAATAAAACATTATAGTGGTTTATAAAATAGTGCATTATTTACAAAGGGGATCAAATTACTATCTATTAACCACCAAAATAGAAAATTCTATAATTGTCAGAAAGTTACAAAAGCTACAGTTTAGATTTACACAGTCTTAGTCACAAATTATCAGACAAGTTTAGTAAATACCCAATTTTTACATAGATTACACAGATTTTCTTAGATTGGGGGAATCATCATAGCATCATCTCTCTCATTTCAATTTTATATATGCATAGACACATATTACTATGACTCAATCCATAATCCATATACATAAAAAATAGAGTTAAAGGCATGTGCATAGCACAATGTTCCCATATATTTAGTTTGACACTAGTTCTCTTAGATGGAATGACAACTCCATGTCATTCTCCACATTGTATACTCTAGACACCATATGCACCAATTTTTCACCAAATTCACACCAAGTTTACACCATATTGATGCCTCATTCTATCTACAACGGTTGGCATTCCTAAGTGATCTAGATATCTTTTTACATTTCAAAGTTTCCATGTGGCCCAAAGCCATCTTACATAGTTTCAATTACATCACATAGTTTTAGCTTTAGATACATCTACTACACATGGGTAGGAAGTGATGGAGTTATAGCCTAATTGATTTCTTGAGCCACCTACATGAGAGGGTTGGATAACTCATTAGTCAAATCTAAGTTATTCATAGATTATGATCCACCGAGTAGGGGTGGCCAATGATGGAGTCAAGGCCAGCTTGACTTCTTGAGCCACCCACACATGGGGATTGGGAAAGCCATTAGCCTACTCTAAGCTATTCACTTATTTGATCACCATCTACACACACACAAAGGATGTCACCAAGTTGTTTCATTGGTTCAAATGCCCAGTGAGGTGTATTCATTCCTTTCCTCTCTCTCATCTCTTTTAGTTTTGTCTTTACTTTTGATATTTCTTAAGTGATGACTAATTCATACATGTTTCATTTGTAGGACATGTAATGGAGTAGAATTCATAGATTCAGATCCACATTCATAGGCTTCACCTCTTAGGCAAGTCCAAGTATGTCTCTCTTTCCTTTATCCTAGTCATTTTACTTTGATGCATTTTTGGAATAAAGGGTTGGTAAATGTAGCCATCTAAAATGTCATTTTAATGCAATGAGTGTCACTTAAGGCCACACTATCTTTAACTTATCCCGAGGCCTATCTTAGGGTCTATTTTGATCTTTTTATAGCTTATATGTGCACTTAATGCATGCTCAAATATACTAAAAGCCATATTAGGACATATTCTAGGCATCTAAAATCCTTTTTCACTCATTCCAACCACTTGGACAATAACACGACCCTTTACTCTATAGTGCACTGCACTATTGGCAAATGGGTAGTGCTATTGACCCTCAACCTTCTTTACCCCTAACAAATATCTTTTTGCTTCTTAAATCATTTTAGGGTCAACCTAGACTCATTTCATGTCTCGACAAACAATAGAACATTATATAAAGACCACTCTCATTCATTTATCTAGGAGATGAAAAATATATGCAATTCTCATGAACAAACCCAAAAATAGTTATGCAAATCAAGGTCATTGATCCCTATTCTACCCTAATTTTACATACACCCATTTATAGCATCCCAGAGCTTAGATTACTTAGGTTTTAATTCTCAATACACACTCAAAGCATTCAAACCAACATTTATATTAGCATTCACTTGCACTTGCACTAGCACTAAAATTGGGAGAACTATAATGAACTTGATCCCCTTTCAAGGTATTGGTATGTATGCAATGCTCAACACATAGGGTGTTGATGTCACATTCAACCTACCCTAGTAACACCACTCTACCTCTACTCATGTTTCTAAAATCCCTAAAAAACATGAAGGCTTAGGGTTTCACATCAAAATCAATAAAAAACATAGAATAAATAATGATTTAGGACTTGGTCATATAGACATAGGTTTCTTAGAATAAGGTGAACATCTTCCCAAAAACTCACTATTTCATCTAGTCAAGGTCATTAACATGACATAGAAGGACACTAGCATAGTGGACTATTAGTAAAGGGACCATGCTACTATCCATAGAGGAATTTGACACATGTTCCCTATTGATGACACCCTACACTGCTCTTGTACCAATTTATAGCCTACCTCTTATCAATCTCAATCATTTTTCCATGTAAGTATCTCTTTTGTAATTTTTTCTATTTATAGGTTAAGAAAACAAATCAATTATTGTACAAATCAATGATTGTTGATGTTACTATATTTATTCCCTGATTTATATACTTAGCTCTTTATCTATTGAGGATTAGTATTTACGTTAGGTAAAATACTATTTACAATGTTTAATTATTTACCATAGGGTAAATAATACTTATTGTTTGTATGTTATCATATGGGTAAATATGGTAATATAGTTAGTTAATAATATATTATTTTTATGTAACAATAATATATATTAGGAGTTTGTTATAATATGTTTGCACATGAGTTTGGATTGAATCACCCAACTCACTAACTTAGAAGATTATGAGATATTTGTGGGAGGAGTAGTAATAGAAACTCCTAGAATATAAAACCACCATCTCCTATATATTTGTAGAAGCGTGTAAGAGGAAAGATTCATAATGTGTGCAATATAATATTATCAGTGTGTAATTAAAATTATATTTTTATTCGGTTGCATTTCACACTGCATGAGTTAAATCATTGTTAAAGCTTGTACAATACCTAACAATGGTATCAAAGAAGGGTTGATCTCTACCATAGAACCTTGATGATAGGTAGGGGAAATAATTCAAGTCTTTTTCCCCTAAATGTAGATTTTTGTGATATGATTCATAGGGTAGTCTTTAATATTAAGATAATTTTAGCATAAGTTAAGGTAGTGTGTAGCCATTAACCATCAATTGATGATCCTTGAGTATGCAATAGTCATGTTATATTGTTTGTATTGAAGGAGCATATTAATATATGAATTCTTAATCAAACTCAACAGACTGATATTTTAAAGTGATACACTTTGATTGGGAGCTACATTTTCTATTAACTTTGGCATCCTAATTGGGTGTAGGAGGCTAGACCCTCGACCTACGTAGTGTATCAAAGTGTAACTTCCTTCACTTAGCTTGAAAATCTGTGTTAAAGCCATCCCCTAGAGATATCATGTGGATGTCCAAAGTGTAGCCCATTCACCATCCAGTGTGTTGAAGACTTCACATGTAGTTTTTATTTGTCTTCTCTGTCAAGCTAAAGCAGCCTCATGCACTTCTCTATTGACATACATTTGATCTATGCATTCATCAAATTTGTGTGTATATTAATTAGTTTGTGCATTCATTTTTACTAGCTCTAGTCTGATTTATCCAGTTGCATATTCTAATTTTACACCATCTATTTTATTTACCTGAGCTTAGATCTTCCATGGTGTCAGATTTGCCTTTGGTAAAGTCAAATATGTAATGTACAATCTATGTACTATTTTTGATAAGGCATTTCACCTTTCAGACTCAGTCTCATCCTCACCTCACATAACATCTAACACAATTATTCTTTAACTCAGAATCATCTTCCTCATCCTACTCTAGATAGCTAGTCATAACCCATGACTCAAACAATTATTTAGGTGAAAATTTTGGAGCAATTTAAAAGAGTTCACTATAGTCGTTCTAATGAAGCAACTTATCATTAGAATCTACCCATGTACATTCATGATTTGCATAGCCTCCATCCATGCATCAAAGTTTGTTTGGTTTAATATAAGAGATTTATTTTATGTCTTATGTCTATAGTTAAAATAGTTGTAGTTTTATAGTATTTTTTGAGTCTTTGGTTTGTGGTCTTTATTATTTAATTTATTAAATGATTTAAATTGCTAAACATTGTGATTAATAGTTTTATAGTGGTTTTTCAAAATTTATATCAAAAATAAGTTGAGAGTTATGATTCATTTTTATATTACATGCCATTTGGGTTTTTGAGGTAATAGTCGTGTCTCAAGTAAGAGTTTAAACATAAATTTTTGGTATTTTAATTTTATTCAAAATCCAAAGTGTCAAAGTTGAAAAGAGTTTAATATTTTTAAATCTATAATTTATGTGGGTTTACAATTTAGTTTTTGAGTCTTGTTATAGTCTTGTCAATACTCTAGTCATTGTCCATGGTATGTCTCCCATCCTTAAAAAGTCAAAATACAAAGTATACACTTTTTATATTGTAAAGGACACACTCTCAATTGAAAGAGACATTCTAAGTCATATGTGTTTAGTTATGTGTGTGGAAGAGTCTTGTCTTAAAAAATGACATGCAAAGGTTGATCTTCAAATCCATATTCGTTAAGTAAGTAGCTAATGAAGGAGGTTGGAGGCATTATAAGATGGAGTCCATTCAAGCCTCTTGTTAGCCACTAGTAATGGGGGAACTTCTGCTTTATGACATGTGTTTTTCAGTTGTGTGGTGTGGTAGACACATTTCTTTTTTCAGTGTGTTTTGTAATAAGAATATAGGTTCATTCCTATTTTCTTGTGAGTATTACACATACAATTCTTTTTGTATAAGTATTGTAGAATGTTGATAAAAGTGTAATGTATCAATAATGATGTAAAGGTTATTGGTAAACCTATGAAAAACCATTTGTGTAAGGTTTTTGGTAAACTTACAAAACTAATTGTGTAAGGTTTTTGATGAACCTACAAAACTAATTGTGAAAAGTTATTGGTACACCTGCAAAACCAATTGGATAAGTTGTTGGTCAAAGTTAGGTAAAACCATTAAAGGACAAGTGTGGAGGATGAATAGAAGCATAAATATTTGTTCATGCTTATATAATGACTGTATCCATTCATGAAAGCCACTTGTAAGAATACAATGTGTTAGAGTTTTATGCAATCCCAATGCTACAAAGTTGAAGAGTTGATCATGAGCACACAAAGGTGACACGCTACAATTGGAGAACAAGATATGTTTTACCATGTAAAAACAGAGGGGGGGGGGAATGTTAAGGATTAGTATTTACATTAGGTAATATACTATTTATATTGGTTGTTTATTTACCATAGAATAAATAATACTTATTTTTTGTAAGTTACCATATAGGTAAATACAATAATATAGTTAGTTAATAATATATTATTTTTATATAAAAATAATATATATTAAGAGTTTGTTATAATATGTTTGTACGTGAGTTTGGGGTGAATCACCCAACTCACTAATTTAGGAGATTGAGAGATATTTATGGGAAGAGTAGTTGTAGCAACCTCCTAGAATATAGGACCACCATCTCCTATGTATTTGTAGAAGTTTGTAAAAGGAAAGATTCATAATGTGTGCAATATAATTTTATTAGTGTGTTATTAAAATTATTTTTTATTCAGCTCCATTGCACAGTGCATGAGTTAAATCATTATTAAAGATCGTACAATACCTAACATTGTCTACTTAGGATTTTACATTCCATAATTCTCAAAATAGTTAAACCACTTGTACCAAAAGAAGGAATAGATGAATTTTAGACAATTTCAATTTATTTACTAGGGGAGAGCACATAACTCTTACTCTCAAAATTACACTCACATGCATAAGAAATACATTGTCTCTGCTTCCATGTATGTGGGCTATTTAATTTCAACTCCCTAGAGTTTGCTCAAGCCAACTAATCTTACACTTATTTCAATAATCTTTCAATGTTTGAGGAAAATTAGATTAAAGACAAATGAGAATAAAAATTTGAAATAATAAGCCATCAATTCAGTGAAGCAAGTGCACAATCCCATTCATCATCTGCCAATGCATTGGCCTATAAATTTTCAAAATATAAAAAATAACAGGGTAAAAATTTGATAGTAGGGTAAAGATTCGACACCTACATAGGTACACATTTTACAGCCTACTGAATCCACATGATAAAATTTTGATAACATGCTGAATTTGACCCCTATCATAGTGTAGATCAAGATTATAGGGTCTTAGTCTAGATAACTCCCATATCTTTTTTCCACCCACAAAAAATTAGAGCAACTAGATGTGTATGTTTCTATCTCTCTTCACTTTTCCTTCAATTCTATGGCTTGTTTAATCATTTGCTTTACTTTCAATTACTATTTAAGGCATGTGTTAGAAGATTCTAAATGTTTTAGTTTATTGTTAATTCATAAATCTATCATGTGTCAATTTTTAGTCTTTTTGCATATGGGAGAATATATTTAGCACGTTTGTGCATATTTATGTGTTAAAGCACAAATAATCAACAAGAATATGTTGTTTTATTATTTGACATGTTGTGAACTTAGTCTCAACCATATCAAGCTAGATTATTTTCATGTGACATTTGGGTTATTATAGCTATGATTTTGAAAATGTATACTATAATAAATAATCTAATTTAAATGTTTGAATTTTTAGAATACTTGAATTAATTTTAGTATATTCTTCTAATTGACAATAACAATTACTTATTAAATTATAAATATAGATGTTAGAAAGCATAATGAGAGAAAAATACATAAAATCAATTTAAACTTACTTCAAAATAATTATTGTATAATAAGTAGTAAAGTACAAACCCTATCAATTCATCTTGGTGTAAATCAAAGAGGTGTTGCACTAGGTTTTGTCTACTTTTGTGTTTAATGTAATCACTTCACAAACATAACATTATACCTTCTTATTCATTATAAATTAACATAACCAACTAGAGGAAATATTTATTTTGGTCTTTGGAAATGGAAACACGTGTTATAAGCTTTAAACAAAGGTAAAATTATTTGGTTAGGTCACTTGCAACTAGAGAAAATTTTAAAGGTTATTTATAGCTAAAAGGCTATAAGTAGGTTTTTTTAATTTTGAAAATGGCTAGTTTTGTGAAAATATACATAGATCAAATAGCCTCAATTTTATATAATTTATTATACACATGTTTCGAATTGCCTTATAGATTATACTCAGTCATATTTTAGGACACAAATTTTCCATAGTTACTATGCATGTATGGTTTTGATTTGCCAAAAAATTATACAAGACATGTATAGGTTAGTTTGGAATTTTTAGGTGAATGTATGTATGTATATGTATGTGTATATATATGATAAGGACCATATAGAATACAATAAACTTAAGGTAATAATTATATTTTGGTTGGCATGGTTTGTTAATCGAAATAAAAAAATATTTGAAATGCCAATTATGGATATAGTTAAGACATTTTGGCATACCTTATTATATAATTTATAATTTTAAAACTATGAAAATGTTTTGAATTTTTTTAGTGTCATTTATAAATCTAATTAAAAAAAGCATTTTCTTCCTTATATATGGTTTTAATAACTAAAAAAATTAATAATAAATGATTTGCAAGCCTAATATTTATTTTATTTCTAGCATAGAATGAGGTGTAGGTGGAATTAACGCTACGGGGATTGAGGTTTAAATCTTACCTCATTTTTTAGTGAATTGGTGCCAATATATTAAGGGGCCCTCAAAATTTTTTATTCTTGGTTCAACACATCACCTATGGGATTAACATAAGTTGATTGAATATGTATGTGACAGTTTCTCTATTTTTCTAGTCATTGATGCAAGCTATTGGTGAAAGTGAAGCTCTAGTAGTCAAAATATTGGGATGAGAGGTTAGAAATAAAGGTGTACACAATTTTTAAGCTACTTTCCTTATGATTGAAACTACAAAGTATGAATTTGTGTTTCTTTTATTATGAATACAGAGAGTAGTTATTTGCCTTTATAGTCATCTATCTTGAAATTAATAAATATAATGATAAGTTCTTTGAAAAACATTTATTTAAATATATTTTTTGATGGTTTACTAATTTTTCTAATCATTGATGCAAGTTATTGGTGGAAGTGAACCTCTGGTAGTCAAAATATTGAGACAAAATTCAGACAATTTTTAAACTGGTTTTCTTATGATTGCAACTGCAAGTATATATTTGTGTTTCTTTTGTTTGAAGACTGGGAGCAATTGTTTGCATGCAAGATCATCTATCTTGAAATGAATATATATAATGATAAGTTTCTTGAAAAACATTTCTTTAAATACATTTGTTTAAAACACTGTGCATGTTGGTTTTCTAGGAAATTCCATGTATATTTGCATATATTTTCCTTAAAAAAAGATTTTGTTTCTTTCACTCATTTTGACTGCACACAATTATTCTTCACACATGTTATAGAAGGTTAATATGTTATCAAAATCTATGAAATGGGTATTTTTGAATTACTTATAAATATGGTTGAAATGATCATGAGTCTTTATTGCATTTATTCATTTTATTCTTTTTGCATTGTTTAAAATAAGTATCTTGCATGCCATTATTTCTAAAAAAAAATTAGTTTCTTATTTTTTTAAAAGTAATATTTCTCAGAGGAAATAAATTTCTTTTTTGTTTAAAAGAAGTGTGTAGTAAAGACCAACCAAATAATATAATAAACTGAGTATAGTAGAAAATGACAAAAAATCAAAGTATAGAGTATAAATAATAAATGACTATAGGGCCATAAGGTAAGACAACTATAAAAAGTGAGGATGACATAAATTAAAAAATGGAGTACATACGGTAAGATCATGTGCAGTAATTAGTATAAATTGAGTGCAAATATATGTAAGTCTATCAAAAGACTAATATGAGATTAACTATTAAATAATGATATTTAGCATTGAATTATGAGTATGCTAGTTTGTTGTTTTAGTTGATCTTAGTTAGAATAGTGATTATATTTTCTTTTTCATCATTTTTTTTTCATTTACGTTTCTATTTTTTTCCCTCTCTTGCTTGCTTTCATTTTATTTATTTTTCTTTCTTTTGAGCTATAGATATGTAAAAGAGATATCAAGAGATTGATAAAACACTTTGATAGAATCAAAAACCTTTCCTTCAAGATATTATTGGGTCGATGCAAAAAGTTGGGGGATAAAAAATATGATAGTCCCCTAAATTTACAATTTTTTTTACAAAGGGTGTACGCCCTTTTTAAAAAAAATTTAAGGCTTAGGCTTTTGCTCGAGCCTTAAGGGAATATGCCCTTTCTAAAGGGCATATGCCTTTTACAAAAAGTGTTCACCTTTTATAGTTGACAAATGGTGTACACCCTTTACAAAAGATGTATGTCCTTATAATACAAAAGGCATAGACCCTCTATAATACAAAGGGCATACACCCCTTGTAAAGGGCATACACCCTTTCCCCTATTTTCATTTTTAACACAACTGATGAAGAAAACCCTGTGGCCAAGAGAGTGAGAGGATTTTTATTTTGATAAATTTTTAGATTGACACATGCATTTTGGAGTTTCATTCTGCCAATAGGATTCGGCATTGGATTGCTTCAAATTAGGTATGTTATTTTTGTATTTTTATTTTTTCATATATATATATATATATATATATATATATATATAAAACTAGGGTTTTGAATTTAAATTTGTATTGGATTTTTTACATTGGCTAAAAAAACCTATATTTAAAAAAATTTTTAGATACACAAGTTAGATGGATCTATTTCCTGAAGAAAATATTAGACAGAACCTTGAAGAGTTTGATTTTACACAAGAAGAAGTTGAAATGTATGAGCAATACAATTTGAAACATCAATAATTACAAATAATCATCAATGATTTGCATCACTATTTAGTTGGCAGTGCAAAAATTTTACTTGTCAATATATTAGAGTCTATTTTTAATAAAATGAGAAATGTGACTTCACAACTGGATGCAATGTTGCATCGAAGAGAGGCTCTAAAATAATTTTATTTTGATATATTATCATATGAAGATGTGAAGAAAAAAATAACAAAAGAAGATTTGTGTGTTGTATTTATTAAACATAGAATCAACCAATCTCCACCGATGAATTGTAAACACATTGATATTTATTGGCATGTTTATGAGGAGATTAAAAATAACCTTTGGGATAGGTGGTGGATGCTGTTTGATGAGCCTCCATGAAACAATAATGAGGTTCCATTATATTTTTTGTAAAAATTATATTGTGAATTTGTATTGCAAGTAATTTCAAATTATTTTGACATGAAGGCATCTCAAGGTTGGGAAAGTGGGTCTTCATTTGATAGATCTAGTTCTAGGAAAGACCAAAACCATCATAACCGACCTCCAAGAAATAATATAACAATATCACATGCCACTATTCCTAAATTTTTTTATTGTAACATACAGAAGGATACTTTTGAGGTGGTTATTAGTTTGACTAAGTTATGATTGATCATGGTATGCATACTTTAAATAGTTCTACTCAACTTACAGGGGGTGCTATTGGTAGTGGTGGTTTTGGTGATAGTGGTATTTGTGGTAGTGGTAGTGGTGGTTTTGGTTTTGGTATAGGTGTTAGTGTCCCTCCTTCTACTCATGTTATAGTTCTTATGTATCATTTCACATCATGTGGGAGGAAGTATACGGGACCTCTTATTCAAGTGCGATATACATAAAGTAAATTTATAGAGACTAGCATGCCAGAGCATACATCATATGTATATATTTTAGTAGTGCCAGACACTAGCATGATAGACATTAGCATGCCAAAGTATATGCCACATGTAGATGCTTTAGTAGTGCATGACACTAGCATTTCAAACACTATGAAAGATGTAGTAGCTTCAATGACTCCTATTAGGATATGCTAGGATCCTGTTGTAGAGGATTCTTCACCATGTGTATTTGATTCACAGGTTTAATTTTAATTATAGTTTTTTATGTTTGTAAAATAATATTAAGTTTATTTTCAAATACATGTGTATACTTAATTGACTAATTTATTTGACTGAATTTGTTATTTATATCTAGTTGATTGGTGATATTCTAGGTACTTTAGCAGGTCTTGACTCTATTGTAGCAGTCACAGTTGGCAAAAGTGTACCTTACACATAGGTTTGTAAATTACACATTTATTCATTTATATGTTTATTATCCTTTTAACAAAAATCTCTATTTTAATATATATTATAGTCATAGCTTTTTATCATGTTCATTGGATTCACATATTATTAATTTATTGGTTTTATAGATGATGAGGGATGCTATGGGCACTCATCATGGATGAGAAAAAGGTTTAGGTGATGTTGTTGCTACATCAGAGAATCCACTATCTATGTAATAGGTTTTGATTCAGGGATGAAGACTAGTGAGAAAACATAGTTTAATTGTTGTTATCTTTAAGTAATGATATTTTATGTTATATTTACATAATTGTATGCAAATCTAGATCTAACGATATATGTATGTTCCATAGGATTCCCCATTGTAGGTGTATACGTAGTCTCATAACTATGGAAAATCATTTAGATGGAATATGGTGAGTTTAGAATAATTTTGCAAAATTTTACATTTTTGAAAAAATTATCAAATTTTCAATATACAATTTTAATGCATTAGTTTTTATATTTTATATGTTGTGTAGAGACAACCATTTTCATCGATTGTCGATGAAATAATGGATGACTCATAAGCTGAGAGGAGAGTATCTCCACATATTGAGGCATCCAACATCCCTAGATCTATGTCTATGACAACAAAGTGCAATTTATTTAGAGGCAATGAGGAGCAGAAGAGCTAGTTGTTGTGCTAGGGATCTAGTTGGAGGCACAATCTATTTTGTATGATGATATGGGCCACATTATATGCCTATATGGTGCATTTTGTCTATATACATAGTTGTAGGCACAATCCATTTTGTATGATGATATGGCCTGCATTGTATGTCTATATGAGTCATTTTGTCTATGTACATATTATGGTCTACATTTTTTCTTGATATATGTTATATTATTTATGTTAAATTATGACATAGAACTTTACATGTATCACATATATACTATTTGATAATATGATTCCTTTACCTATGCGTATTTTATATTTTTATCATTTAATGTTTACACATATTATTAGTTAATGATTGAATTATTACTTCATATGGGGTTAACAAAATTCACATTATTCTCTAAGTTAGGTGCCTTGAATCATTATGTATATTTTACATTTACATGTGATATTTGATATTTAATTATTTTATTTACATTTAATTACATAACAATTTACAATTGTGATGTTTAAGTGGACTTGGGATTAATTTCATGGACATGTAAATATTATAAATTGTACTTGATCATAAATGCTAAGAGGTCTAGTGATGCACTTGTGTATGTCTTCAGCTCCTACTTGTCCATATAAAAAACAAAGACAATTATATGTGTCCATACAATCACTATGGCCTACTTATACATGGGTTAATATCGACATTGATAGCCCTCTCTAGACTTTCCACAAAATTACAATCTTAGCAAGGCAAGAATATAAACATAAATGAAGAGACTTAAGCAACTTCGATATTCCCTGACTAGTATATAAAAATTGAAGTTATATTCTTATGGTCCTTAAAGACATATTCAATCTTTATCTCAATATGGAAAACCAATCGATCTATTGGTTTTGTCTATTTGAACTTTAAAGACTCAAAGATCTCTACAAGATAATTAAGCCTAAATGCCTCAAAAGGATCAAAACAAGAAATATTTGAAAACATTAGTACAAATCAATCTAAAATACTTTATCACAATCTTTTTTAAGTGACTCAACTTTTGAAACACCTCAGAAGGTCTGCTACAAAGAATTTTATCAAAAACCTCTCATAGACTTACTAGTCTTAATGTTGCTCTAACATGCCAAAACCGATTCTATATTGAATTACCACTTCAAGACACCTTAGACATATGTATTTAGGTGTTTTATGAATTATCAATGCTTAGATAAAAGGTTTGACTTTCCACTTTTAATATTTTACCCAAAAATTCATAAAATCATGTTTTGTCTATTAGGCCTAATTACCCTCTGGTAGGTCAAAACTCATGATATAGTTTTCTTACAATAAATGATCCTTTTATGAGGTCTATACAGATGCATTAGAGGTATTTCAACCTTAATTTGGATTTTATAGACTTACTTTTAAATTTTATACACTAATCTCTCTCCTCATTGTCAAAGAAACACATAAAATAGGGTATCTCTTACACATACTCAATTGGTCAAAAGAGCCCAATTGATGAACCATCTATGCAAACACATTTGGATGAGCATTTTTAGGCTATAACAACCATTCTCCAATCTCGATTGGGCCCCATGAGTGAAATTTACAATTGATCGGAGGCATCCTTGAAGAAGATTCACTCGTCCCTGAGAGTGCAATATAAGCGAGCTTTGATCATGTATTATATGATAAATGTGAGGGCTAGAGATGAACCATCAACTCATATACATGCAAGAATGAGTCATAAAATAAAGCTCAAGAGTATTTTATCTAAATCGTAATGGATGAGACATGACAATGAGGTTTCTCTCATGGCCAAATCTCTTAGAACAAGGTAAAAGTTGGTCAATGGGGGTTTTAGAATCTAACTCATTAGCCCAATCGATGAACCATCTATATATACATGTCTAGATGGGAACTTTTAGGCTAGAACAACCTTTGTATAGTCTCGATCATGTCTCGAGAGTGAAATTTTTAGTTTGTTGGAGGCATCCTCGAAGAGAATTCACTCGCCCCTGAGGGTGGAAAATGAGAAAACTTAGATCATGTATTGCATGAGAACCGTGATGGATAAATATGAACCATCAACTTATACACATGCATGGATGAGTCCTATAAGAAATCAAAAGAGTATTTTATCTAACTTATGATGGATGAGATGTGGTAATGAGGTTTCTCTCATAGCTAAATCTTTCAAAATGGGGTGAAAGTTGGTCAGTGGGGTCCATAGAATCTGAATCATCAGTCCAATCAATGAATCATCTATGCAAACACATCTGGATGAGCATTTTTAGGCTAGAACAACCTTTGTCTGATCTTGGTCAAGCCTCAAGAGTGAAATTTGTAGTTGGTCAGAGGCATCCTTGAAGAAAATTCACTCATCCTAAGTGTACAAAATGAATGAACTTTGGTTGCACATTATACGAGAACTGTGAGGGATAGAGACAAATCATTAGCTCTTACACATGCAAGGATGAGTCCTATGATAAATACATAGAGTATCTTATCTAACTTGTGATGGATGAGACATGACAATGAGGTTTCTCTCATGGACAAATATCTTAGAATGGGGTAAAAGTTAGTTAATGGGGTCCATAAAATCTAACTCATCATTCCAAATGATGAACCATCTATACGAATACATCTAGATGGGAATTTTTATGCTATAAAAACCTTTGTTTGGTCTCATTTAGGCCCTAGGAGAAAAAGTTGTAGTTGATCAGAGGCATCCCTGAAGAGAATTCAGTCATCCTTGAGTGTGAAAAATGAGTGAACTTTAGTCACGCATTACATGAGAACTATGAGGGCTAGAGATGAATCATAATCTCTTACACGTGCAGGGATGAGTTCTCTAATAAATATTGAGAAGATTTTATCTAACTCATGATGGATGAGATGCAGCAATGAGGTTTCTATCATAGCCAAATCTCTTATAATGAGGTAAAAATTGGTCAGTAGGGGCCATAAAATCTGACCCATCATCTCAATCGATGAATCATCTATGTAAACACATCCAAATGGGTGTTTTTATGATATAAAAACCTTTATACAATATCGTTTAGGCCCCAAGAGTGAAATTTTTAGTTGATCAAAGGCATCCCTAAAGAGAATTTAGTCATCCTTGAGTGTGTAAAATGAGCGAACTTCAATCGCACGTTGCATAAGAACCATGACGGATAGAGATAAACTATCAGGTCTTACACATGCAAGGATGAGTCCTATAATAAATATCAAGAGTATTTTATCTAACTCATGAGAAATGAGATGTGGTAATGAGGTTTATCTCATGGCTAAATCTCTCAAAACAAGGTAAAATTTGGTCAGTAAGGGTCATAGAATTTGACTCATCAGCCCAATCGATGAACCATGTATGCAAACACATCTAGATGGACATTTTTATACTATAAAAACCTTTGTTCGATCTAAGTTGGACCCCAAAAGTGAAATTTTCAATTGATCAGAGACATCCTTGAGGAGAATTTAGTCATCCCTGAGTGTGAAAAATAAGTGAACTTCGATCATGTGTTGTATGAGAACCGTGAGTCTAGAGATGAACCTTCATCACATACATGTGAAAGGAAGAGTCCTATAAGAAATCCTAGGAGGATTTTATATAACTTATGATGGATGAGACATGATAATGAGGTTTTTATCATGGCTAAATCTCTCAAAATAGGGTAAAAGTTAGTCAATGGGGTCCATAAAATCTGACTCATCAACCTAATTGATGAATCATTTATGAAAACATGTCTAGATGGGAATTTTTAGTCTTTAACAACTTATGTATAGTCTAGGTTAGGCCCCAAGAGCAAAATTTATAGTTGATCGAAGGCATCCTTGAAGAGAATTTAGTCATCCCTGAGTGTGCAAAATGAGCCAACTTATATCATGTGTTGCAAGAGAAACATGAGGGATAGAGACAAACCATTAACTCCCACACATGTAGGGATGAGTCCTCTAAGAAATACAAAGAGTATTTTATCTAACTCATGAAGAATAAGATGAATCAATGAGGTTTCCCTCACAACTAAATCTCTTAGAATAAGGTAAATTTTTTTTAGTGGGGGTCATAAAATCTAACTCATCAACTCAATTGATGAACCATTTACATAAACACATTTAGATGGGAATTTTTATGTTATAACAACCTTTGTATGGTCTTTGTTGACCCCTAAGAGTAAAATTTGTAGCTGATTGGAGGCATACCTGAAGAGAATTTAGTGGTCCTCAAATGTGTAAAATGAGTGAAGTTATATTATGCATTATAGTAGAACCATGAGGGATAAGGACAAACTATCAGTTCCTACACATGTAGGGATGAGTCCTATAATAAATCTTAGGGGGATTTTATCTAACTTATGATGGATGAGATGTGGAAAATAGGTTTCTCTCATAGCTAAACCTCTCAGAATAGGGTAAAAATTGGTCAGTGGGGGTTGTAGAATCTAACTCATCAACCCAATCAATGAATTGTCTATGTGGACACATCTAAATGGGAATTTTTAGTTTAGAACAACCTTTTCTCAATCTTAATTGACCCTCAAAATTGAAAGTTGTCGTTGATCAGAGGCATCCCTGAAGATAACTCAATGGTGCTCGAATGTGTAAAATGAACAAACTTTCATCATGCATTATAGAAAAACCATGAGGGATAAATATGAACCATCATCTCTTACACATGTAGGGATGAGTCCTCTAAGACAAACCAGGAGGATTTTATCTAACTGACGATGGATGAGACATGGAAATGAGGTTTTTCTCACAGCCAAATCTCTTAAAATGAGGTAAAATTTAGTCAACAGGGGTTGTAGAATATGACTCATCTACCGAATCAATGAAACATCTATACAAACACATCTTTATGGTAATTTTTAGTCTATAACAACCTTTATCTAATACTGGTTGACCCCCAGGTACAAAATTTATAGTTGTTGGAGGTAGCCCTAAAGAGAATTTAGTGGTCCCTAAATGTGCAAAATGTGCAAACTTTTGTCATGCATTGTAGGAGAATCGTGAAGGGTAGAGATAAAACATTAGCTCTTACATGTGCAGGGATGAGTCATCTAATAAATCCTAAGAGGATTTTATCTAAGTCATGATGGATGATAAATGGAAATGAGATTTATCTTGTGGCCAAATCTATCAGAATTGGGTAAAAGTTGGTCAGTAGGGGCCATAGAATCTGACTTGTCAACCTAATCAATGAAACATCTACATGAACACATCTAGGTGGGCATTTATAGGCTATAACAACCTTTATCCAAAATTGATCAGGCCATGGGAATGAAAGTTATAGTTGATTAAAGGCACCCCTAAAGAGAATTCAGTCATCCTTGAGTGTGCAAAATGAGCAAAATTTGATCATACATTACATAAGAATCGTGAGGGCTAGAGATGAACCATCAACTCCTACATATGCAGAGACAAGTCCTTTAAGCAATTATAAGAAGATTTGATCTAACTCATGATGGATGAGACATGTTAATGAGGTTTATTTCATGGCCAAATCTCTAAAATGGGGTAAAAGATGGTTAGTGGGGGCCATAGAATATGACTCATCAACCCAATTGACAAACTATCTATGCGAACACATTTAGATGGTTATTTTTAGGCTAGAATAACCTTTGTCTAGTCTCTATCGAGCCCTAAGAGTGAAAATTATCATTGATGATAGGCATCCCTTAAGATAATTCAATCACTTCCAAGTGTTTTAAATGAGCAAACTTTCATCGTGCATTGCATGAGAACTGTGATGGATAGAGCTGAACCATCAGCTACTTCATGTGTAGCGACAAGTCCTCTAATAAATATTAGGAAGATTTTGTATAACTCATGATAGATAATATGTAGAAATGAGATTTCTCTCATGGCCAAATCTCTTAGAATGGGGTAAAAGTTGGTCAGTGGGGCCATATATTCTGATTCATCAGCCTAATTGATGAACCATCTATGTGGACACATCTAGATGGGTGATTTTAGACTAGAATAACCTTTATTTGATCTTTTTTGGGCATCAAGAGTGAAATTTTTAGTTGATTAGAGTCATCTCTGAAGAGATTTTAGTTGTCCCTAAGTGTGCAAAATGAGTGAACTTTCATCATACATTATAGGAGAACTATGAGGGATGGATATCAACTATCAGTTCTTACATGTGCATAGATGATTGCTATAATAAATAATAAGAGGATTTTCTCTAACTTATGATGGATAAAATTCAATAATTAGGTTTATCTCATGTCCAAATCTCTTAGAATGGGGTAAAAGTTGGTCAGTGGGGGCTATAAAATCTAACTCATCAATCCAATCGATGAACCGTCTATGTAGACACGTCTAGATGGGAGTTTTTAGGATAAAACAACCTTTTTTTGGTCTTAATCATGCCATGGAAGTGAAATTTATAATTTATCAGGGCATCCTTGAAGAGAATTTAGTCATCTCAAGTGTGCAAAATGAGTGAACTTCTGTCGTGTGTTGCACGAGAATCATGAGGGGTAGAGATGAACCATCAACTCTTACACATGTAAAATCAAGTAATCTTAGAAATATAAAGAGTATTTTTTCTAAATCATGATGGATGAGATGTGATAATTAGGTTTATCTCATATCTAAATCTCTTAAAATGGAGTAAAATTTGGTCATTAAGGGTCATAGAATCTAACTTGTCAACCCAATCGATAAATCATCTATGTGGACATGTCTGGATGGAAATTTTTAGTCTAGAATAACCTTTATCCAATATTTATTGACCCTTAAAATTAAAATTTGTAGTTTATTAGAGGCATCCCTGAAGAGAATTCAGTGGTCCTTGAATATGCAAAATGATAAACTTCCATCACACGTTGTAAGAGAATCGTGAGGGCTAGAGATGAACCATTAGCTTTTACATGTGCAAGGATGAGTTCTATAAGAAATACTAAGATAATTATATCTAACTCATGATGGATGATATTTGGAAGTAGGTTTATCTCAAAACCAAATCTCTCCAGATGGGGTAAAAGTTAGTCAACGAGGGTCGTAAAATCTGACTCATCATCCCAATTAATGAATTGTCTATGTAGACATGTCTAAATGGGAATTTTTAGTATAAAACAACCTTTGTATAATCTCAAATGACCCATGGAAGTGAAATTTTTAGTTTGTTGGAGGAATCCCTAAATATAATTCAATCATCTCTGAGTGTACAAAATGAGGGAACTTCGGTCACAAGATGCATGAAAACCATGAAGGCTATAGATGAACCATCAACTCCTACACATTTAGGGATGAGTCCTCTAAGAAAATATAGGAAGATTTGATATAATTCATGAAAAATAAGATACAATAATAATTTTTATCTCACAACCGAATCTCTTAGAACATGCCAAAAGTTGGTCAGTGAGGGCCATATATTCTGAATTATCAATCCAATCGATGAACCATCTATGTGAACATATCAGGATAGGCATTTTTAGGATATAATGACCATTGTATGGTCTTGGTAAACCCTCAAAATTAAAATTTATAATTGATTAGAGGAATTCATTAAGATAATGTGGTGGTCCCTAAATGTAAAAAATGGGCAAACTACCTTAACACATTACAGGAGAACCGTGAGGGCTAGAGATGAACCACCAACTCTTACATGTGCAAGGATAAGTCCTATAAAAATATTAGGAGGATTTTATCTAACTAATTATGGGTGAGATGTAGAAATGAGGTTTATCTTGAAACTAAATCTCTCAGAACATGTCAAATGTTGGTCAACAAGGGCTGTATATTCTAACTCATCAACCTAATCAATGAACTGTCTGTGCAAACATATCAAGATAGACAGTTTTAGGATACAATGACCATTATATAGTCTCAATTATCCCTTGAAAATTAAAGTTGAAATTGATCAAAGACATCCTTTAAGATAATTTAGTGGTCCCTAAATGTACAAAATGAGTGAACTTCCTTCGCATATTGCAGGAGAACCGTGAGGACTAGAGATGAAATCTCAAAACCTACATGTGCAAGAATGAGTCCTCTAAGAAATACCTAGAGGATTTTATCTAACTCATGATGGATGATATGATAAAATAAGGTTTACATCATATCTAAATATTTTATAACATGCCAAAATTTTGTCATCGAGGGCTATATATTCTAACTCATCAACCCAATCAATGAACTATCTACACAAACATATCAAGATAGGAATTTTTAGGCTATAACGACCATTGTATGATCTCAGTTGACCCCCAAGATAAAAATTTGTAGTTGATCAAAGGTATCTATTTATATAATTCACTCATCCCCAACTGTGTAAAATGTGCAAAATTTGTTTGCACGTTGTAGGAGAACTGTGAGGGATAGAGATGAACCATCAACTCCTACATGTGCAAGGATGAGTCCTATAAAAAAGGTTGAGAGGATTTTATTTAACTTGTGATGGATAAGATGTGATAACAATGTTTCTCTTACAGCCAAATCTCTTAGAACATTCTAAAATTTGGTCATCAAGGGTTGTATATTATGAATCATCAACCTAATCAATGAATCATCTGCATAGACATTTCAAGATAAATTTTGTTAGGCTATAATGATCATTGTCCAGTCTTGGTTAACACCTAAAAATGAAAGTTGTAGTTGATCAGAGGCATATCTTAAGAGAATCCACTCATCCCCAAGTGTGAAAAAAAATTAAACTTCTATCATGTATCACAGGAGAACCATGAGGGCTAGATATGAACTATCATCTCCTACACATGCAAGGAAGAGTCCTCTACGAGAGCATAGATAAGACTATTTTCATGTTTTATTGAAAGGATATATAGAGAGAAAGTGAAAAAGGATTTACTTAAGGTAGATGAAATTAATATATGTTGTTTTGTATTCTCTTTGTTTCAAGAAGATAATCTTCTCTACTCACGACACCAACCATGTGTAGGTGGAAGCTCATCTGGTGCCACTAGGCTACATTTAAATTGTTAGTAAAAAATTTAAATAGAAATAAACACATAATCATAAAATAGTTGAAAATTAAAATATATTAAATCAAATAACTTTACTATATTAAATTGAAACACTAGATAAACTGCCAGGATCTTACAGTATAATTGATTACTTTTGTGTAAGCAACTAAACACGAAATTAAACCAGAAGTAATGAGTAACTAGAAATCAGAATCAACAAAGAATAAGAGATACAAGAAACAATAAAAACTTGTATTAAACTCTTCCAGAAGGAAATACAATTGAAGAAATATCTCTTTCTTCCACACCTCTCAGATGTACAAATCTCTTTCCCTCAAGAGTTCTCTCTCTCAATTACAACCAATTCAATCATTGAATTGTCTACCCTTTTTCTCATGTCTACAAGCTATGAAGATCTAACCCTATTATATAATACTAAGATTCATGAGCTATGCATTCTCCACCGTTAGATACACCTCTTAATCAAATGTTCAAATCTATCCTGCCAAAAATAGAAATGCAGACTCAATACTAACAGTTACTCTTTTCATGCAAATAATATGTTCTTCCATGAAAATAGACTTTTGGAATGCACAGATGACCGGCATCGGTCCCTGTCTGTCTGCATATGACTAACGTCAATCGATATATAACTGATGTTGGCAGCCTTCGATCGACCCTTGACCGATGTTGATGACTGTGTAACTCCAGCAACCTCTGCATTTGCTCATCTGGTGAAGCTTTTAGCTCCAAAACTCAACAATCTCCCACTTAGAGATAAAAAACTACACCTATACCTGTACAGCAACATCCTCTAGCTTGTTTCTCCATCTTCAAGTTCAATATTGAAGACCAATAAAAGTTGAATGAAGATTCAACTTCTCCTTTGTTACCGGCTTTGTTAACATATCAGCAGGGTTCTTATATGTATGGATCATTTCCAGCTTCAACTCACCATCGTCTAATACCTATCTAATGAAGTGGTACCTAAGCTGTATATGTTTTGTTCTTGAATGAAAGGCTAAATTCTTTGCCAAATGAATTGCATTTTGACTATCACAGTACAATCTGCAACTTTCTTGCTCCTTTTCCAACTCTTCCATGAACCGAGTCATCCAAATCATTTCCTTGCTAGCCTCTGTGACTACAATGTATTCTGCCTCTCTAGTAGACAAGGCAACAACCTTCTGCAACTTTGAAATCTAACTAACCGCCATTCCACCAACAGTGAACACATATCCTGTGGTGCTTCTCCTGCCATCTAAGTCACCTACCATATCCAAATCTACATACCCATGTAGAGAAGTGTTTGACCCTCCATAGCATAAATGCCTACTGTTGGTCCCTCTTAGATATCTGAAAATCCACTGCACTGCTTTCTAGTGTTTCTTTCCTAGATTGGCCATAAACTTGCTGACAACTCCCATTGCTTGGGCAATATCAGGTCTAGTACATACCATTGCATACATGAAACTTCCAACTGCTGAAGCATATGGAACTCTACTCATGTACTCAACCTCATCATGTGATTTAGGACACTGTTCTTTGCTCAACTTGAAGTGTCCAGCCATAGGTGTGCTTACCAATTTTGCATCTTGCATATTGAACCTCTCCAACACCTTATTCACATAATCCTCTTGAGACAAAATCAAACTGTGATTTTTCTTGTCTCTCTTAATACTCATGCCAAGAATTTTTTTTGCTGCTCTTAAATCCTTCATGGTAAATGTGTGAGCTAATTTTACCTTAAGCTCATTAATATCTTGTATGTGTGAACCTGCAACAAGCATATCATCTACATACAGTAATAAGATAATATATCTACCATTATCCAATCTTTTAAAATAAACACAATGATCAGATTGACATCTACTAAAGCCATGCTCTGTCATAAACCTGTCAAATCTCAAATACCATTGTCTTGGAGCTTGCTTAAGACTATATAAGCTTTTCTTCAACCTGCACACAAGTTTCTCCTTACCTTTGACCTAAAAACCTTCCGACTGATCTATATATATTTATTCATCCAAATCTCCATGAAAAAATGCTGTTTTAACATCAAGCTACTCAAGATGCAAATCCTCAATAGCAACTAAAGACAATACAGTCCGAATAGAAGTCATCTTTACTATAGGAGAAAATTTTTACCAAAATCAATACCTAGTTTCTGTGCAAATCCCTTTACTATCAACCTAGCCTTATGTCTCATTTGTCCATCCTCACATTATTTTAATTTGTAAATCCATCTATTTTTTAGTGCTTTCTTTCTAGCTGGCAACTCAACCAAATTCCACATTTGGTTCTCTTTCAAGGAATCAATTTTCTCATTCATGCCAAGCTCCCACTATTTCCTAGATTCTACCTGCATTGCCTCATCAAAACTTTCTAGTTCTCCACCATTAGTGAGCAACAAGTAGAATAAAGAAGGGGAATAATGAATTGGAGGTTTACTTACCCTTTTTGACCTCCTCATGGGCATTTGAGACTCATTCACAGCTTGTTGTCTACCCAAATTCTCTGTCAATAACTGATCTCGGTCTGTACTTGACCGACGTCAGTTCCACTTGATCGACATCAGTTCCTTTATGATCGATGTCGGTTCCTTCATGATCGACATCGGTTTCTTCTTGACTGACATCGGTTCCTGCTTGACCGACATCAGTGTCTGTGTTTTTCTGTGTGTGATTATTTTTCCCTACGAGCTCATTTTAGATCATTACCTTGTCCAAATCAACATTGTCCTGCTCAAAATTATTCAGTTTCTTGAGCTGATCACTGTACATCACCTTCTCATTGAAAACTACATCACAGATTCTAATAATTTTGTTAGTTCCTAAATTTCACAACTAAAATCTGAAATCTCCAGAGCCATAACCAATGAATGTGCACCGCATAGATTTAGCATCCAGCTTCTTTCTATTTTCTTTATCAATGTGCATGAAAGCTTCAAAACTAAAATCTCTGAGAAATGAAAGATCTACCTTTTTATCTATCCATGCCTCTTCTATAATTCCACCATCCAGTGCAATAGAGGGTCCTCTATTAATCAGGTAAACCGCAGTATCTATAGCTTTTGCCCAAAACTGTAAGGGCAAACCAACATGCAATTTCATACTCCGTGCACGCTCCATTATTTTTCTATTCATCCTTTCAACAACTCCATTTTGCTGAGGTGTCCTTGGAACCATCCTTTTCCTATGTATTCCACTCATAAAATAGTAACTATTAAATTTATAGTTGTAGTACTCACCACCATTGTCAGATCTAAGGCACTTCAATCTCAAACCTGTTTCATTCTCAACCAAAGCTTTCTATTTCTTAAATGTATCAAAAACATTAGATTTATTCTTTATGCAATAAACCCATACCTTTCTTATAGCATCATCAATGAAAGAAACATAATACTGTGATCCTCCAATAGAAGCTACCTGAGCTGGTCCCCACATGTTTGTGTGAACAAGCTCCAACTTGTGCTTCTTCTTTGTTGACCCAATTTTGAGAAAACTCACTTTCTTCTGTTTTTCAAAAATACAATGCTCACAAAAATATAGATCTATGATTTTCAAATTTGAAAGCTTATCTTTTGACTTAAGAATAGTCATTCCCTTCTCACTCATGTGACCAAGCCACAGTGACACAACATTGAATCTACATCTGCAGTAGATAATACAGAAGGAAAATAATTAGTAATACAATTACATAGATAGAGAGTACCTACTCTCTTACCTCTAGCTAATACAAGTGAACCCTTGGAAACTTTCTAAGATTCAGCTGTGAGAGTTACTGTGCAACCCTCATCCCCCAACTTTCTTATAAAAATTAGATTCCTCTTCAGGATGGGTACATGCATGACATCCTTCAACACCCATGTGTTGCCATTCTATAATTTCAGCTGCACTTTTCCTTTGCCAACAATTTTACAAGGCTCATCATCCCCTAAATAGACTACTCCAAAATCTCCATGGACATAATCATTGAAAAATTATCTATTTGAGGTTGCATGAAAAGAGGCACTAGAATCTAAAACCTAAGATTCTATTATATTATCCAAAGAAAATATAAGAGCATCTTGTGCAACAATACCTGTAACTTTTGCTTCTTCTTTATCTTCATGCTGATTTTTTTCTTTAACTTTCAACCAACAGTCTTTATTTGCATGCCCTATCTTTCCACAATTCCAACAGATTATTTTTCTTCTATTTTTGGATTTGGATCTACTTCTCATCTTTGACTTTGACCTTGATCTCCTTTGCTTGCCCTTCTCTCTTTGCCTTCCCCTAATTTCAATACTTAAAGCATTACCTGATGTTTTCTCTGTGCTTTTTCTGCGAGTTTCTTCATTCAAGATTACACTAACAACATCATCAACTTTTAAGATATTTGAAACAGATGCAGTATTACTAACTGCCATTACCAAACTATGCTAACTTTCAGTTAAAGAGCATAAAATTAAGAGAGCCTTAATTTCATCATCAAAAACTATTTTGACTGAATTTAACTGATTTACTATTGCATAGAAATAATTAAGATGACTAAATACCGATCCACCTTCCTGCATTTTCAAATTAAATAATTGCTTCATAAGATATACCTTATTTGAAGCTGAGGGCTTTTCATATAAATTTTCCAAAGTATCCATTAACTCTACCGTTGTCTTTAACTGTGATAAGTTGGAAATCACAGAAGATGCCAGGGTCAACCTTATAGATCCCAGAGCCTTTCTATCAAGAACATTCCATTCTTTATCTTGTATATCTGTGGGCTTTCTTGAAACCCCACCCAATGGTAAGTATAAATCTTTTTGATACAGATAATCTTCTATCTGCATCCTCCATAATTGATAATTCTTGCTGTTAAATTTCTCCATTCTTAGTTTACTTTTTTCTGTCATTGCTTTACTCCCACTCAATTAGAAACCCCTGTGAGTGACCTGTAATCAACAAACACTAACACGATCTGATACCACTTGTTAGTGAATGCAAAGCTCTAATACCACTTGTCAGAATCTTACAGTATAATTGATTACTTTTGTGTAAGCAACTAAACACAGAATTAAACCAGAAGTAATAAGTAACTAGAAATCAGAATCAACAAAGAATAAGAGATACAAGAAACAATGAAAACTTGCATTAAACTCTTCCAAAAAAAAATACAATTAAAAAAATCTCTCTTTCTTATACACCTCTCAGATTTACAAATCTCTTTCCCTCAAGAGTTCTCTCTCTCAATTACAACAAATTCAATCCTTGAATTGTCTACCCTTTTTCTCATGTCTACAAGCTATGAAGATCTAACCCTATTATATAATACTAAGATTCATGAGCTATGCATTCTCTACTGTTAGATACACCTCTTAATCAAATGTTCAAATCTGTCCTACCAAAAATAGAAATGCAGACTCAATACTAACAGTTACTCTTTTCATGCAAACAATTTGTTCTTCCATGAAAATAAACTTTTGGAATGCACAGGTGACCGACGTTGGTCTCTGTATGACCGATGTTAGCTGATATATAACTGACGTCGATAGCCTCCGATCGACCCCTGACTGATGTTGATGACTGTGTAACTCTAGCAACCTCTACATTTGCTCATCTGGTAAAGCTTTTAGCTTCATAACTCAACAATCCCCCACTTAGAGATAAACAACTGCACCTATACCTGTACAAGAACATCCTCTAGCTTCTTTCTCTATCTTCAAGTTCAATCTTGAAGACCAACAAAATTTGAATGAAGATTCAACTTCTCTTTTGTTACTGACTTTGTTAACATATCACCATGGTTCTTATCTATATGGATCTTTTTCAGCTTCAACTCACCATCCTCCAATACCAATCTAATGAAGTGGTACCTAAGCTGTATATGTTTGGTTCTTGAATGAAAGGCTGAATTATTTGCCAAATGAATTGCACTTTGACTATCACTGTACAACCTACAACTCTCTTGCTCCTTTTTTAACTCTTCCATGAACCGAGTCATCCAAATCATTTCCTTGCTAGCCTCTGTGACTACAATATATTCTGCCTTTGTAGTAGATAAGGCAACAACCTTTTACAACTTTGAAATTCAGCGAACCGCTGTTCCACCAACAGTGAACACATATCCTATGGTGCTTCTCCTGCCATCCAAGTCACCTGCCATATCCGAATCTACATACCCATGTAGAGAAGTGTTTGACCCTCCATAGCATAAATGCCTACTGCTGGTCCCTCTCAGATATCTGAGAATCCACTAAACTACTTTTCAATGTTCCTTTCCTGGATTGGCCATAAACTTGCTGACAACTCCCACTGCTTGAGCAATATCAGGTCTAGTACATACCATTGCATACATAAAGCTCCCAATTACTGAAGCATATGGAACTCTACTCATGTACTCAACCTCATCATATGATTTAGGACACTGTTCTTTGCTCAACTTGAAGTGTCTAGCCATAGGTGTGCTTACCAATTTTGCATCCTGCATATTGAACCTCTCCAACACCTTGTTCACATAATCCTCTTGAAACAAAATCAAACTGTGATTTTTCTTGTCTCTCTTAATACTCATGCCAAGAATTTTCTTTGCTGCTCTTAAATTTTTCATGGCAAATGTGTGAGCTAATTTTACCTTAAGCTCATTAATATCCTGCATGTGTGAACCTGCAACAATCATATCATCTACATACAGTAACAAGATAATATATCTATCATTATCTAATCTTTTAAAATAAACACAATGATCAGATTGACATCTACTAAAGCCATGCTCTATCATAAACCTGTCAAATCTCAAATACCATTGTCTTAGAGCTTGCTTAAGACCATATAAGCTTTTCTTCAATCTGCACACAAGTTTCTCCTTACCTTTGACTTCAAAACCTTTCGGCTGATCCATATATATTTCTTCATCCAAATCTCCATGAAGAAATGTTGTCTTAACATCAAGCTGCTCAAGATGCAAATCCTCAATAACAACTAAAGATAATACAGTCCAAATAGAAGTCATCTTTACTACAGGAGAAAAAATTTCACCAAAATCAATAACTGATTTCTATGCAAATCCCTTTACTACCAACCTGGCCTTATGTCTCATTTATCCATCCTCACCTTTCTTTAATTTGTAAACCCATCTATTTTTCAGTGCTTTCTTTCCAGCTAAAAACTCAGCCAAATCCCATGTTTGGTTCTCTTTCAAGGAATCAATTTCTTCATTCATGCTAAGCTCCCACTATTTCCTAGATTCTACCTGCAATACCTCATCAAAACTTTCTGGTTCTCCACCATCAGTGACCAACAAGTAGAATAAATAAGAGGAATAATGAATTAGAGGTTTACTTACCCTTTCTGACCTCCTCATGGGTGTTTGAGACTCATTTACAGCTTGCTGTCCACCCAAATTCTCTGTCAGTGACCGATCTCGATCATCTCTCGATCTGTACCTGACTGGCATTAGTTCCACCTGACTGACGTCAATTCTTATATGACTGACATCAGTTCCTTCCTGACTGATGTTGGTTCCTTCTTGAGTTTTCTTATGTGTGATTATTTTTCCCTGGGAGCTCATTTTGGATCATTACCTCATCTAAATCAATATTGCCCTGCTCAAAATTATTCAACTTCTTAAGCTGATAACTGTACATCACATTCTCATTGAAAACTACATCACGGTTTCTAATAATTTTTTTAGTTCCTAAATTCCACAACTGGAATCCAAAATCTCTAGAGCCATAACCAATGAATGTGTACCGCATAGATTTAACATCCAGCTTCTTTCTATTTTCTTTATCAATGTGCACAAAAGCTTCAAAACTAAAAACTCTAAAAAATGAAAGATCTACCTTTTTACCTGTCCACACCTCTTCTCAAATTCCACCATCTAGTGTAGTAGAGGGTCCTTTGTTAATCAGGTAAATCATAGTATCTATAGCCTTTGCCCAAAATTGTAAAGGTAAATCAGCATGCAACCTCATACTCTATGCATGCTCTATTATTATTCTATTCATCTTTTTAGCAACTCTATTTTGCTGAGGTGTCCTTAGAATTGTCTTTTCCCTACGTATTCCACTCATAAAACAGTAGCTGTTGAATTTATAGCTGCAGTACTCACCACCATTGTCAGATCTAAGGCACTTCAATCTCAAACCTGTTTCATTCTCAACCAAAGCTTTCTTTTTCTTAAATGTGTTAAAAATATCAGATTTCTTCTTTATGCAATAAACCCATACCTTTCTTGTAGCATCATGAATGAAAGAAACATAATACTGTGATCCTTCAATAGAAGCAACCTGAGCTGGTCCCCACACGTCTATGTAAACAAGCTCCAACTTGTGCTTCTTCTTTGTTGACCCAGTTTTGAGAAAACTCACTTTCTTCTATTTTTCTAAAATACAATGCTCATAGAAATCTAGATCTATGCTTTTCAAATCTGAAAGCTTATCTTTTGAATTAAGAATAGTCATTCCCTTCTCACTCATGTGATCAAGCCTACAGTGCCACAACTTTGCATCTACATCTGCAATAGATAATACAGAAGGAGAATAATCAGTAATACAATTACATAGATAGAGAGTACCTACTCTCTTACCTCTGGCTAATACAAGTGCACAATTGGAAACTTTCCAAGATTTAGCTATGAGAGTTATTGTGCAACCCTCATCCCTCAATTTTCTTGCAAAAATCAGATTCCTCTTCAGGATGGGTACATGCATGACATCTTTCAACACCCATGTGTTGTCATTCTGCAATTTCAGCTGCACTTTTCATTTGCCAACAATTTTACAAGACTCATCATCCCCTAAATAGACTATTCCAAAATCTCCATGGACATAATCATTAAATTTTTTTTTATTTGGGGTTGCATGGAAAGAGGCACCAGAATCTAAAACTCAAGATTCTATTCTATTATACAAAGAAAATATAAGAGCATCTTGTGCAACAATACTTGCAACTTTTGCTTTTTCTTTACCTTCATGCCGATTTTCTTCTTTAACTTTCAACCAACAGTATTTTTTTGCATGCCCTATCTTTCCATAATTTCAGCAGATTATTTTTCTTTTATTTTTGGATTTGGATCTACTTCTCATCTTTGACTTTGACCTTGGTCTCCCTTGTTTGTCCTTCTCTCTTTGCCTTCCCCTGCTTTCAATACTTAAAGCATTACCTGATGTTTTTTTTATGCTTTTTTTGCGAGTTTTTTCATTCAAGATTACATTAACAACATTATTAATTTTTTAGATATTTGAAATAGATGCAGTATTACTAACTGCCATTACCAAACTATGCCAACTTTCAGATAAAGAGCATAAAATTTAGAGAGCTTTAATTTCATCATCAAAAACTATTTTGACTGAATTTAACTGATTTACTATTGCATGAAAATCATTAAGATGACTAGATACCGATCCACCTTCTTACATTTGCAAATTAAATAATTGCTTCATAAGATATACCTTATTCAAAGCTGAGGGCTTTTCATATAAATTTGCCAAAGTATCCATTAACTCTACCGTTGTCTTTGCCTGTGATAAGTTGAAAATCACAGAAGATGCCAGGCTCAACCTTATAGATCCCAAAGCCTTTCTATCAAGAACATTCCATTCTTCATATTGCATATCTGTGGGCTTTCTTGAAACCCCACCCAACGATAAGTATATATCTTTCTGATACAAATAATTTTCTATCTGCATCCTCCATAATTGATAATTCTTGCCGTTAAACTTCTCCATTTTTAGTTTACTTTCTTCTGTCATTGCTTTACTCTTACTCAATCAGAAACTCCTGTGAGTGACCTGTAATCAACAAACACTAACATGATCTGATACCACCTATTAGTGAACCCAAAGCTCTTATACCACTTGTTAGGATCTTACAATATAATTGATTATTTTTGTGTAAGCAACTAAACACGAAATTAAACTAGAAGTAATAAGTAACTAGAAATCAGAATCAGTAAAGAATAAGAGATACAAGAAACAACAAAAATTTGTATTAAAAATTTCTAGAAGGAAATACAATTGAAAAAATCTCTCTTTTTTCCACACCTCTCAGATCTATAGATCTCTTTCCCTCAAGAGTTCTGTCTCTCAATTACAACCAATTCAAGCCTTGAATTGTCTACCCTTTTTCTCATGTCTACAAGCTATGAAGATCTAACCCTATTATATAATACTAGGATTCATGAGCTATGCATTCTCCATCGTTAGATACGCCTCTTAATCAAAGGTTCAAATCTGTCTTGCCAAAAATAGAAACGCGAACTCAATACTAACAGTTACTCTTTTCATGCAAACAATCTGTTCTTCCACGAAAATAGACTTCTAGAACGCATAGGTGACCGACATTGGTCCTTGTTTGTCTGCATATGACCGACGTCGGCCAATATATAACCAACGTCGATAGCCTCCGATCGACCCCTGACCGATGTCAGTGACTGTGTAACTCCAGCAACCTCTGCATTTGCTCATCTGGTGAAGCTTTTAGCTCCACAACTCAACATAAACTTACTAATTCAATTTAATGTACCTTCAAGATCAACTCTATTTACAAGTGTTTCAAGAATCACTTCATGGTTAGATTCATGCACTTTCCATAAATTTATATTGTGAAGATTTCCATGAAATTTGATCATTTGAATATTTGTAGTAATAACAAGGTTTGAATAATGAAGCATGATCATGTGTGTTGTAAAGTCCTCAAATAACAATTGTTTTATTTTTTTATGATAGTACTTATGAAGCTAGGTTCTAGTGACCACTACGGATCTAGTGGGATAAATTATCTCTTCTCCATCCATAATATTTGTGGATTTTTTTTGCCTCTACACAATGACACAAGTAGTAGTATGTTCCCTCATCATTATTCTCAGGTGCAATGATTGCAAAAATATGCCCTGAATTTAAAGTATAATAAAATTGTAAGCACATCTAGGAAAAAATAAAAATATCACTAATATCTAAGGTTGTATATTTAATTAAAGAATAAATTGTACCTGGGTGCACAAGATCTGAGATGTAGTCAAAGTTAACAAATAATGCCATTTCATGATATATCAATTGTTAGAGTGAATGGCTACTCTATATAGGTGATATGGGTCTATAATACCATTGATCAACCCATTATTTTAATTCACATTTATTCTAATTAAATTCCATACATGAGGAATAAAAAATGTCATATACCTAGTATAAATATTCCATGAACTTGAATTTGAGCTTTGAATGGAGTGGAAAATACTTGATCTAGGTACTATAATGCAATATTCATACATTGCCTTACGTTTTTCCTCTATTAACCAAAAGAATCTTTGTATAGGAGAATTGTTATCCGATCCATGACAAATATTTTCATTACATCAAGTCACAATACTTGCAACATCGATAAAATTAGCGCCATCTTTGTGTTTTGCCTACTCTCTTCTAAGGGATATTTTTACACATGTGCCGGCACCATCATGTTCCCATTTTCCATGCCCAGTCTCAAAGAAGCTCCAAAAATGTTGGACGTCATTCTTCTTATGCATTTTACTTAATCAATAAAACATTCAAGAATTCTTAAATTGCCTTGCACAATTTTTTGACCAAATGTAGTGTGTATAAAACATGATTGCTCTTGCATTCATATTCATATAAAATGTCTCAAAACAACCCTGGACAAATTTTGGAGAATGCGTCCTGTCATCTCTCATATAAAAATGGTACTGCCTCAAAATATTTCTATTATTATCTATGTTATCAGATGCATGTCTAAATTTAATATGAACAAAAATTACAACTTGAATTGAATTATAATATTGGAATTGAACCTTGTTATGTGGTTGTAGTGTGTAGTTCTCAATAAAATCCACAACCGAAATAATGGTTCCAACTAGGAAGTTCTCCTTGCATGATTTAAATTGATTATCTAATTATTTTGATTTGTATGTGTATCTTGCATATTAGTAGATAATATTTTTTTTGAATTCAAACATGAAATCACATACAAAAAATTTGGTCGTAACCAATTCACATCTTGATGACTCTTTTGCATATTTTAACACATACTTAACATATTTGTACTTCTTATAATCAACTAGTTTCTTTCCAAATTCATGTGAAATATCTTCATGTAAATAAATCATCAAATTTAGCAAACCATCAATACTATTACATGTTCCATCTAAACATTGTTTGGCAAAAAAAATTGTCCCATTTAACATAAAAGACCTTAGATTAATTCTCTTGATGTTTTAGGTGGGAAAAACACCATACATTCCTATAAAATCTCGTTAGTATGTAGAGTACAACATATATGATGAAAAACATCAAAATTCATAGCAAATTCAATGTTTACCCTACAAAAACATGTGGTGCGTGTTTGGTTGATTTTAACATAGAAAGGCTTGCACATCTCAAATGATGTTTGGCTAATTATCAATTGGCCATTAAATTTTTTAATAAAATTTTTATAAAATTATATTTGCATCATGTATAAAAAATATTTTGCATGTGGTTCATGATTTTTTGAGCCTTTTCTTCTTTTAACAACATTTTTTACATTATATGAGACCCTTGTGTTATCGTGCCAAATTTTTTCAATCAATTGTTTTGTTCTTTCAACTAATACCTTATCTTTTCATGGGAGTCTACCACTAAACGACCAATAATCCATGAGTGAAGGGTCATCAAGTCTTGTTCTTATTTTTATGACATTTATTAGAGTTTTTTTAATTTAAATTCAAGGATTTACTTGTTTCAGTAATAATTTAAGTTTTAGATGTTGACTTACTCACTATAGATTTCATTATTACTCATCTTGCCACATTTCTATCTTTATTCTGACTTTTATTGCCTATTACCTTAAATGCATTAAATAGATTATTTACTATTGTACTATTTATTCCCTCCATGTTTAATGTTCTTAACCCTAAATTATGCAACACAGGATGCATTTTTTGCACATTTTCATTAATTGAACAAATAGTTAACATCATTTTGTACGGCTTTTATTCTTAAATGCATAGTTCCATACACATTGAGAATGATGTTGAACTGATCTTTTTGACATTTTACCTTTCATAGGTTCTATTATTTTTTCTTCTATTTCAACCAAATACTCTGGTATTCATCTTATTATCCTTGGAGGTGTGGGTGTAGGAGCTATATTTTGTATTAAATTGGGTGGTATTAACACTTCAATCGTAGTTGGGACATTAGAGGGTTGACTATCTAAATTAGACCCTATAGGTGAATTAAATTCCTCTTCATTAGGAGACACATGATTTGGGGTCATTATTTTATGTTGATTGTCATCATACTAAAAAATTTCATTATGAATGAATGTTTCATTATATTGTATTTGTCCATATCTTTCATCATTATTATAAATTCATTACTTACATGCTCTACATTTTGAATTTCATCTTGCAACAAAGATTGACTTGGTTCTCTTATCTCATTTGAAGACATATTTAAACTAAATCCTATATAATTGAACATGTTATTTTCATTAAAATTATTACCTGGTGTAGAATAAGAACCTTCACCTTACCTAGAAGCCCTTATGAATACTCTCTTATCGGCTTGTCTTTTTCTTTCTTTTTCTCTTTTCTCTTCAATTTTCTCATTTATTATCTCTTTGATTGGTCTTTTGTGATGACTTTGTGACCCCATTATTTATATTTACCAAAATAAGACAATTGTAAATTTAAACTTGAAAAATTCGTAGTGATTCAAATAAAATAAATGAATAATTCACTAAATTTACATAGTTGCAACATATAAACTAGTTTTTAATTTGGAAAGAACAAAACAAATGACTCATTTTCATAGGAAATGCAAAAAGAATTTCATGAATCACAAAGGGTGTGAGTGCTTTCAAAAGCACACGCACCTTTGGGATCCATGAACCAATGGGCAACAAAATTTATTAGCCCAATAATGGTTATGGAAAGGGCATGTGCCCTTTGCCATGGGTGTACAACCTTTACATATTTATAATTTTTTCTTGCTTTCCCTCTAATTTTTCCCTAGTTATAGGTCTGAGGGGTCCCAAACCTAGCCAAACTCTGTCATGGACTAGCGAAGGGAATTTATAAGAAATTTAAGGGTTTTTTTTCCTTTTGATCGGCATGTCTGATCAAGGAAATTTTATTATTTTTCAAAAACATTATATGGGTTTGTAGATGGAAAATCATAGTTTCTGAATATATATATATTAATGTTAGAATATTATTTATAATTATTACTTAATTTCTACATAACATACCTCATTATAGTCTATATACATATCATCACAAATTATCTTATAACTTTTTGAATATTAATTTAACACCTATAAAACTTATATCTCAACAATCTACACATTGTCAACCATGCTTTAAAAAAAAATGATTTTCATGAAGTTAAGGTCAAAAAGTTGTGTTCATACACTTGCAGTTTTAATTTTTTAGTTATCGTGACTTGTAAAATTATCTAAAAATTATATATATAATAAAAAATATTTTCAACAATCTTTGACATTTCAACTATCTATATATGAAATTTGATACAAAAATTCAATCGTTTACTCAAAAAAAGTATGTTCGTACACATGCACTCTCCTTATCTTTTTACAAAAAATGACCAACCTATTATAAATACATCTATTTCACACACTTTTATCATCTAAGTATTAGAAAAAATTATATATTTATAAACTACATTCAAAATACCATAATTCATATTTTTATGTCATTGTCAAATTCCTTTTTGAAGTGTCTCTAACATTCTCTCCAAGTTTAACTATTGTTATTTTTAGAAAAAAAAGTGTCGCTTTATACACCTCCTTTTGTCCCTCATTATAATACATCTATTCTACCTCTTCTAAGGCTTTACTCTATTAGATAGGTTAGATTATATTATTTGAAATCTGATTTACATATCCATATATTTGATAATTGAGATATTTAATTAGTGCATCGTTCATTACTTGACTTGCATATTATTCCCATAATTTATAAAAAATCTTATAAACATCTTAGAAATATTTTTTACTTCCTAGAATCATTGTTATTATGCAACCATAAAAATAAAGATTCAAGGTGCATCAAAATAGTCAATAAGAAATTGTAACATGTCTTTATAAATTTATGTTGGCCTCTATTTCCATCTTTTGAATTTTCAAGTGAGTTGTGGTTTACTTCAAGTTTTAATTTATAATTTTATAGATTGTACAAATTTAGATTTTATCTAGGATGTCATTTTCAAATGGATATTTTTGCAACTCATTTTTTAGCTTTTTTTAAAGGAATGTACTAGTATCATTACTTTTTTTAGGTTCCAACTTTAAAATTTCCAATGCAAAATTTATTCAAGTAGTGGAATAGTGATTTCATCCTTAAAGGGAGTGTTTTAAATCAATGGTGATTCGTAAAGTTGGTATTGAAAGGTTTTTTATTTGTAAAATGTCTACTCCTAGTTCAGGTGCTAGGAAATTAACAGAGGGTTCATCGAAGATAAATATTTTGTTTTCATATTTTGATAAACATCAATAAGAATAAACTTTAAAACAAAATACTAGTTTATGAAATCAATCAGAACCAAACATTCTTTTTCATGATCAAGATAACATTCAATAGGGTTCTGATCACATTCAATTAGCGGATGCAAGTAACAATTCTAATGATCATGACACAACTGATTTAAGATAATCTACCTCTGAAAGTGTTGATAATTCAACCTCATAAATAGTTCATGAAATTCATCACATCTCTAAAAAAATGAAGTCAAACAAATGGAAAATTTCAAAGAGTTTTCAAGTAGAATGGGTTTCTAAATATCCTTTCATTGAACCTATTTTGAGTGAAGACACTAATGAGCCACCAAATGAGTGTAGATGCAATGCATTTAGTTGGAAACTAGAGAGGGATAAATTCTTGTAGTTAAAACTAGATACCATAGAGAAGCATGTGGGGAAAGTGTACAGAAATAAAATTATAAATGAATAGTAAAAATCAATGATATGATGGTGAACAAAAGAAGAGTCTCTTCATGTTAAGTATGCGAGTGAATATGACCAATACCTAAAAAAATAATGAATTTTTCATGAAAGCGAAAGAAACATTGTAGCTTTATTTAGAAAAATGATGGGAATCAGTCAAAAATTATACAACTTTGTATTATTTCTCACATTTTAAACAATGGTTAACCAATGACTAATTATCTAAGATATAAGGACTTGCAATAATTTATTAGCATCCCAAACTTTATAAATACTCATTGGTTGGGAATGGGCTAATTGTCTTATTGAAGTAAAAAAGGAGGATCTTCAAGAAAAAATAAGGCTTTCAAGATACATAACATTACCACTATATGAAGTTACAGTCATTGAAAACAATTCTTGGGTGTGTATGAATGTTTACACTATTTTAAATCATGTTCGTCAGCCTCATTTTCTTGCCATTCATAAAATGAAAGAAAATGCAACTTCTCAAAACTTTTTAAAACTAGTCAAGAATAATTTGAAAGAGGTTGGTGGCATTGATAATTTTTAAATTGAAAGAAAGATTGTTTGTATAGGGGTAGATGGAGCATCAATTATGCAAGGTCAAAGAAGTGGTCTTTCTATAAGGTTAAAAACTTCTTATAAACCATATATAATTGGTATTCATTGCATGGCACATATAATGAATTTGGAATTCAAAATTATGAGCAAGTTTACATTAATCTCAAAAGTTGAAGATCTTATTCATGAAATCCATTCATACTTTTGTAGAAGTCTAAAAATATTTTTACAATTTCAAAATTTTGTTGAAGGTTTAACACAAGGAAATAAGCTACTTAAGGATGTTGATACTCGATACATTTCCTTTTCTGAATTAACACATAAAGTATATGTAGAATATCAGTCATTGATGGGAATATTGGAGGAACATCACCACATAATAGATAAAGCTCCAAATATTTTATTTCAGTTAAAAATGATATAGAGACATTATTGAACTTATGCAACTTTTTACCCATGTTGGATGAAATGAAATTAATATGCCTTATCCTTGGTAATTTTTATTTAACACAACATTCATTTAAAAGGAAAAAGTTCACAAGTTGCAACTTAATGATAAATATTGAACATAGTGGTAAATATTTGTAGTTTAATGAAGATTAAATATCTATGTGCAAAAGTGCGAAGATATCAAATACATGTACACACTTTTAACATAGTTGGTCGATCTAATAGACTCAAATAAGTTCTTGTTACAAGGGATCGATTCCTTGAGGTTGTATCTGCTGACAAGTTTAACCTCACGGGTAAAAATATCACCCCTACAATTCAAAAATTTGCTTGTCATACTTTCTTTCCCTATTTATCATTGTGTTTGTCTTATAATGTCCATGAAATGGTCATCTTAAACCTTGATTAATAGAGTTTAAGGTATATTTGATGAGTTTAAGGTTTTGATCATCATGACCATGTGCTTGTTGAGCTCCCTCTTGATCTATTTTAGGTTGTTTCAAGTGATAAAAAGAGTATAAAAGATCCTAATAATTTCATGTCTTGTTTTAAGTTCATCTCATGTTGTAAAATTGATCAAATTGGTTGGTGATATGTTTGACTAACGTCATGACCCAGATACTTGTATTTTGAGTCACTTTATGGCTTCTGGAGTGGGTTTTACAGGTTAATGAAAGTATAATATCATAATAAGGAAATTTTGTACTTATTAATGTATTAAAAAGTATAATAAATATATTTTTATCAGTTTTATCAGGTTTCTCAAGTGATTTTAGCAATTTTAGTGATAAAAAGGCCTATTTTAAGGTTATTCATACAATTATTCAAGGTATAATTAACTTTTAGGATTATTCAAGACCTTATTTGTTCATGAAAAATTTAAATACATGATTTTGAAGGAGTTTTAGGTGTCAAAATGAATAAAATTGACTTATCTCCCATATCAACCTCCTTGGTACCTTTAGGAAGGCCATTCGTTTTTGCTCAGTACAAGCAAGAGAGAGAGAGAGAGTAAGGTTCAAATATCTTAGAAAATGATAGGGAACCTAATGAAATTCAATTTATTTTTATTGGTTTTTATATTGATCCCCCCATATTTATGAACAATTGCTAAGAGTGTAATGAGGTAATTATATCCTAGTCATCTAGACAGGGTCCAAATTTTTTTTTCTTTCTTCACATTAGAGATCGATGGAGAAAAATGGTTATAGGGGGATAATTTTAGGGTTAAATAAGACATTTTTCCTATTGGAATCATTATCTAATCTTCCTTGATCAAAATTATTTTGAAAAGAAACCAGTTTCTTATCTTGATTGTTAAGGGTGGTAATTTTCAAGCATGTTTGGTATATCAGTTGAATAAATTCATCTTTTAAGGTTTAATAAGTCCATGTTTTAGGTAGAATGCATCTCTTTAATCTAATATATTTTTTTTTAGGTACCTTCATGATTTTTGGGTCTTCCTTGAGGTATCATGAGTGAGATTATTCCTTCCACAAGGTACCATTATAGGTCTAATGAGATTGCAAGTGTGTGAGAGAATCTTAATGAGGCTATCATGATATTGAATGGATTATAAAGGATGATTTTTTTTGGATTTACCATTGTAGGATATTCCATGTGAGGTCTGAAGACCATGCTCTCTTAAAAAGCTCAACTAAGCACTTGTAGGCCTAATGAACAGACTAGATGGATATTATGATAGGTAATATAACTTTTTGAGGAGTTATGAAGATGGAGTTTGCTTGGGATGAAAGGAGTTGTTTTTAAATGTTAATAATATATTCATGGTGAAGAAATATGAGTTAAAGAGAGTAAGTGGACCTCTTTGGAGACTTTAATGCCTAATAACACAGTCATGACTATGTATGGTTGTATGACCAACTTGTGAGACCTTTCAAAGGATTGTGTACCTTCATGAATGTGTGTATAAGGTTTTATATAGAATTTCAGGGTGGTATAAGATAATTAAAGAGTTAAGAGTGCTCATAATGTCTCCAAGGTATAGTCAATATGCAAGAAAACCTCTTCTAAGCCTTGTTTAGTAAAAACTAAGGTAAGTTAGTAGTTTTTAAGGTAAATACCATATGTTTATTTCTATATTTATCAGCTCCTTGAGTACTTATTCAAGTGGATTCAAGGGTAATTTTGGTTCAAGAAGCATTTTGGGCATCATATTTTCATGCCACTAGCCAACTCACATGCCTATCTACAGTCTGCACAAACTCAAAATAGGTATCTACAACAATCCTCTTTTTTAAGACTATATTTTTCAAGGAAGCATCATAAATATAAGACTCATTGAGGTAATGTTTCCATTAGGAGTTATAAAATGAGATCATGATGGTATTTGGGAATATTGAGAGCATAGAACAAGTACCATGACACTTTTTAGTCAATATTCCATACAGAGAGCCAAATGTATACCTACATTAGTTAGTCATAGTTTAAGGCTATCTCAAAAAGCATTATGTTGAATCATGGAGAAGTAGTTTTAAAGTCTAAAGTATTAAATAATATCAATGATGTTTTGAGGAAATTAAGTTGTAATTAGATGACAATTTACACCTTCATAAAACTCAAAAACACACACCTACAACTAGCTTGTAGGCCCAACTAAGTTTGGAAGACAATGAAGATGTGAAGGAGTACATTGATAAGGTTGACAATTTTGAGATCAGTTGTGTCTTGGAGTATGAATTTAAACATAAGATACAAAATTATTTCAAATCAAGTAATAAAAATTCTCAAAGGGGTTATACAAGCCTATATGCACTTATAGTCAAGCAAGATCACACATAGTCAGCCTGCCTATTCAAGGTTACCAAAAGGAGGTTTATAGGATGGAGAGAAGAAGGGTTTAGGTGTCTTCATAGAATATTGAGGATTATTAAAGAGTTTTAATGACCTACTCAAGGTATCAATAAATCTATTTCTCCATGTCATGTTGTAAAAATAACATAATATACACTGACAACCATTATATGCTTACAAGTAGTCAAGGATAAGAGTGAAGATGTGAACAGGGGTCATGAAGGTAGTCAAGGGAAATGAGTATTATGAAGTGAAATTGAATGAGTTATAAGAGAAGAGTAAGGATTGAAATCCATTTTCATTAGATATGTCCATGAGGATCATATTCATAAGAAGACAAAACTCAAAACTAACATAGTCCTAATAAACCTACAGGACCACTCACAAGTAAAAGTAAGAGGACATCTTTCTCACTATAGGTTAGATGTATAAAAATTAAAAGGAGTGTAGATATAATGATGAAGGTATTTCATCAAGTTTTTGTCAGTGGATGAAGAGAGAAACCTAGGATATAGACCTCTAGGGTCAATATGCATAGTATGCTTTAAAACTTTCAGTGGTAAAGATCAATGTTTCATACCTATCATGGAAGCTTAGTGATTGATTGGATCCTAATAATTCATTTAATATATCATTTAAAACATGTTTAAAATATTGATTTGATATCAAAGTGATTTTTGGGGTCTTAAGACTCCAAATGGTCTTTCTCAACCTTAACACACATAGTCACCAACTCGAGTGAGTAGTTTGAAGAGGTTAAAACTTATTACAGAGGATGCATGATAGCCTAAGGATTATTAAGGTGTTTAAGGGGGGCCTATGATTCAAACTTATTTACTTAGTTTAGCCATTTGGAATTCCAACTTCATGAACAATCAATTATAATGCAAATAACCCTATTTTGATTGAGAAGGAGCTTAAAGAGGTCATTTTATTTGCTTAGATCTTGAATTAGAAGATGCATGGAAAATGAATACCATATGAGATGTTATAGGGGTCCCCTTACCAAAAATTATTAGCATTGGTTTTTTGAAAGGTCCCTTGTCCTTTATGAACTGTTATTAAGAACACAAACCCCTTAAACCCCTCTTCAAACCCTTCAACTAACCGGATTGAAGAGATATGATTTATAATGATTCAAAATTATATGGTTTGAATCAAAAATGATATTTATCATGTTATAAACTCTCCTGAGCTTCACTTTCAGGTATTTTTCATAGGTGCAGGTATAGTACCATATGATACAAGGTAAAAAAGGCAGTTTTTAGTTTGTTTGTGAGGGTGTAGACTGTGGAGTGCCATCCAAAAAATTTGAGGATATTTATGGGGAATTGAAATAGGTTTCATGATCATCCAATTTATTCTATAGGTCTCTCAAAGAGATACACAACTCTTGCAAGTTGACCACTAGCTCAACAGGTGAAAGAACTCAGTTTTGCAAGCCTAAAAGTAATGGTGAAGGCTTGAGAGTTTCATGAAGGAATTAAATATAAAGGAGTGAGTTTTTTAATGGTATTAAAGGTATTATTATGTCACATTAAATAATAAAAACTTTCAATTTTCTTTAAAAACATCTCAAACTACCCCTCAAGCACATAAAGGTGTTTAGGCTTGCAAATGGCCATTTCATGGTTTACACTTCTACACAATGTTACAAAACTTGAAAATTGGCATGGAGGATGATATTAGGATATTTAAAGTGAATCAAACAATTTTGGATATTTTCACATGTGTGGGTGGTCATTTGGGTCAAATTTCTCTTTCTAGGCCTAGGAGGCCTAATTAGGCCTAATTAGGGAGAGAAATCACATAAAAGAGATAATTCCAATTGTATTTGGCTCATGAAAATTTGTATGAATATTTAAGGGGATATACGGTACTAAAAAATGTGATCAATTTTCCAAGGTGATCCATACATTCTTATGGACAAAGAGATTTATTAGTTTTAGGGCTATAAGGAATGAGTGAAAAAACATGCTATAGGAGTAAAATTGCATATTCTATTGGGTTTTATGGATATAAACTCCTTATTTTAGGACTTATGTAATTTTTATAATCCATAAATGGTGTAATATTTCTTAATTCAATACAAAATCCAATTCTTTCTCTTCTACACCACTTTTACATAAGGAGTTAAGTGATCAATTCACCAAATTGATGCATATAAGTTAGTCAAGACACTTTATTGATGTTGATATCTTGATAATATGCCTAATAAAGCATGAAAAAGTCAATTTAAGTTGGAATAAGGTTGAAAATGTCTCTAGGACTCCTAACAAGACCCTCCTTCCTTCCAACACTTAGTCAAAGAGGGCCAAGTCAAAGCAATTGAAGTAGCCTTCTAATATCCAATGAATAATTGAAAAACCTCATAAATAATTTGATAAGGTTTCAATGGAGAGAGTAATAAATAATTATCTAAGAATTTAAGGCTTATTTTCAAGGAGGTGACTTATTCACCAATAATATAGGTATATGCAAGCAAAGATCTAGGAGATTGTATGGGTCAAAGATCAAAAATAAATGTCATGACTTCTTCAAAAATTACAAGAAAATATTTCTCTACCTCTACACCATTTTCATGAGGAAAAATAAATAATATGAAAAATTCTACATTGGAGTTGGAGGAAGACTAAGTAAATGACACATTCCTATTTTCTTTGCTCTTCTCTCTCTCTCTCTCTCTCTCTCTCTCTCTCTCTCTCTCTCTCTCTCATTTTATCCATATATAATCATATTTTTGGCATTTGTAAAAATCCTTAACTTGAGTTGTGGTAAGGCCATGCTAAAAAAACACTTATAATTACCTCTTTTGAATGAATAATATTAAATTCATGCCTCCTCAATGCTTTTGATTAGTGTATGTACATGGTTAGTTGATTAATGATAGTGATAGGGCATGCTTCCTCTCATTTTATTCTCTCTTATTTACCTATTTGCAAGTTTTAGTTCATCCTTACAGGTTACATAGTTTACTTGAACAATCTTGTATTTTTGGCAAGTGCAAGCTTTACTTAGTGTCTTTGAGAGAGATATTGATCAATTACCTTAGATCATCCATCAAACGGAGCCTCTATGTGAAATATTAATGTTTGAAGACCTTATTTTGAGAAGTGAAATCAGGTCCATGTCTCTATTCAACCTTCTTAGTGAATATTAAATGAGTGGAGGACACATTTTGATGTATCACCTCAGTTAGATAGGTTTTCCTTTAAATTTACCTTATTATATTTTCCCTTACAAGTTGGTAGTATAGATTAGAGATCCTAACTAATACATCAAGGGGAGCTATCCCTTAGAATATAGAGATTCAACCCATTTATTAGGCCACCCAAAACCTAGGATTGTCTCCATGTTAATTCAGATTATGAAGGCTTGAAACTACCTTCACAAGGGTGCAGTTCTAGTAGATAACAATTTTTTACATGCCTAATGGGATGTGATTGGTGATCATCTTGGTTAAATTATAGTTGTAGCAACATTCAACATTAAGTATTTGATGACTCCAAGCTTAATCAACTGCTTCTAACATTCCAAGCATAATTTCATTGCACTATCCTCATGTTGTTTTTATGGCTATGTATGAGGACAATTCCTATGCTATACTTCCTTATCAGCCTTATAATGAGTTATATCAGCCTTATAATGAGCTATATGAGCCTTGTCATGATCCATACCAGCCCTGTTACGATTTTAATCAACCTTACCAAGATTATTATCAGTCTTGTCTAGAGTATGATGATTCATATCAACTTTATAATGACCCTTATCATCCTCACTATGAACCTAACTATATGCCTCACCTACTTTATCAAGACTTTCAACAGTCAGACTCACCTCCTCCTACTCTATTTTCAACTCAAAGTCATGTTTCCCCTACCATATCCTTGTTGGCATTCAAGAAAAATATGTTAAAGTTTGAAGGGGTAATGAGAGTATGATATAGAGAATTATATGTGATACATTTTCATCACATAAAGAAGATGAGAAAAATAATACAGATGTTGACAAATATGTGGGAAACATTTGGAGAGGAAAATCATTATGTTATGACTTATGAGTTGTGTGAAATGAGAACCATGATCCAATGATGGGTAGACAAGTTAGCGAGGTGGGAGAATCAAGAGATCCAAGCCAATAAACCTCACTCATCTCTTCCTAGTCAAACTTATTTTATTCCAAGTTTCCTTCCAGATATACCTACCCTTCCTAAAAAAAACAAGTTCACTTCATCTTCGAGGCCTTGTTGGGCTACAATTCTTAGTTATGCCATACCAATTCTTATGGATGAATCTCCTTCCATCACTCTTTAATAACCCTATTTTTTAACATATAAGCCCTCTTATGCTCATTTTACTCATGAAGTCTTTGACCATTCTCCAATGGAGCCTCCAAGAGAGTCAATTCAACCTCCAAGTGAACCTACTAGTTTCAAAGTCCTACTTTAGAACTAAGTAGCTAAGTTTTGGGAGAAACAAGAGGAAAATAATCAAGATTCAGAGTTTGAGCCCAAATAAAACCTTGTGCCTATTTAAACCCCATTTATTGTTCCTAAATAGACTAAGGTTATTCCATCTTGGAGGATGATACAAGAAGACTTTCAAGACAAGATAGAGGTCCTAGTTGACAAGGCTAAAAATGAAGTTGCAGCTGAGATAGAACCTTAATAAGATTATAAAAATATTGAAATGGTTGTTGAGAATGATGAAGAACTCATAAGACAACTCAACTTAATCTCTCTCCAAGCATTTATACTAGCTTTTACCAACCCTAAGACCTCAAGTTGTAAAATTACTCCCTTAATTCCCAAGCAAACTCATGAGCTTATTCATTTCCCTCCTACCATCTCCCTTCTTGAAGAGGAGCCTGTTCTATGGAGGATAAATGAAGATGTTATAACTGCAAGTTATTTTCAAGGAGAGTGTGGTGAAGATGAGGAAAGTGTGCACGAAGAATAAATTTTTATTGGTACTCCCCTGGGTGAAAACAAAGGCATTTTAACTTTCAAACTAGATGAATATGTTGTAGTAGAAGATAAAGGAGATGTTGACTTATTTCAAGTGCTTAATTTTGATGGATTGAGTATGAATAAGAGAAGGTAAATCCTTGATTTGATCTCCATTGTATCATTCAAGAGCATAGTGAAGACTTGTTTGAAGCTTTAGAATCAAGATACTCACTTCTGCTAGGTGACTATGAGTTGAGTAAGGCAATAAGAGGTAGGTTTGCGGAACCAATCAACAAGCTAGAGAGTGACATTCTTGAAAATTTGTCTTTTCAAGAGGTAACCTCACTAGATGATTTGTTTGAAAACTCAAAATGGGTTGTCATCCTCTCACTTTATTTGCATACCTTGATGTGCTCTTGGAAGAAAATGTGGATCACTTTTGGCCACAATTTCTCAAGGAACAACAAAATTTCACTTTTAGAGACAATGATGGACAAGTTGAGAGCCTTTAAGAGAATACTAAGGTCTAGGAATACTACTTTAATTAGTCATATGAAGTTCATGATGAAACAGGTCTTACAAACCAATATCTGGCCATCTTAGAGACTATTGCCTAAGAAGAACACCAATAGAAGGTAGAGGTTGATCTCAAGGACCAATATGTGCTCATTGAAGATATATTTACTAATGTAGACCCACAAAAAGGAATGTTAAATGTGTTGGAAATAAAAGAGAGGGATCAACCAAGTAATAAGTCAATCAAATGTGATTTCATAAACCATTGCATACCTAATGAAGTAAGTGATCCAATTTTTTTTTCTTTTGATCCTAGAGGAGGATTATTTGCACGTTAGTTGTATTCAGTTTAGATTTCCTCCAAGTGTTGTCTTGGAACATTAATACTCTTGTGTTTTGTTTAGAATAAGTGCTTTTCTTTCACATTTATCTTGTTAGTCAGTTTCCCTTATTTTGTGTGTTTTATTTCCTTATTTTAGAGGAGAAGCAATAGTCTTATTTCAAGTCAAGAGTCTTGGTCAAGGTCTAATAATGATTTTTTTAGAATGTATGAGTGATCTTATGAGTCCAATAGAGATGTCAATGGTCTGGTTCTTAAGCATAATAGTCATGTTTCCCAGATGAATCATCAAAATGTTGACAAGTTTGAGCTCACTGGTCAAGCTATCACCTCTACAATTCGAAACTTTACTTGTCATTCTTGCTTACCCTATTATTAATTGTGTTGGTATTATAATATCTATGAAATGGTCATCTTAAACCTTGATGAGTAGAGTATGAGGTAGATCTGATGAGTTTAAAGTTTTATTCATCATGACCATGTACTTGTTGTGCTACCTATTGACCTATTTCAAGTTATTTCAAGTGATGAAAAGAGTCCATAACATCCTAAGAGGCACCATGGCTTGTGTCAAGGTCATCTCATGTTGTACAATTGATCAAAATGGTTGGTGATATGTTTGACTAGCTTCATGACCTAGTTACTTACAGTTTGGGTCACTTTATGGCTTCTAGAGCGAGTTTTACATGTTAATGATACTATAATATCAGAATAAGGACATGGTGTACTAATTAATGAATGAAAAGGTACAATGGATACATTTTGTATCAATTTCATCAAGTTTTTCAAGTGATTTTAGAAAATTAAGTGCCAAAAAGGCTTATTTTGAGGCTATGCATATAGTTATTTAAGGTACAATTGAATTTCAAGAATATTTAGGACCTTATTTGTTCATGAAAAAGTCAAATCCATGATTTTGAAGGATTTTCACGTGTTAAAATGAAGAAAACTAACTTATCTCCCATTTTGACCACTTTGACAACTCTAGGTAGGCCATCAATTTTTGCTAAGTATAGGTAGGAGAGAGAGAGTCAGGTCCAAATATATTGGTAAATTATAGGGACCCTAATGAAATTAAAGTTAGTTAAATTGGTTGTCATATTCATTCCTCCATATCTATGAACAATTACTAAGATTGTAAGGGGATCACTATGTCCTAGTCATCTAGATAGGGTCCAGATTTGTCTCCATTTATTCACTTCAAATCTTAATGGAGAAAAATGGTTATAGGGAGATGATTTTATTGTCAAATAGGACCTTTTTCATGTTGGGCTCATCATCTACTTTTCCTTTATCAGGAGTCTCTTGATAATAAATTGGTTGCATGTCTTGATTGTTAAGGATGGTAGTTTTCAAGCATGTTTGATATATCAATTGAATATATTCATCTTCAAAGGTTTATTAAGTACATGTTTTAGGTAAAATGAATATATTTCATCCAATCAATTTTTTTCAAATACCTTCATGATTACAGGGTCTTCCTTAAGGTATCATGAATGAGATTGGTCCTTCCATAAGGTATAATTACAGGTATAATGAGATTCTAAGTGTGTGATAGCATCTTAGTGAGGTTATCATGATATTTAATGGATTATAAATTATGATAAATTATGAATTTCATTGGAGGATATTACATATGAGGTATTAAGACCATGCTCTCTTAAAAATCTCAACTGAGCACTTAAGGGCATAATGAACAAACTAGATGAATATCATGGTAGGTAATAAAACTTTTTAAGGAGTTGTAAAGATGAAAGAGTTTGCTTGGAGAGCAAGGAGTTATTTATAAATGTTCATAATTTATTCATGGTGAAGGAAGATGAGTTAAAGAGAGTAATTGGACCTCTTTGGAGCCTCTAATGCCTAATAACACAGTCATGACTGTGTATGGCTTTATGACCAACTTGTGAGACCATTCAAAGGAATGTGTACCTTCATGAATGTGTTTATGAGGTGTTAGATGGAATTTTAGGATGTTATAAGATTATTTAAGAGATAAGAGTGCTCATAAGGTTTCCAAGGTATAGTCAAGATGCAATAAAAGCTTCTCTAAGCCTTGTTTAGCAGAAACTAAAGTAAGTTAGCAATTTTTAAGGGAAATACCATATATTGATTCCCATATTTATCAGTGCATTGAGTAACTATTAAAGTGGATGCAAGCATAAGTTTTGGTCAAGAATAATTTTGGACATAATATTTGTCATGTCACCAACCAACTCACATGCCTATCCACAGTCCATACAAACTCAAAATAGGCACCTCAGTCTTCTATTTTAAGACTATATTTTTCAAGGAAGCATCATAAATATAGGAGTCATTGAGGAAATGTTTCCATTAGGAGTTATAAAATGAGATCATGATGATATTTTGTCATATTGATATAATATGATAAGTACCATGACACTTTTCAGTCAATAGTCCATACAGAGAGCCAAATGTATACCTATAACAATTAGTCATAGTTCAAGGCCATCTCAAGGAGCATTATGTTGAATCATGGAGAAGTGGTTTTCAAGTTTGAATTATTAAATAAGATCAATTATGTTTTGATGAATTTTGAACTTAAATTGGAATAATATGACAATATACACCTACAAAAAACTCAGAAACACACAGCTATAACAAACTTGTAGGCCCAACTGAGTTTGGAAGACAATGAAGATGTGAAGGAGTATAATGATAAGGTTGACATTTTTGAGGTCAGTTATGTCTTGGAGTATGAATTTAAACATAATATCAAAGAGTATTTAAAATCAAGTAATAAAAATTCTCAAAGGGGTTATACTAGCCTATATGCACTTACAGTTCAACAAGATCACACATAGTCAACCTACCTATTCAAGGAAACAAAAAGGAGGTTTATAAGAGGGAGAGAAGAAGGGTTTAGGCATCTTTAAAAAATATTTAGGAGTATTATAGAGTGTCAATGACCTAATAAATGTCTCAATACATCTATTTCTCCACCTCAATCCATAAAAACAATAAAATATGCACCTAAAACTAGTATATGCTTACATGTAGTCAAGCATAATAGTGAAGATGTGAACATGGGTCATGAAGGAAGTCAAGGTAAATGGGTGTTATAAATTGAAATTGAATGAGTTATAAGATAAGAGTAAGTATTTAAATCCATTTTCATTAGAGATGTCCATGAGGATCATATTCATAAGAATGCATAACTCAGAGTTAACACAGTCCTAATAGACCTATAGGCCCACTCACAAGTAAAGGTAAGAGGACATATTCATCACTATAGGTTGGATGGATAAAATATAATAGGATTTTAGATATCATGATTAAGGTATTTTATCAAGATATGTCAGTGGATGAAGAGAGAAACCTAGGGTATAGACCCCTAGGGTCAATATATATAATTTGCTTTAAAACACTTAGTGGTAAAGATCAATGTTTCAAAACTATCATGGAAGGTTAATGCTTGAGTGATTCATAATAAATAATTTTATAGATCATTTAAAACATGTTAAAAAAATTAATTTGATATCAAAGTGAGTTTTTGGGTCTTAAGACTCCAAATGGCCTTTCTCGGCCTTAACACACATAGTCACCAATTTAAGTGAGCAGTTTGAAGAGTTTAAAAATTGTTACAGAGGATAAATGGTAGCATCATATTTATTTAAGTGTTTACAAGGGACATATTATTCAAACTTATGTAGTTGGTTCAGCCATTTGAGCCTTCAATTTCATGAACAATCAATTAGAATGCAAACAACCCTATTTTGCTTGAGAAGGAGCTTGAAGAGGTCATTTTTTTATAATAGATATTTCATGAGAATATTAATGGAAAATCAAGCCCATATTATATGTTATATGGGTCCCCTTTTCAAAAATTCTTAGCATTGGTTTTTGGAAAGGACCCTTGTCCTTTATGAACCATCGTTAAGAACATAAACCCCTTAAAACCCTCCTTAAACCCTTCAACTAACCTAATTGAAGAGATATGATTTATAATTAATAAAAATGATATGTTTTTACTTAAAAGTTATATTTATAATTTTCTCAACTCTCCTGAGCTTCACTTCCATGTATTTGTTTAGAGGTGCAGGTACAATACCGTATGGTACAAGGTAAAATAATAGTTTTTAACTTGTTTGTGAGGGTGTAGATTATGGAGTGACATAAAAAACATTTAAATATATTAGTGGTGACTTAAAATATGTTTAATTATCATCCAAGTTCATCTATAGGTCTCTCAAAGAGTTACACATCTCTTGCAAGTTGACCACTGGCTCATTAGGTGAAAGAACTCAGTTTTGCAAGCCCAAAAGCAATGGTAAAGGCTTGAGAGTGCCATGAATTAATTAAATATAAATGATTTAGTTTTTTAAGGGTACTAAAGGTCTTATCAAGTCACATTCAAGCATAAAAACCTATAAGTTTCTTCTAAAACATCTCAAAACTACCCCTCAAGCACACATAGGTATCTAGGCTTGTAAATGGCCATTTCATGGTTTGCCCTTATGCACAATGTTATATAAATGGAAATTTGGCATGGAGGATTATATTATTAAATTTAAATTCAATCAATCACTTTTGGATATTTTCACATGTGTGGTGGTCGTTTGGGCCAAATTTCTCTTTTTAGGCCTAGGAGGCCTAATTAGGCCTAATTAGAGAGATAAATCATAGAAAATAGATAGTTACAATTGGATTTGAATCATTAAAATTTGTATGAATATTTAAGGGGATAAAGAGTAATAAAAAATGTCTCATTTTTCCAAGGTGATCCATATATTATTTTGTACAAGAAGCTTTACCAATTTTTTAGGGCTATAAGGAATGAGTGAAAAAGCATGCTATAAGGAATAAAATTGCATATTATGGTAAGTTTGATGGATCCAAATGACTTGTTTCAAGTCTTATGTCATGTTTAAAATACATCAAATGTGTAATATTTATTTATTCAATGCAACAACCAATTCTCTCTCTTCTACACCACTTGTATAAGGAGGAGTTAAGTAATTAATTCACCAAATTGATGTATAAAAGTTATTCAAGAGGAATTTATTGATGTTTATCTTCATAATAATATGCATAATAAGAACATTAAAAAGTAAATTTCATTTAGAACAAGGTTGAAAATATTTAAAATGTCCCTAGGACTCCTAATACGACCCTCCTTTCTTCCAATGCCTATTCAAAGAGGACAAAGTCAAAACAATTGAAGCAACCTTCTAACAACCCATGAATGATGGAGAGACCTCATAAATCATTGGATATGGTTTTCAATGGAGAGATTAATGAAGACTTGACTAAGCCTTTAAGGCCTATTTTTCAAGGGGGGTAACTTCTTCACCAAGAATATAGGTATTATGCAAGCAAACGATCTAGGAGATTGTATGGGTCAAAGACCAGAAATGAATGTCCATGACTTATTCAAAACTTCTAAGCAAAGATTTATATACCTATACTCCATTTTCATGAGGAAAAATAAATAATATGATAAATGCTACATTGGAGTTTGAGGAAGACTAAGTAAATGATACATTCCTATTCCTACTCTTCTCTCTCTCTTCTCTCTCTCTCTCTCTCTCTCTCTCTCTCTCTCTCTCTCTCTCTCTCTCTCTCCTCTCTCTCTCTCTCTCTCCTCTCTCTCTCTCTCTCTCTCCTCTCTCTCTCTCTTCTCTCTCTCTCTCTCTCTCTCTCTACATGTAAACCTATTTTTCGCATTTTGTAAAAATCCTTAACTTGATTTGTGGCAAGGCCATGCTTAAAAAAAACACTTGTACTTACCTCTTTCAAATGAATAAGACTAAATTCATGCCTCTCTCTCTCTCCTCTCTCTCTCTCACTCTCTCTCTCTCTCTCTCTCTCTCTCTCTCTCTCTCTCTCTCTCTCTCTCTCTCTTTCTCTCTCTCTACATGTAAACCTAATTTTTGGCATTTGTAAGAATCCTTAACTTGATTTGTGGCAAGGCCATGCTAAAAAAAACACTTGTACTTACCTCTTTCAAATGAATAAGACTAAATTCATGCCTCCTTAATATTTGTGATTAGTGTATGTTCATGTTTATTTGATGAATGACAGTGATAGTGTATGTTTCCTTTCCACTTTATCCTCTCTTCTTTACCTATTTGTAGATGTTGGTTCATATTTACAAGTTGCATAGTGGGATTGAACAATCTTGTATTTTTGGCAAGTGTAAGCTTTACTTAGTGTCTTTGAGAGACTTATTGAGTAGATACCTTAGATTTGTTGGCAATATGATTATCATTGATGTCAAAAAGGGAGATTTTTGGAATTATGGATGCCATTTGATGTCAGAGGATTAGGTAGGATTGATGGAGAGAAGAGCATGTTTTACAATTACATAGTATAAGTTGCAATATTTTCATATAAAGTTATCATAGTTTTACAGAGACCATTTTTGGAATATTTGTAGAGAATTTTATAGAAGATCCATTATAGGTTTTTCAATTCCATCTCATATATATGGTCATAAGATTCAGATGAAGAGAAATGAGCCTAAAAATGATTTATCTTTGCTCTCAGCCAATACTAGGGTTTCTCAGTAAAACCCTATGGGTTTTAGTCATGGTGTTCATAGGAACTTATATTTTTGTGTTAAATAGATATAGGAAAGAATTGGTTGCTTAAGTTATAATTTAAGCCTTCCTCATCATTGTGAAACCAACCCCTTCGACCTAGTGATTACCAGCTTGAAACAATGATCAAATATTTTAGTATTCCTAAGTCCTCAACTTAATATTTGTTTGATATTGATCAATGGTGAGTGATTTATCACATGATGAAGATCCAATGATGTGAAACAAAGTCAATAAGTCAAAAAACTTGATAATGAATGCATTGATGACATATGTCATGATCATAAAACTTGAGCAATAGATCTACGGTGCACTTCAAAGTCAAATAATTAATGAACAATGTGAAGGTGTTAAGTGTCACAAGCATAGGCACTGATAGAAATATGTAGAATGAATGTAAGGGTAACAAGTGTCATAAGTATGGGCACTAATAGCAATGTGCAAAAGGCATGTGAGGGTGCAAGCTATCACAAGTGTAGGGACTGACAATGTGCAAAAGGCATGTGAGAGTGACAAGTATCACAAGTATGAGCACTGATAGTAAGGTGCATAAGGCACATGAGGGTGCCAAGTGTCACAATCATGGGGAATGATAGTAAAGTGCTCAAAAGGCACACAAGAGTGATAAGTGTCATAATATGAAGAGACTAAGATAGAGATTGATTTTTGCATTTTAAAGTTGAAACGTTAAAGTTTGGAAGCTCACAAGGATATAACAGAGCACATGAGATTGATCTAATAATTAAATTTTAAATTTGACTCAATTGAATGATAATCATCAGATCATGGCACAAAACTTAAGATTAATGGTCAGTATTTAGAGATATGTTCATCTCAATGGTTAAGTGACACAACACTTAGGTAAGATGCATTTTATGACACAAAGAATGATATAGATTGTTGTAATCGATCCAAATTGTTTAAAATGGTATGCATATCAAAGACAGAGCCTGATATATTATAAATATAGTAAAAGATGGTGGTGGTGCATGAATTCAAGAAGTGGGAAACTTGTTGTCTATAGAGTAAAATACTCTACATTTTGTTTTGAGTTTCAATTGTGTGCTCTAGTTTTGTCCCTACGTGTTTCAGTTTTGGCAGTGAAGGTTTTGACATAGAGCATGGGCGCAGGTTTTCATTTTGCCTAAGTTTTTTCTATGTCTCAAAGTCACGTGGAAAATGCCAAGTGTCATCAACTAGGACACATTATAATTTCTCTAAGTAATGTAGAAGCCGCCACATGTCTTGTTATATACTCACGGAGCTTGACAAGTGTCGGCATCCACATTTCAATTTCTTATAAGTTTCAAAAGCTTCTTACAATAAGATTCTCTCAGTGTGTGCAGAAGGTTCCAAGTGGAAACTGTGGAAGGTTTTAATATGTTTCTCTAAGTTATGCAAAAAGCACCGCGTGTCCCTTGTAATATCTGTGAAGACTGCCAAGTGTCGACATCCACATTTTCTTCCTTTTATTTCATTATTGAGAAAGGACTGTGGTGGGCCCTATGTGAGTTGCTAAAGTAAGCAGAGCATGCCAAGTGTCATCATCTGTGTGAATCTAAATGAGTCCCAAATGTTTTTATAGTGTTTCTAAATCTCAATGGAGACCACCATGTGTCATCTTCCACAAGACTCTCAAAAGGTATCTAAATCTTATATAGACAAGCGAAAGCTACCATGTGTCACTTGTTAAGACTAGCGGATGCTGCCAAGTGTCCTCACCTATTTCATAATGGGAAATACCATGAGTATTTGTTTCAGCCAATGAACTTGTAGAGAGGCTAACCATTTTAGATCTGAAAGATATTTTTTGTTAGACACTTCCAGTTAAGTTCTAGTTCGGTTAGACCGTTGGGATTTGATCGTGCGGGCAATCTTGATCCAGTCCTATGCTATAAATATGGGTTCAAATCACAGGAAAAAAGGGAAAAGAGGAAAGGGAGAGAATTTTTTGCATATAGTTTGTTATCAAAGATTTACAGGAAGTTTTTGAGACTTTCTTGTTGTGGCCAGTAATATCATTTGCCTTTGTTCTATTTTCTTAATTCAGAAAGTTTGTATAACTGTGCATATATTAGTGCCTTTTATGTGACTAGAAAATTAATAAGAAGACTGAGTTCTGTGCCTTTCCTGATATTTCTTGTATTATTACAAAATTGTCTAAGTTGTGAGCCTTTGATTCTATTTGTTTTCATCTTTTAGATTGATCATGCATTGTTTACTCTTTAATGTAATTGAATCCTAAAAATAGCTTCACTATGCTTAGTATTATAGAAAAAATCATACTTAGGCACATCGCCATGGTTAAATTTTCTTTCATTGCATTGGTGATTCCATTTAATTTTTATCCCTTTTTCCCACAATACATTTGAGATAAAGAAGAGCCAGCTTCTTTAAAATATGGAGGTCATTTCAAGTTGCAAGTCCCACATTCCTAAAAATTCCCATGTTGGTGTTGGAAATAGTGTAGTTTTAAGCATCAACAATTTTTGGCATGCCCGGTGGGACAATCTCTTGATGTTTCTTTCAAGACTATATGAACTAGAGAGCTACAAGGAGTCAGAGCTGTGGACCAGTAACAAGAGCTCAATCTACTGTGAAACTAGTTATTCTTTTACCACCACTGATAACTAATTCAAGAAGAAGGGTCAATCAGTTTGAAGCAACACCACGAGCAAACATGGGAGCACCTATAGCCCCAAGGAATTATGCAAATTAGAACACAGGCAGTGTTCTAATTCTCCCAGTACCACCAGCCACTAGGGATCTTATTCCAATAAATGCCCTGAAAGCTTTGCCCAAATTTAGTGGGGAAGTTTTCAAAACACTTGAAGAACATCTACATGATGTGTTTGATGTCTATGCAATACATGTGATCACACAACAGAATGTGGCTATAAGGTTGTTAGCAACTTATTTTAAGGGGAAGGCTCTAGACTAGAATAGATTTTTGACCCCAAATATAATATCTACATGGGATCAACTTGGAGATGCTTTCTTTGCAAGATTTGAAGAAAAGGGTGATAAATATTCTTTGTTGCAATAATTGATTACTATAAAAAGGGCACCACAAGAAGCAATGAATGATTTCAATTCAAGATTTCAAAAGACTTGGGAAAGAATTCTTGCTACAACAAGACCATTACTAGGTATGGCTATAGTATTTTATCTTAAAGCCTTAAATTCAGATATAATAGTAATGATTCAGTCACTTGGAGGTCAGACTCTGCCAGAAGCCTATGACTATGCAGTCAGAGCTAAACATAACTTAATAGATGCTAGAAAGTTGCCCCCAAGGTCTCCCATGCCCATGTTCTAGAGATTACCTTACCTTTGCCTTAAGAAGCCCCTAATCCCATAGCCCCACCTGTGTCTATGTATACATTTCCTCAACAACCTGCTAAAGTAGCTATCCCTGTCCAGTCATTTGAGATGGATGATGTCAAGAACATCTTAAGGACATTTTCTAATGAGATAATTAACCTAAAAGACAGTAGAATCCTTATCCTAGACCCCAATATCAAGGCTACCAAGGAAATAAACCTCCACCACAGCCAAATTAGTATCACAGTCCTCAAAGGCAAACTAACCCTCAACCATTGAACTAATTAGTTACAGTCCCTACACCCTCATAGATTGTTCCCCCTAATCCAAATAGGGAGATTATTCTAGGGTAGAATAATTATGCAGATGGCACCAATGCCTAGTGTTTCCCTTGTAATGATGATCATATGCTTGTTGACCATTTTTACCCAACAGGCCAAAAATTAGTCCCCCCTTTTTTCATGCTGTTCTGAGCTAGTACTTTTGATTTTTGCACGAGTCTTTCCATTTCTACGAACTCTGTAAGTTTTCTACAGATTTCACAAGGACTTCTACAAACTTTGCAGGTGTAGTCTTTTGGCAGACGAAGAACCAGTTCAAGGAGTGCAAGGTTTTACAAAGCTCCTTCAGACTCTTGTCTGAAGAAATTCATAAGGAAAGAAAGCTAAAATGCTTCAAGGACACTTTTCCTTATGGTTAGAAGAGTGGTTTAATGACATAATCTTTCCAAGAGTTAGCACCTTTAAACCATTGAACTAGTTCAATGCCTTGGTTCAACGCTTCAGTTCAAAGCCTTGGTTCAATTGGCGAATTTCATTGCTTTGGTTCAAAGCTAAGTTCATCGGTAGGTTCAATCAAATGGTTCAATCACTTCGGTTCAAAGCCTTGGTTCAATCGGCAGGTTCAATCAAAGTTCATCACTTTGGTTTAATCTAATGGTTCATCGGCTTGGTTCAACGTATTGGTTCAACGTTTTGGTTCAATGCTTTAGTTTAATTAGATGGTTCAATCACTCAGTTCAACGCAAATTTCATCGATAGGTTCAATAAAATGGTTTAGTTCATCGGCTCAATCCAAATGGTTCAACAGGCTTCGTTCATCAAATAGTCCAACAAACGTTTGAACCATTGAACTGGTTTAATGAATTGGTTCAATGATTGGTTCAAAGAAGAGGTTCAATCAAACGTTTAAGGCTCTTGAAGGACAAGCGCCCTTGCAGAGGGTAGGGAGCACTTCAAAGAGGCCACAAAGAAGTGGCTAAGATCTTTCAGAATTTTGTTAAGGCAAAGTCATGAATTCTTTCTGACTTTTGTCTGAAGGATTTCCTTCGAACAAAAAGTTTGAAGGAATTCAGGGAAACCGTGAGCAAAAAGCCCGAGAGGAAACTTCTGAAAGCAAAGTCATAAGGCAATTCTTTTAGACTTTTTGTCTACAAGAAAAAGCTCGAAGCAAGAAAGCCTGTGGGAAAAAAGCCTACAAAAAAAGCCCACAGGGAAAAGGCTGAACCAAAAAGTCGAAGGAATTTGCCAAGGACGGTGATGTCCCAAAAGCTATCAACTTTAAGAAGATAGACTAGCTGTTGGTTTTCAAACTATGACGGGCCCGCGAAAGTCAATTTTACACTTGGAAAGCTAGAGCACGAAAGGCACCAAGTGGCAACTGTGGAAGGATTTGACATGCTTTTTTAGGAGCAGCAGAACATGCCACGTGTCCCCTGCAAGGCTCAGTGGAAGCTGATAAGTGTCAGCCTCCACAGTCTCTCTCTTTTGTCCTGCGAGAACTGTGGTGGGCCCCAGACAAATTGCTAAAGAAAGAAAAAGCCAACACATATCCTCTTTTGCAAGACCTTCAAAGGGTGCCTAAAGCTTCCATGAGTCAAGCGGATGCTACCATGTGTCCTGCCCATTTTACAGTGGAACGCACCACATGTCATTCACTAGAATTGGCAGAAAATGGCCAAGGCAAGCAGTGAGAGCCCAAGGAACACAACAACCCACTAGAAGATAGCCCTCGAGGGCTAAAGGAGCTAGGAAGAGACAAGGCAAGGAGGAAGATGAAGTGCAGGAAAAGACAAAGTAGTCTAAGTGGTGAGGAGAGGTGAGTTATTGCTAGATGGTCATCAAATGATGCAAATAGTGAGCGATGTGGCCTACTTTTTCCATTTGGCATTTACGAGGGGACAAATCGTAGTCTATTTGTAGGAAGAGAGCAGTCTATTTATAGAAAAGAGACACGACCATGTTTTTCACATTAATGTGGAATGCCTAAGTCAAAGCAAGAACCGATAATCAAATGGCTCCCTCTTCCCAAGGCTCAGAACGCACATGGGCCAACTTTCAAAAAGAGTGCCAAAGTCTTTCCCAAAAATTGCCAAGTTCTCTTCCTCTCTCTATATATTTTAAAGCTTCTCATTTGAGAAAATATCCACCCTCTTAGCCTTAAGGCAAAACTCTACCCAAAAATCTCTCAGGCTTGTAAGGCAGAGCTACCAGATTTTACCTTGAATCAGGACTTAGCTTTTTTACCTCCATCTAGACTTGCACTTTAAAGTATATGTCTATTTTCTTCTTTTGTGTTAAGTCATTGTCTTTCATGCTTTCACAGATCGATCACAGCATGTCTAGTGCATTGTGAAGTCTCCTTTCTGTAGGTCTGCCAGAAGTGTCTATAGGAAGAGTGTAGGTGCCTGCGAATAGGCTGCCATAAGTGTGTCTTAGAACACCTTTGGTAGTTCCTTCCTCCCTGTATCTCTACGGACCCCTAGCTGACTGTTGTAGAAGAGCTTCCCACTTCAGATGAAGTGTATGGGTGCTTCTTCTTGGTGAAAAGTGTATATTCGGGTTGGGTGGGTCATCACTTTTTTGGTGTATCACCTTTTTCATTTTTTAGGCTTAAGTTCTATTTTTAGCATCTCTCTCTCCCTTTTCATTCCCCCCTTTTCATTTTGTTTGTTAGTAGTAGGAGAAACCAGGGCCTAAAAGATACATCAGAGGGAGCTAGTATTTATCTAGACACTCTCCCCTTCAGCTTCGCTGGTCCCACAGGCGAGAGGGGAGTTTCCATTGTTATGTGTGGAAAGGCAGGAGCTCAGCCTCTTGCCCCAAGTGCAATCCACTACATCAATAGTTTTTGGCATGCCCGGTGGGACCAACTAGGATAAGTTTTTTCCAAAGAGTTGAATAATTTTTGGTGTGTTCTTCAACCAACTAGCCTTTGGAGGCTTTTGCATCAACACCAATGGCAACTTCGAGTTAAATCAACTGGTTAAGTAGTTCTGATGCCATCAAGAAATAGTATTTTGGTATGTATAATTCCATCGTTCAGAGCCATGGACCCTATTTTCCTTGGCTAGCCTGGCTATGATCCTTACCAGCCTTATGTTGATCCTTATCAGGTCTAATATGACCAATCTCAACCCTGTCATGAGCTATATCAACCTTATGCCCAGTCTTCTCAATGTGTCTTTTCTCCTACTCAACCCAGTCTCTTTGCCAATCAACTCATTTCCACTTTCAAATGAGCACTGCTGGGATATGAAAAGTATGTAATAGATCTTGACAATAGAAGGGGATGTGGCCAAGAAATCCCTAATCATGTCTTCCATCAAGTGAGAAATGCACTAGATCAGGTTAAGAGTGAATGGGCTCCCCTTGAAAGAGCCAATTGGCGAAGGCTTACAAGTGAGATGTTGGATGTGAGTGGTTTGATTGCATCTTTGGAAGAGAAGCTAAGTATTCATGAGAGGCAACCTTACCAAGTCTATCAACTTGCATATCCGTTGCCCCGAGTATCATATCAGTCATACATAGCCCCTGCTTATGAGCCAAGTCAAGCCTGTCCTTTCCCCAATCATGTTGAGGAGAGTTCTAAAATAATAAATCCTGTGTTTAAGGCTAATCTTGATAAATAGATCGAATTGGCAAATATTCAAATGCAACAGTTTATTTTGGCAGCAAGGGAAATGGAATCCAAACCCTCACTACCCTCTCACATTGTGGCCCCATCACCCTAAAAGGAGATGCCTGGTCCTGATATCTTGAGCTAGAATAAAGTGATTGAGTCATGAAGTAGGAAGGAGGAGAAAGACATTGTCTAAGAGTGTGAGGTACAAAATGAGGATAATCTAGCTAAGCAGATTGAGGAATTGGAAGCTAAGATGAGACTGCTTAGAGAAGGAGAGATGGAGATTTTATACCTTGTAGAGGAGCCGACACCAAAAGATACTATACCAATCCTCAAGCTAATTTTAATATTGATGAAGTGTTGGTAAAGTGGAGAGATGAAAATCAAGTGATTTTGGCCCAAGGTCTGCCCCCTTTTCCTCATGAGGTTTTAAAAGGATCCCCTTTTTCCTTTTCCCAACCTGATTTTGATGAGCCTTGTGTGCCCCCTCCTTTTCTAGAGAAAGCTCCCTCTTGTGTGCCAAATCATTTCTATCAAATGGCACTTGCTCATTCTGGCTCATCTGATGCATTAATCGATCTTGCCTTTAATCTCGTACGCCTAGCTTTTCAGCATGCCTCTTTTCAGACAGCTCTTCTTGTACATGAGCAGACCCTCCCAAATCTTCCCCAACCTCCTCAAGCCTTTCAACATGATCTCAAAATTCCAAGCTGGAAAAAGGAACATCATGAACCAACCCAAGACCTTGAAGTGGATAAAGTTACTCCTTGTTCACAAGGGGAAAATTCTAATCCCAAGGTCATGAGTTGGAAGCAAATAGTGGAATCTTGGGGTAGAAAGGAAGAGGAGGAGAAAGGTTTTGCTATAACCCTTGAAGAAGATGAGGCTGATTCTACTCCTGATGATGATTGTGACCTCCATGAAAGGGTCTTCCAGGAAGATATAGACAGGCAGATTACAGAGTTAGAGTCTAGAGCGAGTTTCCTCAGCCAACATGTGGTGGATGTTTTAGACCAAATAGCAGATCCCATGTCTGAACACACTCCATCTACACACCTCCAAGAGAGCTATCAGGCCACACCTGATATTGATGAAGTGCTAGCCAAGTGGAAGGAGGAGAATCATTTGATTCTAGCTCAAGGACTACCTCCCCTTCCACATGGTTGTTTCACTTCACCCCTTCTCAAGGAAGAACCTATTCTGCAGGAGGTGAGTGAGGAGTAGAAGACCCAATTTGTAGTTTCCCAAGAGGCTATCATGAGTGACAATAAAGAATAAATCATCATCGATGCCCCTTGTGAAGACTTCATCAGCAATGGAGAAGACGCAGGTCACGCATACATGCAGATGTTCCAGCAATACAAACAGGAACTTAAGCATGGTGAGCTTTCTCCCCCTTTGTTTGATGAACTTCCTTGTTGCTTCGATGAAGAGGATGACTATGACAAGGAGCTAGAGTTAGAGGAGGATCAAGAAAATATCTTTGAACATCTAGAGATCCTGATCTTTGAGGAGGAAAAGGAGAGGTTTGTCTTCCTTGAGGAAAACTTTGAAGAAGAAAGTTTTAAATAGAGAGGTAATGTTCTGTGGGATGAACAATCAATTTGTGATTCCATTTCAGACATTACCATAGTCACCCTTCTTCAAGAAAGTGAAGAGGAATCAGAGGATGAGTTTGACATGGTCTTTAATGAAGCAGAAGGAAATGGGTCAAACCATGATGCACTGCAAAGGGACCATGCACAACAAAGGGCTTATGGTGATGAGCTAACAGCCATAGTTTTCTTGGTGAAATGCACTGGCATGAAGGACCAACATTCAACAAGCTTCCAAGAACAAATAGAGTACATATATGTTGGAAGCATGTTTGAATCTGATCCACTCGAAGGTAGGCCAACCAAGGTGATAGGCAAGAGGAGCAAGTGACCAACTCTCCATTTCATTCAACACTTGTCTAGCACCATAAGTCTTCTTACTAGGAAGGGGACTTAAGAAGTTTTCCTTTTGATCCAGGAGGGAGGCAAATATTCTTGGTTAGCTATATATAGTAGTTTGCTTTCAGTTTCCATTCCTGCTTTCCCTAAGTGTAGTTTGCACAGGTAGTGTTTTTAGCCTTGTGTGTGTTTTCCTTTGTGTGTGGGGTAAAAGGCTTCATGTTTGATTTTGGGATCCCTCAAGGTAGTGGCTAACTCTTTCATAGCTGCATCTGACTCTGTGCCCAATGGACTAAAAGGTAACTGGTCTCTAAGCATAACAGGCATGTTTCCCTTAGGAGTCACCAATTTGTTGACCATTTTTGCCTAACAAGCCAAAAATTGGTCCCCCCTTTTTTCATGAGGTATTGAGCCAGTAATTTTGATTTTTGCATGAGTCTTTCCATTTCTACGAACTCTGTAGGTTTTCTAAGGACTTCTACGAACTCTGCAAGTGTAGTCTTTTGGCAGACGAAGAACCAGTTTAGAGAGTGCAAGGTTTTACAAAGCTTCTTCAGACTCTTGTTTGAATAAATTCATAAGGAAAGAAAGCTAAAATGGTTCAAGGAAAATTTTCCTTAAGGTTGGAAGAGTGGTTCAATGACATAATCTTTCCAAGAGTTAGCACCTTTGAACCGTTGAACCATTGAACCGGTTCAACGCCTTGGTTCAATGCTTCGGTTCAATCGGCAAAGTTCATCTCTTTGGTTCAAAACTAAGTTCATCGACAGGTTCAATCCAATGGTTCAATCACTTTGGTTCAAAGCCTTGGTTTAATCGACAGGTTCAATCAAAGTTCATCGCTTTGGTTCAATCAAATGGTTCATTGGCTTGGTTCAATGTGCTAGTTCAACATTTTAGTTCAATGCTTCGGTTTAATCAGATGGTTCAATCACTCAGTTCAATGCAAAGTTCATTGGTAGGTTCAATCAAATGGTTTGGTTCATCAGCTCAATCCAAATGGTTTAATAGGCTTGGTTCATCAAACGGTCCAACAAACATTTGAACCATTGAACCGATTTAATGAATTGGTCCAACGATTGGTTTAAAAGAGCAGTTCAATCAAAGGTTCAAGCCTCCCGAAGGACAATTGTCCTTTCAGAGAGCAGGGAGCACTTCAAAGAGGCCATAAAGAAGTGGCTAAGATCTTTCAAAAAAATTTGAAGGCAAAGTCATGAATTCTTTCAGACTTTTGTCCAAAGGAATTCGGGGAAACTGTGAGCAAAAAGCCTAAAAGGAAATTTCTGAATGCAAAGTCACAAGGCAATTTTTGAGGACTTTTTGTCCGCAGGAAAAAGCCTGAAGAAAGAAAGCTCACGGGAAAAAATCCCATAGAAAAAGCCCATGGGGAAAAGGCTGAAGCAAAAAGCTGAAGGAATTTTCCAAGGACGGTGACGTCCTGAAAGTCGTCAACTTTAAGAAGATAGACTAGCCGTTGGTTTTCAAACTGTGACGGACCCACGAACATCAATTTTACACTTGGAAAGCCAGAGTGTGGAAGGTGCCAAGTGAAAATTGCAAAAGGCTTTGATATGCTTTTTTAGGAACAACAAAACGATCCACATGTCCCTTGCAAGGCTCGACAGAAGCCGACAAGTGTTAGCCTCCGTGGTCTCTCTCTTTTGTCCTGTAAGAACTGTGGTGGGCCCTAGATGAATTGCTAAAGAAAGCAAAAGCTGACACATGTACTCTTATGTAGGACCTTCAAAGGGTGCCTAAAGCTTCCATGAGTCAAGTGGATGCTGTCACGTGTCTTTCCCATTTTATAGTGGAATGTGCCACGTGTCACTCACTAGAATCGGCAAAAAATGGCCAAGGCAAGCAGTGAGAGCCCAAGGAACACAATGACCCACCAAAAGATAGCCCTTGAGGGCTAAAGGAGCCAGGAAGAGATAAGGCAAGGAGGAAGACAAAGTGCAAGAAAAGACAAAGCAGTCCAAGTGGTGAGGAGAGGTGAGTTATTGCTAGATGGTCATCAAATGGTGCAAACACTGAGCGGTGCGGCATGCTTTCTCCATTTGGCATTTATGAGGGGACAAATTGTAGTCTATTTGCAAGAAGAGAGTAGTCTATTTGTAGAAAAGAGGTCCGCCCATGTTTTTCATATTAATGTGGAACACCTAAGTCAAAGTAGGAACTGACAATCAAATGGCTCCCTCTTCCCAAGGCTTAGAGCGCACATGGGACAATTTGCAAAAAGAGTGCCAAAGTCTTTCCCAAAAATCACCAAGTTCTCTTCCTCTCTCTATATATTTTAAAGCTTCTCATTTGAGAAAATATCCACCCTCTTAGCCTTAAGGCAAAACTCTGCCCAAAAATCTCTCAGGCTTGTAAGGCAGAGCTGCGAAATTTCACCTTGAATCAAGACTTAGCTTTTTTACCTCCATCTAGACTTGCACTTTAAAGTATATGTCTATTTTCTTCTTTTGTGTTAAGTCATTGTCTTTCATGCTTTCACAGATCGATCACAACATGTCTAGTGCATCGTGAAGTCTCCTTTCTACAGGTCTGCTAGAAGTGTCTACAGGAAGAGTGTAGGTACCTGTGAATAGGCTACCATAAGTGTGTCTCAGAACACCTTTGGTAGTTCCTTCCTCCATGTATCTCTATAGACCCCTAGCTGACTATTACAGAAGAGCTTCCCACTTTAGATGAAGTGTATGGGCACTTTTTATTAGTGAAAAGTGTATATTCGGGCTGGGTGGGTCATCACTTTTCTAGTGTATCACCTTTTTCATTTTTTAGGCTTAGGTTCTGTTTTCAGCATCTCTCTCTCCCTTTTCATTCCCCCCCTTTTCATTTTGTTTGTTAGCAGTAGGAGAAACTAGGGCCTAAAAGATACATCAGAGGGAGCTAGCCCTTATCTAGAGATTCTCCCCTTCAGCTTTGCCAGTCCCACAGGTGAGAGGGGAGTTTCCATTGTTGCGTGTGGAAAGGCAGGAGCTCGGCCTCCTACCTTGGGTGCAATCCATTGCATCAACAATGCCTAGAGATTGTCCCAGGAGTAATCTATAGCAAAAGATAGCAGAGCAAAGAAGAATGGATGGACAATTTGTAAATACTTTTGACACTCAACCCTACCAATCCCCTGGTATGCAAAATTTAGTCTTGGTGGCTCAGATGCAAGGGATGTCCTTACTACAACAAGAAGAAATAGCCCTTGAGCATGCTTTGTTTTCATGGGTTGAAGATGAAGAGTCAATATTCTTAAATAAAGCTTCTACTTCTAAGAAGCCATTGATACAATCAGATTACTACACCAGAGCCAAGAGAAGGATGATGGAACGGCTTGAAGTCATAAATAATGAAATTATGGGGATTCTTCCATTTCAAGGTCATCAAAACACAACTGCTAGACAAGAAATACCTTAGACAGTGCAGAACCAAGTAATTTCTAGACAAGTTCAAGAAAAAGCAAGGTACCCTTATTATCTAAGAACCCAAACACTAGGACCGGTGAATGTGGTGGATCAGCTGAAGAGGACCCCAACACATGTGTCAATATGGGACATGTTAGCTATTCCTGAGTAAAGGAAACTATTTCAAGAAGCTCTGTAGGGCCAAGTAGTGCCTAAACATACTGGTACCAAAGGAGGACCTGTTGATAAGGAAAAGCTCAAAGACACAGTTCCTCTGCATACAACATCCCTTTTGAACAATACACTAGAGGTAAGCAAATCCAAACCAGAGCCCTTCTATTTGACTTTGATAGTTAGAAAGAAATTGTTACATAATGCAATGATAGACTCAGGGGCCAGTACTAAAGTAATGCCTAAACAAATAGCAGATGCTTTAAAAATAAAGTATGAGCCACTTACTAGAGGAGTTATGTAGCTGGATGGGAAATCGGTGCAAACAATAGGGAAAATTAAACAACTCCCATTGCAATTGTATACTTTCCCTAATATAATTTTCAATCAAGATGTGGTAGTCATAGATAGACCCCCTATATTTGGCCTATGTTTATCTAAGGATTTCACAGCCAAGATAGGAGGTTATATGTCACTTGATTGGTCTCACCTCATCTTAAGAACCAAATATGGTGTAAAAATGAAAATAATATCTGAGTCACTATCTAAGGATCACATCACCAATGGACCAACCCCAAAATTAGAGGCAGCTCATGCTATGCTGAATAAGGAAGAAAGGGTCTTTGTTGAAGAGTTAGGTGACTGGACTGAACATGACCAAGAAGAGGAAAATAACTAGTTGTTAACTATGATGCAAAGTGACCCATATGGAAATTATGACTCTATTGGTCTGGGAACTTATGTCATATTTAATGAAGACCATGAAATCCCAAATGTTTTTAGGGAAGAAATGCCAAAGACTTAAGAATCTGAAAAGGACTCAAAAATTTGGACCTTAAATTTTGATGGGGCTAGAAGTAAAAATAGTGCTAGAGCAAGAATTTGTCTTATTGCTCCGAATGGTGAGAAAATTTTAAGAGCTATCCATTTCTAATTTGCCTGTACTAATAATGATGTTGAATATGGATCCTTAGTACATAGGCTCATGTTAGCTAAGAAAAAGGGATTAAAGAATCTGATAGTAAAAGGAGATTCAGAACTAGTGGTGAAACAAATCAGAGAAAAGGCAATAGCCAAAAATGTAAGGATGAGATCTTATAGACACAGAATTTGGGACTTAATAGATGATTTTGAAGCTTTCAATATTGAAGTAGTTCCTAGAACCCAAAATTTTGAAGCAGATAGGATAACACAGATTGGCTCACAATTTGACCCAGAAACTGATCTATTAGTCAACAATGAGTCAATTAAAGTTATAATAAGGCCAACTATCCCAGATAATGATGAAAATTGGCAAGTCTTTGAAAATGATTTTTAGGTATTCTCATTTTTACAACAGTCAGGGGAATTTGATGATCAATTACAACTCAAAATTGAAGAAACATATGGAGACCTAAATTTTTCAATTAAAGACCAATAAGCTTCCCAAAGGCTTGATTACTTTAGAAAACCTATTTGATCTATAAGATTTAAGCCTAGAGAAGGAAAGGTTTCAAGAAAATAAAGTAGATTATTTTGAGATACAAGTGAGTGAAGGGATAAAACTAAAGATTGGAAATTTTGCAACCCAAGAGGAAAGGGAAAGACTAATTGACTTGTGTGAAAGATATGACAGAGTAATAGCCTAGACCTATGAAGACCTTCATGGCTATAACAAAGACATCATTCAGCACACCATAAAATAGTCTAAAGGATCTAATCTAGTCAGACAAAAGCATAGGCCAGTGAATCTAAGGATTGAACCTCTAATGGTGGATGAGTTGTAGAAACTCTTAGAATCTAAAATATTTTTTCCAATCAAACACTCAACCTGGGTATCCAATCTAGTACCAGTTATAAAAAATAATGGTGACATAAGGCTCTATGTGGATTTTAGAGACCTAAATAGAGCATCTCTGAAAGATCACTATCCCCTACCCTCTATGGAATAAATTTTATAGACTGTGGCTAGATCAGATAGATTTCCTTGCTAGATGGTTTCTCTAGATACAATCAGATTTGGTTGGTTGATGAAGACCAACACAAGACTGCATTTACTACCAAATGGGGAATGTTTGCATATGCCAAGATGCCATTTGGCCTGTCAAATGCTAGAGCCACTTTTCAAAGAGCAATGGATGTAGCATTTGGAGAACTCATAAAAAAATCATTCTGATTTATCTTGATGATCTCACTATTTTTTCTGAGAATGTTGTTGATCATTTTGATCATCTAGAATCTATTTTTAAGGAGTGTCAAGAGTTTGGAATATCCCTGAATCCCAAGAATTGTATCTTTACAGTACCTCAAGGTAAACTATTGGGACATATAGTATCCAAAGAAGGAGTCTCTATAGATCTAGAGAGAGTCACAACCATAATGAACTTGTCCTTGCCAGTAAATAAGAAGGCAGATCAGTCCTTTTTGGGAAAGATTAATTTTGTCAGTCAGTTCATATCAAACTTTGCAAGCCTAATGAGACCAGTGACACTCTTGTTGAATAAATACCTGGTGTTCAAGTGGACTACAGAAGGAAGACAAGCTTTTGAGGAGGTCAAGAAAGCAATTTCAATAGCCCCAATACTCAGTAACCCAGACTTCTCTAAGTCTTTTATAATGTATGTTTATGGAGGAGAGTTCAGTATTGCTGCTGTCTTAACACAAAAAGATGATCAACAAGAGGGAGAATACCCAATAGCCTTTTTCTCAAGGACTCTTAGGGAGTATGAAGCCAGATACAACTTTTTGGAGAAACAGGCATATGCTATGGTAAAAGCCCTCAAGAAATTCAGGCATATGGTATCAGGAAATAAGATTATGATACTTATGGCTCATCTTAGTGTTAGAGAATACATTATGGAAGGTGAAATTATTGAAAAAGAGCAAACTGGATAACAAATATCCTTGAGTATGATGTAGAGGTCAAACCCACTAAGTTGGTCAGAGGTAGGGGGTTGTGCCAATACATGGCTCAAGATATGGAAAAGATGATAACTGAAGAAATAGAAAAAGAAAATGTATTGAGGATAAAATAAATTGATCAAAAATCATGGGTCACAAATAGAATCCATTTTATGAAACATGGGATTTTCCCAAAAGAGCTCTCTCAAGACAAGAGGAGACACTATAGGCAACAAGGGGTCCATTTTGTTTAATTGACCAAGTTCTTTTCAGAAAAAATACTGATGGCATACTCTTAAGATGCATAGAAAAAGATGAGGCTCAGAAAATAATACATGAAATGCACCATGGAGTTTTAGGTAGACATTTTTCTGTAAGAACCACAGTTATAAAGATAAGTTAGGCATGTTATTTCTGGCCCACTTTATTTACAGACTGCTATCAACTAGTCAAAAAGTGCCAATCTTGTCAGTATTATGTGGGGAAGAGGAGTGCAACAATGCCTCTTAGTCCTATAATTTTTGATGAACCCTTTGCTCAATGGGGTCTTGAATTCATTAGAATGATCAATCCAGTGTTGAGTATGGGACACAAATGGATTGTAATTGCCACAAATTATTTTACCAGATGGAGTGAGATAGTGCCACTCAAAGAAACAACAAAAAATGTGATCTTAGACTTTCTGGGGGATATCACTACTTGCTTTGGGCCTCCTCATACCATAATTTTAGATAATACTAAGGCATTTTTAGGGGCAAAAATATTTGAATTTGCACTAAAGTATGAAATCTATCTGAAAACTTCCTCAAATTATTACCCTCAGGGTAATGGTTTGGTAGAATCAACCAACAAGAACCTGATTAGACTTATTAGGAGAATAGGGGCTGATCATCACAAAGAGTGGCATAAAGTGCTTAATATAACACTGTGGGCTGATAGAATTATGCCTAAACAAGTGACAAAGATGTCCCCATATGAATTGGTCTATGGTAAGCCTGTTATAATGCCCCTGAGCTTGGAGATTCCTACTCTCCAGTTATTAAAATAGATTGAAATTGAGGAGAATGGCCCCATACAGGTCAGACTTGCTGAGTTCCTGGAAGTTCAAGAAAAGAGGGATAAAACACGTGAATCATTAATAAAACATCAAAAAATAATCAAAGATTGCTTCGATAAGAAGACTTCAAACCCCCATTTCGAAGTAGGCTCAGTTGTTTTGAAATGGGATGCGAGAGTTGCCAAGCTGGGTCAACACACTAAATTTGAGCCATTATGGACTGGCCCCTATAAAATTTGTACACGTAAACAACAAAATTCATTTGATATTGAAATGATGGAGGGAAAACCTAAAGAGATTCCTGTGAATGGGATCTACTTGAAACATTTCATTTAAGCAGTATCTCCCATGTATTATAATTAGATAGTTTCCCTTTCCTTGTTGATCTATTTTCCCATTTTTTTCCCACTCTTTATTTTAATAAGTGTTCTATGAACACGTGGACATGGCTCAAAGTCTTTTAAAATTTTTTGAAACTCTCGCATTCACTAAATATCTCTCAAATCCCCAAAATTCCCCAAGGTACCTTTATGCAGCCACTTTTATGATGTGTCTAACACACTGTCCCACACAGATTTAATAAGATTTACTAATAATTTTTTGGTTGTAATTCCATTTATGAGACTTGATGTGTCATTAAATACCCTAATAACAAGAGTTAAGGGTTAAATGTGTCTCATCCATTCCTACGTCATCTAGGAAAATCCCTATTACCTGCATTTCAATTCATAGCAAAACCTGCTTAGTAAAAGTGCCTTCCCTGTTGCAAAGCTTCCATACTTGTTACATAAGTTCACTAATTCCCAGTATAGACATAGATATGGAGGAGGCACAGTCTTCAAAACAGGGGTTTGGGATTTACAAATCCACTGATAAGCTTCTCACCATCAAATCATATGCTTCGGCCCCTACACAACCCTTAAGGACCTATCCAAGGACTAGAGTCCCCAAAGTTGGTTATGCGATCGACCCAATAAAGGTGAAGGATTTTGCAGATGGAATCATGGACCCAACCCTTCAAAAGTTTGGCAAAGCTCTGCGAGAAGGGGCACACCAAATATGTATCTAGAAGGCCAAGGCTAGACAATCCAAAACATTTGGGATGAGGATATGGACTTCTCAATTTGCACAATTCATTATCCCAGGTATACATCTGTGCCCTGACTTAGTTGAAATATGTGTAGAATTATTTCTTGCACCCTTGAACACCATACAACAGGGACTATCTGATGTTGAATGGTCTATTTATCAGACAACCTTACAAAATTTGTGATTTTTACCACATTTTTTATATATTCTTTGGATTCTTTTTTGAGCAGCCTAAAAAGTCCTCAGGGTCGCAAAGAATTGTAGAGTAAAATACTCTACATTTTGTTTTGAGTTTCAGTTCTGCACTCCAATTTTGTCCCTACACATTTCAGTTTTAGCTGTGAAGGTTTTGACACAGAGCATGGGTGTGGGTTTTCATTTTGCCTAAGTTTTGTTTAAGTCTCAGAGTCACGTGAAACATGCCAAGTGTCATCAGTTGGGACACATTATAATTTCTCTAAGTAATTTGGAAGCTGCCACATGTCTTATTATATACCCACGGAGCCTAACAAGTATCGGCATCCATATTTTAGTTTCTTATAAGTTTCAAAAGCTTCTTTCAATAAGCTTCTCTCAGCGCATGCAGAAGGTGCCAAGTGGCAACTGTGGAAGGTTTTAATATGTTTCTCTAAGTTACGTGGAAAGAACTGCGTGTCCTTTGTAATATCTATGGAGACTACCAAGTGTCGACATCCACAATTTCTACCTTTTGTTTCATTGTTGAGAAAGGACTATGGTGGGCCCCAGGTGAGTTGCTAAAGTAAGCAGAGTGTGCCAAGTGTCATCATCCGTGTGAATCTAAATGAGTCCCAAATCTTTCTATAATGTTTCTAAATCTTAGCAGAGATTGCCATGTGTCATTTTTTATAGGACTCTCAAAAGGTATCTAAAGCTTCTATAGACAAGCATAAGCTACCACATGTCACTTGTTAAGACTAGCAGATGTTGCCAAGTGTCCTCACCTATTTCACAATGGGAAATGCCATGAGTATCTGTTTCAACCAATGAACTTATAAAGAGGTAACTATTTTAGATCTAAAAGATATTTTTTGTTAGACACTTCCAATTAAGTTCTAGTTCGGTTAGACCGTTGGGATTTGATCATGCAGGCAATTTTGAGCCAGTCCTATGATATAAATATGGGTTTAAATCACAAGAAAAAAAAGGGAAAAGAGGAAAGGGAGAGAATTTTTTGCATATAGTTTGTTATTAGAGATTTATAGGAAGTTTTTGATACTTTCTTGTTGTGGCCAGTAAAATCATTTGCCTTTGTTCTATTTTCTTCATTCAAAAAGTTTGTATAACTGTGCATGTATCAATGCCTTTTATGTGACTAGAAAATTAATAAGAAGATTGAGTTCTGTGCCTTTGCTGATATTTCCTATGTTATTGCAAAATTTTCTAAGATGTGAGCCTTTGATTTTATTTGTTTTCATCTTTTACATTGATCATGCATTGTTTTCTCTTTAATGTAATTGAATCCTAAAGATAGCTTCATTATGCTTAGTATTAAGGAATGAATCATACTTAGGCACATCACCATAGTTAAATTTTCTTTCATTGCATTGGTGATTCTATTTAATGTTTATCCCTTTTTCCCATAATACATTTAAGATAAAGAAGAGCCAACTTCTTTAAAATCTGGAGGTCATTTTAGATTGCAAGTCCCACATTCCTGAAACTTCCCATGTTGGTATTGGAAACATCATAGTTTTAAGCATCAACATTGTCACAAATATATGAACTAAGTTTAAAAACATTAGCATGGTGTGTTAATGACCAAGTGTGAACACAGTAAAGATGTGAGACCTAGATATATATGTCATATAGGACACACATAAAGTGCAATATAATGTGGAATGAAGTCAAATTGAGAGAAAGAGAGGCTGAGAGAAAGAAAGGAAGAGAGATGCAGATCAGAGATGAGCATTTATAGAATAGGTCTATAATATAGAACTAGATTCATTTTTGAAACAATTATATAATTTGGAGTTGTAGCTCCATAATAGATTTGATTGGTAGGTGCCATCAAAAGGGTTGATTTGGTGCTCAATTAGGGAGTAGGTGATTCCTTAAACTAGGCACTCTTAAATCAAGGGATTGGTGTCTCCTTAGGGTTGGTACCCTTAAACATTGTAACCAATGAGGTTTTGATTATGAGGCTAGATTAGATTAGTAGATTTTAGTAGCTATTCTCATCGTGGTTTTTCCCATATTAGGTTTTCCATGTACACTGAGTGTTGTGTCTATTTGTGTGTGTGTGATCTCTGCATATACTTTTTAATCTTTATTTAAAGTATTAAAGGATTAATTTTAATCAATCTACTGACTCAACCCCCTCTCTATAGATGTGTTCCAACAATTGGTATCAGAGCCCTAATTCCTTAGAAGAACCTTAATTAGCTCAAGTAGATCTTGGATGGTAAACATAAATAACTAGTCAAGAAGGATCATTCTTACACAAATCACCTCTCTTTGATGGATCAAACTATGCATTTTGGAACATTAGAGTGGAAGCATATTTATATTCATTAGGGTTTGATGTTTGGATGCCTATTGTAAATGGATATACAACTCCTATTATAACTCCTACTAATCAGGATACAAAGAGGGAAAATGAGAGCAATGCCAAGGCAAATAATGCTATCCTTTGTGGATTATCTAACTCAAATCTTGTTAAAGTCATGCATTGTCAAAATGCATAGGATATTTAGAACAAGTTGAAGAGCATTTATGAAAGTGATGATAAGGTAAAGCAAGCCAAGATAAAAACATACAAAGGCAAGTTTGAAAGTCTTAAAATGAATGAAGAAGAGAAAATTACAGACTACCTCCTTAGAGTAGATGAAATAGTCAATGCAATTAAAGGCCTTGGAGAAGGGATAAAAGATTTGGTCATTATCAAAAAGGTCCTAATATCTCTAACATCTAGGTATGATTCTAAAATCTCTAAAATAGAGGAAGCAAGAGATATAGATAAGCTCATTGTAGATGAGTTGCATGGAACCTTCACAACCTATGAGATGAGAATGGGAGAAGTAGATACTTTCAAGAGAGAAGCTACATTTAAAGCATCCAAATAAGCAAAAGTAGAAACACCTACATCTAGATCTGAGGAGACTAATGAAGAAGAAGCCAACTTTGTCAAAAAATTAAGAAGATGGTCTAGAAATGATGAAGCTAAATTACCCTTTAAATGCTTTAACTATGGTAAGGTAGGACATTTTGCTGCTAAATGCCCTTATAACAAAAAGAATAACTTTGATCAAGAAGAGTTTAGTAAAAAAATGAAACCCCACTACTCAAAGAATAAGAACTTCTTCAAAAATACAAAGAGCTTGTACATAAAAGAAGATGGTGATTCATTAGATGAGTGTGATAACTCAGATGATGACCATGATTATGCCTTTATGGCTGAGGGAAATGAATCCTTATTCATGACATTAGAATCAACTTTTGTGGATCAAGAAAAATAAGAAGTTGAAGACTTTGATGAAGAAGAGGAAGGAAAAATGGATCTATAAGGTGAACTCATTTGTGCTCTAGATGAAATTGAAAAGCTAAGAAAAGAGAACTCAAAGCAGAAGAAACATGCACAAAAGGAGATTGAAAAAGTATCCAAAAGTCTTGAAAAATATGATTGGATGGTAGTTAGCCTAAATACATAAGTTGAAGAGGCTAAAATAATAAAAGATGTCAAATATTGAACTACAGTCTACATCTGATGAATGCATGAAGTTAAAAGCAAAAATAGTGGCTTTGAGAAAAGAACTTGAAAAAGTTAAAGAATAAATAGACAAAGGTTTGAAGTTGAAATGAGGTTCATAAATTCTTCATGAATTGATCAACTCTCAAAAGCCATTAAAAGAGAAATTTGGTCTTGGTTTTTAAAAATGGAAAAGTCCCATAACCAGTACATCTACAAATTTATATGATAACTTTTAAGTAGAAGGAGAATTAGGAACAAAGAAAGAAAAAGCTTGCATGAATGCCTTTAGATATACAAAGATAAACACAAGCACTGATGATGTGAAGAAAACTAAAGGAGAAAAGAAGCCTAAAAAAAAGAAGAACGATAAATCAATCTTTACAAACTCAGGGAAGATGCAGAACATAAAGGTAGCTGATGCAGATGGTTATATAAGGGTGAGAGACTTGAAGAAGCCAAATTTAAGAAGACCTCCTCATCTTGCATAAAGAAATACTATGACCAGGTATTCCTCATTTTTTTATGGCTATTGTTATAACTACAATCAATTTGGTCATAGGGCTAGTTAATGTAGAGTTATACCTAAAATGAGAAGAAACTTTGTAAGCATAAATTCATTTGAACCCTTGTTAGATACAAATGTAATATGTTATAACTTCAATAATTTTGGACACTTAGCTAAACAATGTAGAACAAACTTTATAAGACCAAAAATACAAAATGAAAAGAAAAGCATGCCTATCAATATGAACAAAGGCTAACAAGTCTCTGAAAAAGGGAAAAATAAGACAAAAATGAAACCTAAGGATGTGTGGAAAGTAAAAGATTAGAAAGTTACACAATCTATGATTGCTCAAACTGCACTCCATGTCAAGGAGCAAAATTTGTAGGTAATATATAATGGTTGTTAAAAACATATGACTAGTGATAAGAGTAAGTTCATCAAACTAAGAAAATGTAAGCAAGGATATATCTTCGTAAGAGATAATACTGTAGTAAAGATCCATGGTAAAGGAAACTTGAACATAGATGAAAAAATACCTACACATGATGTATTTTTTTTGAAGGATTGAAACATAATATGTTAAGTGTTAGTGAAATGTGTGACAATGGATATAAGAACACATTTAATGCTGAAGGTTGTAAGATAAAGAGATATAGAAGATTAGTTGTAGAGGGGAAAATAACTTAAAGTAATATCTATAATCTAAGTGAAGTGAATGGTAATAACTTCCTAATAGGAAATATTGATGAGAGTTGGTTATGGCATAACAGAATGGGTCATGTCAACTTTGATAACCTAGTAAAAGTGAGCTCAAATAAGTTTTTAATATATATGCCTAAGATAACCAAACCTTTAGACAATACTTGCAAGGAATGTCAGTAAGGCAAGCAAACAATGATCAGATTTCAAATAAATAAGTATGCAACTACAAAGCCTTTAGAATTAGTTCATACTAATATTTGTGATCCTATTAAGATAATAGGATCAACAGAGAAAAAGATACTTCATGTTTCTAATAGATGATTACTTAAGAATGACATGGGTAACCTTTTTAAAGGATAAGTCTCAAGCATTTGAAAGATTCAAGATCTTTATGGCCATGGTAGAGAATGAGATTGGATGAAAAATCAAATGCTTAAGATATGATAGATGTGTTTAATTCACCTCAAATGAGTTAATTGAATACTAAGAGAAGTATGGAATAAAAAGGCATTACTCTACAACAAGAACTTCATAGCAGAATGGAGTTGTTGAAAGAAAGAATAAAACAATCAAGGAGATGGCTAGAACAATGTTAAAAGAGGCCAAGTTACTTGATGGATACTAGAGAGAAGTAGTACAAACAATTGTATATATCTTGGATAGACTTAAACTAAGGTTAAATAGTGATAAAACCCCCTATAAACTATGGTATGGAAAACCTACCTTTGTTAAGTATTTTAGAGTGTTTGGCAGTAACTACTTCATCAAGAGAAAAAAAGATAAGTTGGTAATCTTTGAATCAGGATGTGATAAAAGAATATTTATTGGTTATTCCACCTAAATCAAAGCCTACATATGTTACAAAAAAAATTACAAGAAGATTGTAGAGAGTATCAATGTCAAGGTAGATGAAGGTTTGAAACATGTTAAACCTGATAGAGACATCTATGAAAAAGAATCAGAGTCTGAAGAGGAAGTAGCTAATGAAGATATTGAGGAAGTAAATGAAAATCCACCTGTAAGATTTTTTTAAATGCATCATCCTATAGAGCAAATCATTGGCAATAAAATTGAAATAGTTTAGACAAGGAGAAGAGTTGAAATGAATAAGGAACAAGTAAGTTTTTCTCTAATATTTGAAATTGATCCTAAGAACTATGTTGAAGCCAACAAGGATGAGAATTAGCTAAAGGCCATGGAAAAAGAACTAAGACAAATTGAAAAAACCAAAACTTGGGAATTAGTTCCAAGACATTAAAATAAGAATGTCATAGGTACAAAGTGGGTCTCTAGAAATAAACTCAATGAGGATGGAACTGTCATAAGAAATAAGGCTAGATTGGTATGCAAAAGATATGCACAAGTTAAAGGCATATGTTAGCAAGATAGTATGCATACAAGGTGCCATCATAATATAATAACATGTCAGTATTCTATAGGGTGTTATCACAACATAAAGATATGCCAACCATCTACTTGGTCAGCATACATTAGATACTTAGACAACAACTGTATTCCATTTTAAATAGATTGTGTGGATTCAGGTTTTTCTAACTAGGCAAGCCTATAATTAGGTTATATTTATTAAATATTCCAAATGTAGTTTTTTTTAACCATGTGCTGAAGATAGGGAAAGTGCATTATGTATTTATGGAATCTACAAAGAGTTATGAAGGGTTAGACATTGAAGAATTAGATTCTAGACCCATGCACTACAAACTTCTTGTATAAGTGTTGTGTAATAAGTTGATCCTTGTGGAATAATTATCAATTTCTATGATTGTGTAACTAAATTCATTTTATAAAATTTTTAGACTTTTGTATTTTCTATGATAATATTGCACTATATATAAGATTTTATAAGTATTTGGCTATTTAGATTGTGTAAAGTTGATGAATCTATCTTGTTAACTGAAAGGAATTCATATGAGAATCACACTAGTTTGAATATATATGTTTTTTGGTAATTCTAATGTAGGTCCTTAGGAATATAAGTTTTTAATAATTAAGAGCTTGATACCTCTCCCATAGTTGTCCTCATACTTAGTAAGTTTTGGGACCAAGAACCTCTGCTAACAATGGTGCGGTGAGGGTAGAACTATTATGGGTTGCTAAAGAAAGGATATGCTTTATTGGTTACCAAGTCAGAGACATTTGGAATAATGGTGGGATCATAAAATATCTAAGTTTTCATACAAAGAGGTGAGAAGGATAGGGTGCACTGAAAAGGAAGTCATAGAACATCATTTGTATGGTGATGTACAAAAAATCTTTTGGTGTGAACTTTCAAGCTTACTTGTTACATGGCTAACAAGATTAGAATATTTGTATTTTCAAACCAAATTTGCATCTAAAATTTAGTGGAATAATGATATAATTGAATAGTTATAAATCCTTGAGGTTACTTGGACCCATGCGATCAATCACTAGATACAAAACACTATAAATGGATATATAATGGAATTTGTAGTTCATAGTTATATTACTTTTGATGCTGCTTAAGATTTATTCATATGGGGAACTATAAGAAATTTTTGCAGTGAATACCAATTCTTATTAAGATGTTGGTTATTGAAAAATCTATAGTTACCTACCCATTCATGATGGATTAATATTTTAGGTGCTATGGGGATGTGCGCAATCGAGATATGAGAGGGTGTAGAGCTGATGTGGAAAGCTGGTCAGTAGAAATTAGATGAAGAGATAAGATGAAAGGGACCAAAATAATCTTGTAGATATAGAGTGAGAACTATGATAACAAAAGAGGTGGAATATATTAGGGACTTCATGAGTGACTACAAGTAGAGGTAGAGGTAGAAGTAAGAGAAGAGGTTGAATAGTTGTATGAGATTGAAAGGAGGAAGAATGATTTGATGAAAGGATAGGAGAGAAAAGAGTCAAGGAGTGAGAATAAGGACCCAATATTAGTGAGACTAAAGAGTGAGTAAGGAAGTAGGTATATGATGATGATAAAGGAAAAAGTATAAAAGAAGGTAGTTTAATTGATGGTTGTAGATCATAGTCACTGAAGGAGACATTTTTCAACTTCATGGGAGAGTTGCCTAATTTTGGAGGTACGATCAACCATAGGCACAATAGTGGCTCAACTTTTTTGCATAAGGAGAATCCAAAAAGAGAATTTTTAACCCCTTAACACACATCCCCTAGGCCCATATTTTATAAAAATACCCCTATTTACATTCATCCACAAAGATTTGAAAGTTAGAGAGATCAAGGAATCAAGGAATCAAGAAAAAGTATCAAAGAATTAGTAGATTCCAATTTTTAAAGAACCACTCAAGGATTCACTGAATCATAGAAGAATTATTTAAGAGAGGTAGTGAATAATTTCACTAACCCCTTGTTGATTGAATAGGATGTTGATTGGGTGTCTCATATTAAAATTTTTGTTGAGGAGAATAGAATATGAACAAACATCATCATGGAGACTGAAGATGAGCCAAAGGCATTTTATTCACATAAGCGATCTCCATCCCCTCAACGATCTAAAGAATATTTTCTATTTTTTCATGTTTTCCCACTTTTGATAAATACACTAGTACTTAGAGATAGTCCCACTGGGTTTACAAGACCATCATTGCAGACACCACTAGTGATCACTCCCCCTCAAGTGACAATACCACTTCTGACAACAAGGTGTTCTCAGGTATCAATTCTACAAATTACAATATCATTACCACAATCTAGAGGAGTGCAGATAATATTTCCTTTGCAATTGACTCTAGGTATTATGGCTTTAAAATCAGAAGCCTTTATCACACTGGCACCCTATAATGGATTTATGGATTTAGACTAATATTTTCTTACATGTGACATGAAATGGTAGGCTAAAGGCATTGTAGATAAAAATATTAAGAAGTATGAGCTTAGTCGTGCCTTGTGTATGTGATTAGAAATGCATCATGCCCATGAATTAATCCTAGATTAGATAAGATAGATCAAATCTACACTTTCATTTGAGATATACTTGTTAAGCGAGAGCATGACCAATATGGCAATCTACTAGACCTGATTATGGGATCACTTTTATCACTTGTCACAACTCATCATGACAGGAAGGGTTCCAAATCCTACAATCTAACACAATTATACGGTAACCCTAATGGAGTCCTAAGGTTTTGAATGTTCACTCTATTCTAATAAAAAGAAAGTAAAATCTAATTTAGTGTACACCAAAGCTTGTGGTAACATGTGGGGGTTAGAAGCAATAAAACAGACAACTAAACTAAACATATATTAGAAGACATATACTCACGTTAATGTATATGGAATCCTAAATACATGGAGAGAAGAATACAAATGCATTATATATTTGCTCTTACAAAGGAGAGATAAAGTTAGGAAATGTTTACTCACACTTCCTAAAAAAATAACCCTAAGCTTTATTCCTCAAGTAGAATGGCTAATAAGCAGATGTTTGCTATCACTTCTTCACTAATAATTCTTCTCTTCTAAAATGGTGGGAAATAAACTTGTATATATAGGCAGATCTTGCCCTAAATCCTCTTAGGAATGTTAGCAGTATAGGGTCAACCTAGTCAACCCAGTGTGTTTTTAGGGATAAATCACTAGGTCTGAGATAGGTCGACTGAAAGGCTAACAAGCCAAGAAAGTGGAAAATACCCCTAAACTATACTAGGTCGACCTAGTTAACCCAATACAACTGACAATCAAAAAGGATGTTAAGGAAAGAAAAGGAAGAATGGAAGGAGGAAAATACTAGAATAGGTAGGATTAATAAGAATAAGCTTAGGGTTAATGGTTTTAAGACATAAGCATGTAGATGGTAAGAGGAAAAATAGACAATAATATTATGAAGCATTGATGGTCTACCCGCCCCTTTCTCAATGCACTACTTAAGGCATGCACTCAGAGAGATTGAGACTCGATAGGTTCCTCTAAGATAAAAAGTGTCAGTAATCAATAAAATTTTGAAAATATTATGTGTATACATATGCCCCACTTGAATCTCATCATGTGTCACATAACTGCAACATGGGATGGTGCTTTGAGATAAAACATGATAATACACAATGTTGATGCTAAGTGAAGTGCATTAAGTAACAAATAAGATAAATGAAAAGATTGAATTGAAAAATGCATACCTTTAACTTACCTTAGTGTCATAGATAAAGGAGACTGTAAGAAATGTGAAGGTGTCCAATATAGAGAATACTAGATGAACCTATAGAAGCTAGTGAAACAAAGCTAAAAATCAATTTTTTTGGGAAATAACATATAATAGTGGAAAATAATCTCTAAGTTATCACAAATCTAACACATTTTATGATTTGTAAAATGGATGAGTGAAAATAAAGATAGAAGTAAAACAAGGAATCTATAAGACAATAATTGAAAGATTTGAATTGCTAAAAGTGTTTTAAAATAGGGGAAAAGACAAGTCATTTGTTGTTTTGACTTGTGAGAGAGGAGATAGAAAAAGAGCTCTGGAGAGAAAAATAGCTAGGATGTTGAGGAGATGACATGCTAGATAGGGAGAGGCACCAAAGGCAACATCAAGTGCACTACAGGAACATAACTAAGAATCTCAAACCAATTTTTTGAAAATTAAATGAATTTTTAGTAATTTTGAATTTTAAGCATTTCTAGATGTCAAATGAAGGAAAAATAGATTCTAGGGGTAGGAAATAGTAAAATGGGAAATGGGTTTGAAGGATTTAGGCAAAAAGCAAGAAAACTAGACTTTTTCAAGAAAATACAAGGGGTCAATAGGCATAAAACACTAGGTTGACCCAATAGGCTAGAAAATAGGTAGAATCCACAATGATGACCTAGTAAGTATGGGTTTACCTTATACATTCTGTAGGATGAAGGCCTAGTTTGGAGTTACCAAGTGGTCTAAAAGGTCTAAAATGGAAACTCAACACTAGGGAGGGGAAGATAATGGGGTTGACTTAGATTTTTGAGTTAACCAGGCAAAAATATAGGAAACTTTTGGTTAAGCTATAAAGATATGAAAAAGTGTGCAAAAGGTTGAAAGAGGGCTAAAATGGCCCAAATTTACCAAGTAAGGTCAAGAAGGACTAAGAAGGCTAAAAGTAAGATAAAATGAATAAAATAAAGTAATGTAAGCTTGTTTTTAATGTATAAAGAATGATTAAAGAATGTATTATGACTATACATGACATGGAGGAACTGATGCATCCTTTGTTATTTCTTGGGTATAAGAATGACGTAGATTTTGGTGACTTGTGGATGTGGCATGGTTACCAAATTTATTAGATAAGATATCAAATGGAGATAGGGCTAGACTAGGATCTATAGGTCTAGGTGGGATAACAGAGATGTGCCAAATCCCCCTCAATGCTGACTTGTTAGTTATGTTCCTCAGTTGTTGGGAATGATTGACTAACACCTTTAAATGGGAGGTGGATGGGGATATAGTAGAGGTGGATATCACACTAGAGGATGTCTATGCTTACCTATAGTAGGAGCACAGGTAACCTTAGGGATACCAGATAGTCTAGAAGAGAGGAGAGCCATAACCATGTGGGTTACAGGATCAGAGATGATACTACCAACTAGGAGGGTGTGTATGTTTGATGTCTACACACTATAGGTTTTAGATATATGGAAGGCTATGATAGGCCTTGTGACACAGTGGGTGCTATGTCATAACTTAGATGGTAAGGTATCACTATTTATGGTAGCCTTGAGCAAGATGATATTAGAGGAGTGAGTTCTATACGACCTAAGATCAGTCATTATGGTCTAGTTGGTACATGATATGTATGAGATGCTAGTTAGAGGGTAGAGGACCATGCGGTCGATCATATTATTAACAACTTATATCTATGATATATTTCCAATGTACCAATCAATTGGGTTTCCCCATGCGGTCGATGATAGGTTACCTTGAGTACAAATATGGAGGAAGGACTAGGTAATGTAGGTTGTGCCCCATATGCTAGTGTTATAATCAATGAGACATGAAAACAATGTGTGGCAACCATATGAGCACATAACAACTACATGGGAAAGCTAGCACACTATTAGACCAGTGATAAAGAAGATAGAGATTATTGGACTCTACTTCTAATGGAGAGAGACACATCTAGTGGTATGAGTACCAGGATAGATGGGCCCCTCATCCAATATCACTAATATTGATGCTCGAGAAGTGGGTTCAACATGTGAGGGAAGCATGGGGGAGGAGAGGACTCAGACCACTAATAGTGAGGCTGACACTAAGAGTGACCATAGACTGGTCAAGCATGACAAGGAGCTAAGTAGGAGGATAGGGATGTGGAGGTAGAGATACTAGATATACCACTAATAACTCCATATCAAAATGAGTAGTGACCACTAAGGATATGGTGTCAACAGAGGTAGGAGGTAGAGGAGAGAGTGGAAACTATTACCATCTTAGATGACCCTATAGGTGAGCTAGAGGAGATGATAGAGAGACCACTCAAATTTAGGCTAAGACTGAAATGAGCCATGATAGTCAGGATTTGAGTTGAGGATGCAACTTACAAAGGAAGTGCTAGGAGGCCACGTAAATAGGGAGATTATGTTAGGTGGTCATGCAGATGGCAAGACCATAGTAGCCAAGCCATAGATAGGTAAAAAGAGGTGGTTAATTTTTTACTTAAGTTTTGTTTAGATAGATAAATAGATAGATATTATGAGATATGATAGTCATCTAATATCCATCTTATGTGCTTTTATAGGTGTAGGTGATGAGGAGGAAGAGATGAGACTCTGTAGCCATATGACCCCATGACACTAGAGGATCTAAGTGTACCATCTACCCCAACTCAAGTGAGTTGGTTCAGATTAGCTAGAGAGGTAGTGAGGCAAATATAGGCATAAAGGGAGAGGATGGATCTACCAATAGTGATGGGTTCTAGGGAGCTACAAGCATGACATGCCCTAGTAGATGAGAAAGCTGCACTTTTAGCCATAATAATGTAGATGATAGAGATCTAGACTCAGTTGATGGAGTCATAGATGTGAGAAACACACTTATAGAGACATGTAGAGGGGATGAGATATTAGATAATCTCCTTATAATGTACCATTTTAAGGAGTCAAACTGAGGCTTCCATAGGCAGTGTGGCTAGACCATAGGATAGACAAGATGGGACCTAGCCATAGAGCTGGAACATTGTATATGGTTGCATATGTTGTATAAAACTCATGATATATATAAAAGACACATGCATGGTTAAAAAGAAACATGCAAAATGACTTAGAAAAATATAATCAATCAAGAAAATGTACCACATGCTATTTCAAGCTGGGAAATGTGTAGTAACAAGAAATGCTAAGTATAAGGAACCAAGAGAATGGCAAAACAAGATGGTAAAAAGGAATTTGTTTTTAAACTAATGTGAAATATTTTTGCACCAAATTAAAATAAGTAAAATCATACTAATTCGCGTTGGGAAGTATGAAAACAAAGTAATAAAATGGAAGGTATGTAAAAAAGTGCAAATGGTAATAAAAACAAATTAATTAAGTCAATCAATCATACTAAATCATGATATGAAGTATGAAATTAAAAAAAAATTGAAAAATATTAGTCTTAAAATTGGTCATACTAATTCAAGCTAGGAAGTATCAAAAATTCAATAAAATGGTTGAAATCTTACATGCACTCAAAAAATAAGAAGAAAAAGGCCAAAAAAAAATGAAGTAAGCATAAAACATACTAATTCAAGATGGGAAGCATTTAAAATAATGTGTAACTTCATAATCAATCGAATTGTATCTCAAATTTAACACATGTGATTTGGATGGTGACTTGGGTATTGGAAAATTTTGTGAGGAGGGTAGGGTCCTATCCATGGTCTTACACTACAACTCGACAAAGAGAACACCACTAAGGTAGAATAAATAATAAAATTGGGTAATCAAAGATGTGGGTAATAGGAAGGAAAATATTGTAATTTGTGAGGATAGTCGGGTTCTATCCATGGTCTTAAAATGCAACTCACAAATGAAATCCCAAGGGGAGTGATCAATACACCAAATAACAAAATCTAAAGAGGAAATATAAAAGATATAAAATTAAGACTTAGGCATCTTACGAGAAGACCTTAGGAGGCAAGAGGCATACTAAGGACATGATAAAACACTCAGTGACTAGTGGTCATCTATGTATAAAGGAGACCTGCTTGCTACAGACACAAAGCTTTGTAGGAAAATAAGAGTGCTACTAAGATCAACTCATGAAGGTAGATTGGTAGAAGAAAAATAAAAATGGACCTACCTTCCCATGATGTGTTCTCCACTCTTCAGGATTCCTTACAGAGTTGTCGGTCTACTGCAAATATTGGGTACTTACATGAGAAAGTAGGTAGCATTAAAAGATTTTTTTATTCCCCTCTTCTAATCTACTAGCCTACTGCACCCCAAAGGACCTCAGCTCTACTATGAAGCCAACTTTGGATTTTAAGCTTTGACTAGAAGAAGGAGATGTGCTTTGAATCATGTCTTTTAGAGTGATTTGAATTTTAAGAATATTTTTGCCTTTTGATATCATTACCTTTTATTTAAATGATTTGGATTTTATCTTTCTTTTGAAAGATTTTTAATATTCCTCTTCCATACGGATTTGGAATGACCAATCCTAAGAGATATAGTGATACACATGAATGAGCTGTAGGCTAAGGCTAAAAGAAGCCAAGCAACCAAAGACAAAAATTGACTAAGACACATAGGCTTGATAATGAACTAGCATGTGATATCAAGTCTCAACCATGTATATGTTTAGTTTTCTGAAAAAGGAAGAGGAAAAAAGGAGATCCAAAGTAGACCGGTAAGAGGAGAAAATGATGAGATGGATTGTTTGCTAACTAATCACATGGTAAAGGGAGATAATAACCAAGGGGAATAGGGTAAGTATAACCAAATCACCATGATAAATTATCTATGAAAAATAAGGATAAGAAAGAAAAAATAATCATGAAGATGCAAGAAGAGAGTTTTGAGAAAAACTCCAAGGAAAAAGGGAAGGGAAAGTAATGTTAAAACAAAATACAATCATATGTGAAAATAAATGATAAGAGAAAAAAGATATAGTATAACACATTTAAGAAATCATGATATAATATAAGCTAAAATTTGATACATTGTCAAATGATATAACAAATAGAAATAAGATTGGATCACATGTCCATTCCAAATATAAATGTGAAATCACCATGCATGTGCTCATAAATACTAGTAAATCTGCCCACACACATTATCCAATACATCAGATAGATCTTTATGAAGCTATAATCAAACTGCTACTAAGATTTCATCAATCTTAAATGAATATTGGGAAAATACTTCTTTTTTGATATCCCAACTGAAAAAGTAGGAATGCTCAAAGGATCATGTTGAGCAGGAAAATTAAGCAAAGGCTAGTCAAGAAAATGCATGGAAACAAGATCTATGGGAGAAGAAAGAATCACATGTGGAGAAGAATCTATCAGAGTTGTTGCCAAAATTTGGATAATGCGATTGCAATGAAGACGTGATCACACAAGTTGAAGCAAGTGCACACCACATAGATGCTAAAGCAATTTGAAATTAACACAATAAGATAAATTGCACAAGACAAAATGGAGAAAACCAAAATCTGATTAGCATGAGATGGCCAAAGTGAGGAATACAAATAGAAGAGTACATAACTCCTCCACAAAAGGTGGACAAGGCACCCCAAGAATAGAATGTAACTCCTCCATGAAATGTGGTGACAAGGTGCTAAGAATAGAGAAGTAACTCCCATCAAGGGAGTTACTTATGACATTCTTATGACACCTATGACACATCTATGACACACACCTCCACATAAGCTAGCCTATCCCACAAATGTAGGAAAACTCTATGTATGCACAAGAAATATAATTTCTCTAATTAATAAATAGGGAAAAATAAAAACCTACATTAATACCCCCCATAAGCGCAACTTAGGTGGGCAGTGTGGAACTATAAAATGGGTCCTAACAACCAGGCCTGATGAGGTACCCATGTACAAATGCAATCTCCCATAAGATAGAGAAAAGGAGAAAACCCATAGGAAAAAACTCCCCCCCAAAAGAGAGACATAAAAGAAAAGAAAAGGCTAGAAGCCCCCCCAAGAAGATGATGCTACTGCAAATGTGGACCACACCCCAAGAAGAGCTCGTAGATGAATAAAATTTCTCTCAGTGAAAGGTTTGGTGAAGATGTCTGCAACCTACTTTAAAGACTGGAAAAATATCAAGTCAATGACCTAACTATGAATAAGCTCCTAAATGAAATGAATGTGAATCTCTATGTGCTTGGTCTGTTGGTGCTGAACTAGATTCTTGCAAATCTAAATGGTACTTTGGTTGTCACAATAAATAATGGTGGGCTGCCTAATAGGAATTCCAAACTCAGAAAGAATCCCCTGAAGCCAAATATCCTCAGTAGCTGCATTAATAGCTCCCTTGTACTCTACCTTTGTGGATGATATAGCAATAGCATTTTGCTTCTTGCTAGACCAACTGATAGGACCAAAACCTAGAGAGAAACTATAACCAAAATTGGACTTGCAAGTCGGTGAATCACCAACCCAGTCTGAATCTATATATCCAACCAAGTCAACCTCTATGCCAAATCTATAATGAATCCCGTATCTATGTGAACCCTGTATGTAATGCAAGATCCTCTTAGCTACTTTCCAATGTAGCTCATGAGGTTCCTACATGAATTTAGAGACAAGTCCCACTGTATATGATATGTCGGGCCTAGTGTGAGTCAAGTAGATGAGGCTACCAACAAGTTGTCGATACCGAGTGGCATCAACCAATGGTGAAGAACAATCAGCCTCAACCTTGAATCTTGATAGAAAGGGAGTCAGAGATGGCTTCCAATCAACCATGTGAAACTGAGCCAATAAGTCAAGAGCATACTTAGGTTGTGTAAGAGAAATCCTTGAATGTGACTGTGAGATGTCGATGCCAAGGAAGTAGTGCAACAAACCCAAGTCTGTCATGTCAAATCTATCTTGAAGAGATGCCTTCACCACTGCAATAGCCAATGAAGAACTTTCAGTGATTAAAAGGTCATCAACATATAGAACCAAAATCAAGAGTGAATCATCCTACCACAAGAAGTAGACATTGGGATCAGAATAGTACCTAGTGAAACCCGCTGTGAGAAGGAAGGAATCCATCTTGGCATACCAAGCCTGAGGGGCCTATTTGAAGCCATAGATAGATTTCCTAATTCTGCATACTAAGGATGAATCTTGAACAAATCCTAGCAGCTGCTCCATGTAGATCTCCTCCTCTAGGTCTCCATGAAGAAAGGCACTCTTCACATCCATCTGATGCACATCCCAACCATGTGCTACGGCAATAGCCAAGGTGAGTCGGATAGAAGTCATATTTGTAATGGGTGCAAAGGTCTCTAAGTAGTCAATGCCTACCACCTGTGAGAAACCCTTGGCAACCAATCATGCCTTGTACTTATCAATCGACCCATCTGCTACAAACTTGGTTTGATATATCCACCTACATCAAACAGTCTTTCTTCCCTTAGGAAGTGAAGTCAAATCTCAAGTGTGATTTTTGATTAAAGAAGAATATTCTTCCTCCATAGCATTATCCCACTCAGGAACCCCTGATGCCTCTCGAAAAGTCTATGGATTTGAAACTGAAGCAAAGAAGGCATGTGGATCTCTCTGAAAATCCCCTAGTACATCTGTCATCTGTGGGATCTCCTGCCCAAGTGCCAGCACTCTCAAGTGTGTGTTTAGCCCAAAGTGGCCTGAAAGTGGGTGAGTCAGGTGCTAACTCCTCATCCTCTGACTGACTAGAGGTGGATGACCCTGCATCACTGTCCTCAGTGTCTAAACTCGAAGAAGAAGAAGATGACTCTGGCTCAAGAACCTACTATGGTTGATCTGAATCTGATGAGGAATCATCATGAAGAAATAGATCTGATGAGGGAGAAGAAGTGTCAAGTGTTGAGTCTTTAGGACTCTCTTGAAAATGGACACTTCTCTCGATGAACAACTCATGAGTGATTGGATCTAGAAGGTGATATCCCTTAATACCATCTGAATATCCTAAAAAGATGTAAGGCTTTGACTGACATTCCATAGCTTTGCATTTCTTCTTCAGAATGCAGGCCATGGTTGGGGATCTAAAAACACTAAGGTGCTCAACATCAGGTTTCCTTTTATGCCAAGATTCAAACGGTGTTATCCCTTTCAAAGATTTGTGAGGAACTCTATTTTGAATGTAGCAAGCACAATTGATGGCTTTAGCCCAATACTATGGTGCTAAGAATTTGGAGTGAATCATACATCTACCCATCTCTTTCAAGAACCTAGTCTTGCATTCTGCAACCCCATTTTGTGAAGGACTGTAAGTGACTGTGTGCTGAAAATCAATCCCCTCTGTGGTGCAAAACTACTCAAACTTGATGCTGACATACTCCCCTCCATTATCAGTTTGAAGAACCTTGATGGATTTCTCACTCTATTTCTCAACAAGAGCCTTGAAGTCTAAAAAATTTTCAAACACTTCAGACTTTTGTTTGAGAAAATATATCCAAGTGTACCTAGAGAAATCATCAATGAAAGTGAGGATGTACTTGGCCCTTGTGAAAGATGGTTTGGGAAAGGGTCCCAATACATCACTGTGGACTAACTCCAAAGGTTGTGAAGCCCTCCAAGCTTTGCCTTTGTCAAATTTTGCTTTGGGATGCTTCCCAAGGGAACACCCCTCGCAAAGTCCTTTTGATAATTGGACACGAGGCAAGCCAATGACCATGTCATGTTTTCAAAGTTGCTCAAGGTAGCGGTAGTTAAGGTGGCCAAACCACTCATGCCATAATTTGATAACTCCATCTGTATGAGTTAGCAATGCTGTTGGAGAAGAATCTAATGCAAAATGTGAGGTGTATAACCTAGCTTGGTGATCTGCCCTACCCACTGCCACTGTAGTATCACTATGTAACTCCCTGATAGCCACTAAATTTGGTGAAAACTCAACTCTCATGCCCTAACCAATGTGAGTGATTTGGTAAAACAATAGGAAATTGGTTGAAAGAGAAGGAACACTTAGAACATTGTTGAATGTTCTTCCTTCCATTTCAACTGACCCTCTCGCTGCAATAGAAACTGAAGTGTCATCACCCAAACTAATTGAAGTGATGCTACAAGGCTCTAAAGATGAAAACTCAACTAGTGAAGAGCCCATGTGGTGAGAAGCACTCGAGTAGATGACCCATGAAGATGTGGAAGCTGATGTAGCTACAAGGGCCTTGCCCTTTTCTTTCTCCTTACCCTTGCCTTTTGCCTTGGTAGAATCTTGGGTAGATGAATTTTGCTTGATGGACTCAGGAACACCTATGTTGTTCTTCTCTAGAAGATGAGTTAGGTGATCTATTTGTTTCTTCATGCATTTGTGTTCATCATTCCCTATATTTTTACAATAGGCACACTTAACCTTCTCCTTCTTAGGTTTAGCATTGAAAGATGAAGACTCAGTGTTGTTTTTGGCAGGATTGTTGTTTTCTTTCTTCTTCTCCTGGTCCTTGTTCTTTTTCTTCTTCTCCTTTATTGAAGTCTTATCCTTACCATTTCCAGCAATCAAAGCTTGGGGTTGAGTAGACTTCACTGTGCCCATTTGAATTAGCTTATCTTGCTCCCTAGTCAAGTTGGCAATGAATGAATCCAAAGAAGGCATTTTCCATGTAGTGCCCAGGGCACTTTTTGTGGCATGGAAAGTGGAGACAAAGACTGAATAGCTTGGACCTAACTTTGTGAGAATAGAAAGTATGAGTTGATCATATTTCTTCTCTATCTTGCATTCTTTCAATTGCAATCTAAGGTCCTTAAACTTAGTGAAGAAGTCCTGTAGGGTGTCAAAGTTGTTAGGACTTAGACTTATGAGTTCATTTTCGAGCTCATTACCTCTCATCTCATAAAGCTTCCCAAATAGCTTTTCTAAGGTGTCCCATATGTCATTAGGAGTCTGGGATGATTCTAAATGGAAAAGAAGATTTGGAGACATAGACAAGCTCAGTAATCCATAGGCTTCATCACTATGGTTGTACCACTTGACCTTTTCAGCATCAGTGTTGGGTTCTACTTCAGTACCCATGGTGATCCTATACAACCCTTTGCTTCTAAGAATGATTGACATTTTAACCTTCCATTCATGATATTTGAAGGGTGTTAGAGGTTTAAGTTGAAAAAATCCATTTTTAGCTAAATTTAGGTGAAGTTGTGTTGATTGCAAGTTGTGAATTTATGCAAAAAGGAGAATGAAAGCAAAGATCTGCAAGTTGTGAAAAATAATCACACCCCCCCCCCCAAAATATTGAGCCCCCCCAAAATATGCAAGTGCATGCTCCAAATATGTCAGACTTAGCCAAAAATGCATCTTAGAGCAATCAGTGCAAGACTAAAGCAAACAGGACATCAGACTCAGCTGAAAATGCGTCCTGAGAGACCCAAATTTTTGGCACTTTATAAACTAATGCATTTTTGACAAATGATAAGCCTACACTGTGTAAAATTGAATTAAAAACACTTTTACAAAAAATGGCACACAAAACTGAGCTACCGTTTGCAAGATATTAAAGGTACAATTTTCTTGTAAACTAGTGTTTTTGCAAAAAAACCACTAAAACATTAAAAAAATACCTGTTATGGGAGAGAAAGTGGCCTTCCAACCACTCATTGGATTTGACACAGAATGAGGAATTCAAAAGAAGTTTGTGTGAGGGGGAATTGGCCTCCTGCCAACTTGGGCCTCACTCTTCATCTTCGTAGGTCGAAGATACAAGTTAAAATTAAAACCCCCAAAATTACAAAACTGTTTATAAAACTGAATATTTAGTCAAATTGACTAATTTTTGTTTTAACAAGTCAATTTTTAACTAAAGAAAGTAAATCAAAGACATAATTGATGAAAGCCATGTGTCCAAGGGCCCACATGGGACGCCAAGCAGGAAGGGGCGCCAAAAACACAGTCCAAAATTTACAGCAAAAAAGATAGAAAAATTACAGACCTACTGGTCATACGGCCTGATGGCACCTAACAAAAGTGGTAGAGAGGACTGTGGCATTGCAAAAGAGGATTGTGGTAGAATATCTTCACCAAAAAAGAGGCGCAATCCTTGTTTCTAGACAACAAACAAAATAACAAGTGGCGTCCCAAAAGAAAGGCACAGTTCTGAATTTTTTTTGCAAAAAACAAAAGAAACAACAGACCTAGACGCTGTACAGCTTATGGCTTGGCTGGAACTGATGCTTTCTACTTGGAGGAAGCTATTGAAAGGAAGTTGGCACAGCCAGAAGTGTGGCGTGGAGTGCTGGAGCTAAAGTTGGTGCAGACCAGAAGTTCAGCTGTTGGAAAGGATGCTCCTCCATTTGCTCCTTGCAATGGCACCCAGCTGAAGCAAAACCAACACCTGAAGTTGTTGCTAGCCCTGTAAAGATTGAAGAGAAGACAACCAAGACACCCAAAGGCCAAGGATCCCAAGGAAACTATACCAGAAATGATATTGAAAGTTTTTTTTTAGATCAGATCTAAAAATAAAAAAACAAAGAGAAATCCACTCCTCTTGATTTCAAAATAAACTAAAAGCATAACCATACACACGATTACCATTCTTGCTCTGATACCATATCAGAGTTGTTGCCAGAATCTGGATAATGCGAGTGCAATGGAGACATGATCCAACAAGTTGAAGCAAGTGCACACCACATAGATGTTAAAGCAATTTGAAATTAACACAATAAGATAAATTGCACAAGACAAAATGGAGAAAACCAAAATTTGATTAACATGAGATGGCCAAAGTGAGGAATAAAAATAGGAGAGTAAGTAAGTAACTCCTCCACAAAAGGTGGACAAGGCACCCCAAGATTAGAATGTAACTCCTCCATGAAAGGTGGTGACAAGGTGCTAAGAATAGAGAAGTAACTCCCATCAAGGGAGTTACTTATGACATTTTGATGACACTTATGACACATCTATGACACACACCTCCACATAAGCTAGCCTATCCCACAAATGTAGGAAAACTCCATGTATGCACAAGAAATACAATTTCCCTAATTAATAAATAGGGAAAAATAAAAACCTACACTAATATAATCCATAGGTGAAGGACTCATAAGTGGAGAAGGATCCATGAGTGAGGGAAGGTCCATAGGTGAAGGAATCATAGGTGGAGGCATAGAAGGTGGTGAAGGGACCACAAGATGTTATGGAACCATTGGGGTGAAACAATGGGAGAAGAAAGAGGAACCTTTTTGTAGGAGTGACCTATGGGAGGAGTGGTAGAAGGTCTAGGAATGGCTATAAGGTGATCTTTTAGATGTTTTTGGAGGATGCAATAATGATCAGTATGATGGATGCTGCATAAATGCCATAGATGATATACGTCACCATACTTGCACAAATATTCAAGAAGTACCTTTAAGGGAGGTATGGCTTTGTCTAATGATGGGGAAGAAGCATGTAAGGTATCAAGATATTGTTGAAAATTGTGATAATGGGTGGAAGAATGGTCATATATCCCATGGAAGCAATATATACGCTTGTAAGTGGTTTTATTAGAAGCACTCATGAAAGGAGATAAAATAGGAGTAGCAGAATATGGAAAACACTTATCATCTCATTTGGTGGGTAGAGGAGCCATCTTAGGCAAAGGAAGCAAACCATCACCAAGGGAAGGTGATGATGTGGAAGGAATGGAACTAGGCTCAATTAAAGGAGCGATATTATTAGAAACAAAGATAAACTCAACAAGAGTAGAAGTGATAACATGATCAACTATAACAAGAGTGGGAAGAGGCTCAACTATAACAAGATCTACTAAGGGTGGGGTGGCATCTAAAAAAGTTCTAAGGGGATTATACTAACCTCAGGAGTAAACAAATGATGGGAGTTAGGGAACCTAGAAAAGTGGTAAGGCCTGGTCATAGCACAAGTCTCATGAGATTGACCCCAACTAGCATGAAACCAACAAAACTTGATGGGATCAAATGAAGATTTCATAGGATGAATAGGTTCAAGTTATCATGGAAGAGGCTTGGGTAGATGCTACGTCATCATGAACCTAATCTCTACATCATCATGAATCTAATGCATTTTACGATTTGTAAAATGTATGAGTAAAAACAAAGATAGATTCAAAACAAGGAATATACAGGATAATAATTGAAAGATTTGAATTGATAAAAGTGTTTTAAAATAGGGGAAAAGACAAGTCATTTGTTATTTTGACTTGTGAGAGAGAAGAAAAAAAAGAGCTTTGGAAAGAAAACAAGCTAGGATGGCGAGTATATGACATGTTAGATAGGAAGAGTCTCTAGAAGTGGCAACAGGTGTACTATAGGTATGTAACTAAGAATCTCAAACCAATTTTTTGAAAATTAAGTGAATTTTTAGTAATTTTGAATTTTAATAATTTCTAGATATAAAATGAAGCAAAATCAGATTTTAGGGGTAGTAAATAGTAAGACAGGACATGGGTTTGAAGGATTTAGGAAAAAAGAAAGAAAATTGCACTTTTTAAGGAAAATACAAGGGGTCAATATTCAAATAACATTGGGTCGATTGGATGAGAGTTTCATTTGATTAGATTGAGCAAAGATCTATCAATTCTCACTATTTTCGGGTGAGGTTGATACAAACTTTGTTCAATCAGATCTCACTATGTTCGATCAAATCTCACTACATTTAGAACTTAATAATTCTTTCCTTAATAATTAAATTTTTTAGTTATTGTCTCATCAAGACAAGCATTCCAACTACAACTTATTTATTCTAACTAATCTAGGCTAGAAAATAGGTACAATCTATAGTGTCAACCCAGTAGGTATGGGTCGACCCTGTATATTCTATAGGATGAAGGCCTAGTTTGGAGTTACCAGGTGATCTGAAAGGTCCATAATGGAAACTCAACACTAGGGAGGGGAAGATAATGGGGTTTACTTAGATTTTTGAGTCAACCAGGCAAAAATATAGGAAAATTTTGGTCAAACTAGTTTGACCAAAGAGTTATAAAGATACAAAAAAGTGTGAAAAAGGTGGAAAGAGGGCTAGAATGGCTCAAAATAACCAAGTAATATCAAGAAGGAATGAGAAGGATAAAATTAAGCTAAAATGAATAAAATAAAGTAATGTATGCTTGTTTTTAATGTATTAAAGAATGTATTATGACTATACATGACATGGAAGAACTGATACATCCTTTATTATTTCTTGGGTACAGGGATGGTAGAGATTTTGGTGACTTGTGGATGTATCATGATTACCAAATTTATTAGATAGGATATTAGATGGAGATAGGGTTGGACTAGGATCCATAGGTCTAGGCGGGATAGTAGAGATGTGTTAAATCCCCCTTAGTACTAACTTGTTAGTCATGTTTCTCAATTGTTGGGAATGATTGACTAACACCTTTAGATGGGAGGAGGATGGGGATACAGTAGAGGTGCATATCATGCTAGAGGATGTCTATGCCATCTTGGGGATGCCTATAGTAGGAGTGCATGTGATCATAGGGATACTAGATAGTCTAGAGGAGAGGAGAGCCTTAGCCATGTGGGCTATAGGTTTAGAGATGATACTACCAAGAAGTAGGGTGAGTATGTTTGATGTTTATACATCACAAATTCTAGATATCTAGAAGGTTGTGATAGGCCTTGTGACATAGTGGGTGCTATGTCACAAGTCAAATGATAAGGTACCACTATTCGTGGTAGCCTTGAGTAGGACAATATTGGAGGAGCAAGTTATATAAGACCTAGGCTCGATCATCTAAGTCCAATTAGTATATGATATGTATTTGATGATAATCAGAGGGCAGAGGACCATGGGGTTGATCATATTATTGATAGCTTGGATCTATGAGAGATTTTCTATGTAACGACTGGTTGGGTTACCCCATGTGGTCGATGACAGGTTACCTTGAGTGTGGAGATGGAGGGAGGACCAAGTAGCATAGGCGATACCCCACTTGTCAGAATTATAGTTAGTGAGATGTGAACATATTGTGTGGTAATGATACGAGCACATAACAGTTACATGGGCAAGCTAGCACACTATTGGACTAGTGACAGAGATGACAAAGATTATTGGCACTACTTATGGTGGAAAGAGCCACATCTAATGGTATAAATTCTAGGATAGATGGATCTACCTCATCTAATATCATCGATACTGATGCTCAAATATTGGTCTTGACATGTAAGGGAGCCATGAGGGAGGAGAGGACTCAAACCACTAGTAGTGAGGCTAACACTAAGGCCACAATGAAAGTGACCATGTACTAGTCAGGCATGATGAAGAGTTGAGCTAAAAGATAGGGATGCATAGGTGGAGATACTAGATGTACAACTATCGGCTCTACATCAAGATGAGTAGTGGCCATTGAGGACATGATGTTGATAGAGGTAGGAAGCAGAGGAGAGAGTGGAGACTATTACCATCTTAGATGACCCCATAAGTGAGCCAGAAGAGATGATAGAAAGACCACTCAAATGTAGGCTGAGACTGACATGAGCCATGACAATTAGGTTTGAGCTGAGGAGGTGTTCTATAGAGGAGGTGCTAGGAGGTCAAGCAAATGGGGAGACTATGTTAGGTAATCACATAGATGGTGAGACCATAGTAGCTGAGACACAGATAGGTAAAAAGAGGTGGCTAGTTTATTGCTTAAGTTTTGTTTAGATAGATAGATAGATATTATGAGATATGATAGTGATCTAATATCCATCTTATGTGATTTTGTATGTGTAGGTGATTATGAGGAGGAGAGATGGGGGTCTCTAGTGAGGGGAGCACTCTATGACATCCTAGATGAGACTCTACAACCATATAACCCCACAACACTATAGGATAAGAGTGTACCATCTACCCCAACTTCGGTGAGCTAGTTCAGATTAGCTAGAAAGGTAAAAAAGTAGATATGAGGATAGAAGGAGAGGATGCATCCACCAATAGCTATGTGTTCTAGGGAGTTATAGGCATGGTAGGCCCTAACAGATGAGAGAGATACATTTCTAGCTATAATAGCGTAGATGATGGAGATCTAGACTTAGCTAATGGAGTCATGGATGTGGGAAAGACACCTATAGGGATAGGTAAAATAGATGAGATCTTAGATGATATCCTTACAGTATACTATTCGAAGGAGTTAGATCGAGGCCTTAGTAGGAAGCATGGCTAGACCATAGGATAAATAGGATGGGACCCAACCATAGAGATGTAACATTGTATATGATTTCATATGTTGTATAAAAATCATGAGATATATATATAGAGATCATTTTTGACATATTGTTGTTGGATGTGTATGTTGTCATTATGGTTGATCCTGATTGTTCATTATGGTTGAGGTTATTGATGCTTAGGATATATTTATTTTTAGTACATGTGTTTAGCTTTTATTGTATATGCTATAGGAAATATATGAGATGTGGTTTCTTTTCTAGCATTATAAAAGACACATCCATGGTTAAAAAGAAACAGGCAAAAGGACTTGGAAAAATATAATTAATCAAGAAAATGTACTACACATTATTTCAATATGGGAAATATATAATAATGAGAAATGACTAAGTATAAAGAACCAATAAAATGGCAAAACAAGATGGTAAAAAGGAATTTGTTTTTAAACTAATGTGAAATATTTTTGCACCAAATTAAAATAAATAAAATCATACTAATTCACATTGGGAAGTATGAAAACAAAGTAATAAAATGGAAGGTATGTAAAAGGGCACAAATGGTAATAAAAACAAATTAATTAAGTCAATCAATCATTAGTCTTAAATTGGTCATACTAATTCAAGTTGGGAATTATGAAAAATTCAAAACAAATGGTTGAAATCTTACATGCACTTAGGAAATAAGAAGATAAAAGGTGAAAAAAATGAAATAAGCATAAAACATACCAATTTAAGCTGGGCAGCATGTAAAATGACATGTAACTTCATAATCAATCAAATATTATCTCAAATTTGACACATGTAATTTACATTGGGAAGTATGAAAACAAAGTAATAAAATGGAAGGTATGTAAAAAGGTGCAAATGGTAATAAAAAAAATTAATTAAGTCAATCAATCATACTAAATCATGCTATGAAGTATGAAATAAAAACAAAATTGCAAAATATTAGTCTTAAAATTGGTCATACTAATTCAAGCTAGGAAGTATGAAAAATTCAATAAAATGGTTGAAATCTTACATGCACTCAGAAAATAAGAAGAAAAAAGGCGAAAAAAATGAATTAAACATAAAACATACTAATTCAAGATGGGAAGCATTTAAAATGATGTGTAACTTCATAATAAATCGAATCGTATCTCAAATTTGACACATGTAATTTGGATGATGACTTGGGTATTGGAAAATTTTGTGAGGAGGGTTGGGTCCTATCCATGGTCTTGCACTATAACTTGAAAAATAGAATACCACTGGGGTGGAATAAACAAGAAAATTAGGTAATCAAAGATGTGGATAATAAGAAGGAAAAGATGGTAATTTGTGAGGATGGTCGAGTTCTATCCACGGTCTTGCAATGCAACTCATAAATGAAATCCCAAGGGGAGTGAATAGTACACCAAAGAACAAATTCTCAAGAGGAAATATAAGGGATATATAAGGAATGAAAAAATCAAGACTTATGCATCTTATGAGAATAACTTAGGAGGCAAGAGGCATACTAAGGACACAAAAAGACACTAAGTGACTAGTGGTTGTCTATGTACAAAGGAGACCTGCTCACTATAGACATAAATATTTGTAGTCAAATAGGTATGATACTAAGATCAACTCATGAAGGTAGATTGATACAAGAAAAATAAAAATGGACCTACCTTCTCATGATGTGTTCCCCACTCTTCAGGACCCCTTATAGAGTTTTTGGTTTATTGCGAAGATTGGGTACTTGAGTGAGAAAGTGGGTAGTACTATAAGATTTTTTTTATTTTTCTCTTCTAATCTATTGGCCTACCACATCCCAAAGGACCTTGACTCTACTATGAGGACAACTATGGAGTTTGAGCTTTGACTAAAAGAAGGAGATGTGCTTTAAATCATGTCTTTTAGTGTGATTTGATTTTTAGGAATATTTTTTCCTTTTGATATCATTGCCTTTTATTTAAATGATTTGGATTTTAACTTTCTTTTGAAGGATTTTGGAGATTCCTCCTCCTTACAAATTTGGAATGACCAATCATGAGAGAGATAATGATACACATGAATGAGTTGTAGGCTGAGGCTAAAGGAAGCTAAGTAACCAAAGACAAAATTGACTAGGACACTTAGGCTTGATAATGAACTAACATGTGATCTCAAGTCTCAATTGTGTATATGTTTAGTTTGCAGAAAAAGGAAGAGGGAAAAAGGAGATCCAAAGTGGACCGGTAAGAGGAGAAAATAATGAGATAGATTGTTTGTTAACTAATCACATGGTAAAGGAAGATAATAACCAAGGGGAACAAGGTAAGTATAACCAGATCACAATGATAAATTATCTATGAAAAATAAGGATAAGAAAGCAAAAACAATCATGAAGATACAAGAAGAGAGTTTTTAGAAAAACTCCAAGGAAAAAGGGAAGGGAAAGCAATGATAAAACAAAAAAAAAATCATATGCAAAAATAAATGATAAGAGAAATAAGATATAATACAAAAAGTTTAAGAAATCATGATATAAAATAAGAAAAAAATTGATATAGTGTCAAACGATATAATAGATAGAAATAAGATTGGAGTACACGTCCAATCTAAATATAAATGTGAAAGCACCATGTATGTACTCATAAATACTGGTAAATCTAACCACACACATTATCCAATACATCTAATAGGTTTCTATGATGTTGTAATTGAACTAATACTAAGGTTTCATCAATTTTTAATGAATAATGGGTAAATACTTCTTTTTTGATCTCCTTAACTAAAAAAGTAGGAATTCTCAAATGATCATGTTGAGGAGGAAAATTAGGCAAAGGCTGGTCATGAGAATGCATGAAAACATGATTTATGGGAGAAGGAATCACTGGTGGAGAAGGATCCATAGGTGAAGGAATCACAAGTGGAGAAGGATCCACAGGTGAGGGAAGGTCCATAGGTGAAGGAATCACAGATGGAGGAATAAAAGGTGGTGAAGAGACCACAAGAGGTGATGGAACTACTAGGGGTGGAACCATGAGAGAAGAAGGAGGAACATTTTTGTGGGAACAACCTATGAGAGGAATGGTAGAAGGTTCAAGAATGGTAATAAGGTGATCTTTGAGATGTCATAGGATGCGATAATGACCAGTATGATGGGTACCACATAGATGCCATAGAAAATATACCTCACCATACTTGGGCAAATATTTTCACAACTTGTGACAATGGGTAAAATAATGGTTATCTATCCTATGGAAGCAATAAATATTCTTGTGAGTGGTTTTATTAGAAGCACCCATGGAAAGAGGTAAGAGTGGAAGAAGCTGGAGAATACTCATCATCCCATTTGGTGGGTAAAGGAGCCATCTTAGGCAAGAGAAGCAAACCATCACCAATGGAAGGTGATGATGGGGAAGGAATGGAACTAGGCTCAATAGAAGGAGAGATAGTATCAGAAACAGGGATAGACTCAATAATAGTAGGAGAGGGAAAATGATCAACTATAATAGGAGTGGGAAGAGGCTCAACTATAACAAGCTCTACTGAGGGAGGGTTGGGATATACAAAATGTCTAATAAGGGTTACACTAACCTTAGGGGTAAACCAATGATGAGAGTCAGAGAACCTAGAAAAGTGGTAAGGTACAGTCATAACATGATCCTTGAGCATAGTCCTACGTGGATTCTCAAAAATTGGAGGTGTTTCCACCAAATCTACCCTACAATAAAGGGGGAAAATGCAAAAATTAGGAACTATAAGTGAAGGAAAATGATGAGATACATGAAAAGACACAAGTAAAGAGAATGACAATGGACAATCTCAACATCATAGGCTTTTACAAGACCGCCTAATAATGGATCATCTAAGGAATAACCATCATCGTAATCTGGGTTATGAAGATCAATGACATAGGTAGGGATAACCTTGTCATCTAATTAAGCATGGTGAATAGAATTCATATTCTTAGTCAAGAATATGAGAATGTCATCATAAGGAGGTTTATGAGAATGAGGCTATAAAGAAGAAGGAAGCTATGAGATGAGATGAGGTGATAAATTGAAAGTTTTGATCATTAAATTAATCTCATCGAGATCATCATCATCAAAATCTAAAAGGTTAGGAGGAATGTTACCAATGAGTTTAGGATTCCCACTATAACTACAAGTTTAATTGACAAGAAAGTTGAGATGCTGAGACTCATAAAATGGAACACTTGGTAAAGGCTCAAGAGTAGGAATCTTGAAGACACCACGATCTTAGAATTATTTGAAATTCCAAGGGTTAGTGTCACCTTGAATCTTTTAAATGGATCCATTATGAGGGAATTTAATGCATTGGCAGGCAAAAAAAGCAATAGCTCTCATGCAGTGAGTCTATAGCCTACCAAGCAAGATGTTATACAAAAGGGGGAACTTAAATATCATCACCTTCACACGAATAATGATAGGTGGGATGGTAATGGGAAGCCACACATAACCTAGAGGATTCATTTTCCTTCTATCATATCCTTGGCATGTGTTGTGTGTAAACTTTATATCACATTTAGAATACCCTAAAGTCTTAATAAAATCAACATAAATGACACGTGCCAGAAACCTTATCAATCAAGGCGCACTTAAGTTAGATATCACCTATTTGGATGCTAATGAATAAATGAGGATCATATGCATGAAGCAAAATCTCATCGAGAATCATAGAAGTTATGGGAAATTTTAGAGAAAGAGAAGTGTTTAAGGTCTCATCAACATTGATAGACATCTCTTCACATTGTTGTAAAATACTATCTTCAGTTTTAGATAAAGCTACCTCTTGTCTTGTAAGGAGAGGAAAGGGGACATTCATCTCAAATAAGAGATGCATGAAATATTTTCTATGATGTAGAGAGGTCCTCATAGGCTTAAGGAATGGAATTTGGGATAGGAGATTAGTGAGCTCCACAATGAGATCGCACTCATCATAGCCGATAAAAATGTTGTTAGATATAGGTGCTTAATTGTTAAGGGGGTCCTTGAATGGAGGAGCCTAAGTACATTATAATTTTTTTTGGTAAGAAGAAGAAGGTCTAGAATAAGGTGGTAAATCATTTTTATATGATGAACTAGTTGGTTCAAGTTGATTTTGAGAATTGGAAGAAGTGTTAGAAGCTTGATTATCATTCGAAGATGATGGAAGAGTGGCAGAAATAGAATGGGATATGTTATCCAAGGGAGAATCATAAAGTGGATAATCAAAAGTGATAATATCATTTAAATGAGATGGAGAAGAGTCTTGGATAACACAATATGTCTTATATGAAGGAGGATTATAGATAGGTTGGAATCAATGAAAGCCACTACCCTTAGCATATTAGTCATGCTAACCACATTTTCTTCAAAAGTTGGTTCAACAAGAATTTCTATGTTATTGGTGGAAGGCGTGGGCTTATCTTGAGTATCTTGAATCGGTTGATGATTATGTAGAGGATCCTTGTAGATATCCAAATGAGAATTTGCTTGATTTAAGGCTTGAGTTTTATCATTTGATTTATAGTCCTTGAAAGCAATCTCATAGGCTTGTTGATGCTTATGAATAATGGAATCATGATAAAAATTAAGTCCAAGAAGAAAATCCATAGCTAAATTATAGAGTTGTCTTCAAGTCTCATGAAAATGACCCCAACTAGCATGAAACCAACAAAACTTGTTAGGATCATACTAGGATTTCATAGGATGAGTAGGGTCAAGTTCTCATGGAAGAGGCGTAGTTAGATGGTTAAGCAATTCAATTGAGGATAAAGGTTTGTGAACATTGATGTTATTGGGTGAAGAGAATTGGGGATTGGTATATTTTTGAGAAGAAGAAGCTAATTTTGAAGAAGGGTTAGGAATGACAACTTAAACATTGTGAATGGTGTCATAAGAATCGGTAACACCATCATTAGTGATATTATGATTTTTGTTTTTTATTAATATATTAGGACCCACAGAAGGTTTGGGTGGCTCGAATTGATGCATTAGAAACTATTGTATTTTAGCTTAGTAAATATCCTCCTCTAAGGTATGTGGAGAGAGAGTATGGACTCAATATTACAATTTAGGAAAGAGAGCATTTGTGAAGAGTTGATTTTTTTTGTCATTGACCATATTATATTCACATTTGTTTGACAAAATCTTCCATCTCCTAACAAAGGATTGGGTAGTTTCATTATCATGTTATTTTTAATCAATTAAATAGGCCAAATTAGTTTCAAGAAGATCATTAGTTTAGAATTCTTGAACAAAATCATTTACTAAGTCCTCCAAACTAGAAATGGAATGAGCTCTAAGTTGATTGTACCAATCCAAGGCATCACCCATGAGGGTTTTGGCTAGGAGCTTGGTAATGGTGAAGGTGTTTAATCTGACCCAATCCTTATAAATATTTTTTAATGTTTTGAGGTGAAGGGTAGGATTGGTTGATCCATTATAAGAAATTATAGGTGTTGTACCTCCTATATCGATGTTGGACATTTGAGTAGTGAGAGGTTAATTTTGTAGGTGCTTGATGGTTTTATTAACTAAATGAGGTTGAAGAATAAGATTGCATTGAGAATATTGAAGAAGAGGGGGAACATTTTGGTTTTGTGTGCCCCAAGCCATTGGTTGCGGATGAGATTGAAGGATAAGGGGGTGGTTTTGTATTTGATTCATGTTATGCATTTGAAAGGTATTCATTTGATTGGAGTTTGTAACAAAATTTGATGTGTTTGATTAACATTAGAAGTAGTGGAATTGGTATTTGTGTTGGTATTAGTGGCTTGGGTACCACTATTAACATTGATATGAGCTTGAGAAGAATTGTGAGAATTTGAGGCACTAGTGGCAAAATTTGCTTGTGAAGCAAAAGATGGACTAGTGAATGGTTGAGAGGAAGAAGCACTAGAATCATGATTTCCATAGGTATCAATTTATGAACTAGTGGAAGGATTAAGGATGGTAGACCTTATGAGAGGCTCATTGGATGTAGAACCCACCATGTTAGTTGAGATACTAGGCATGGAGGTAGAAGAGGTTAGAGAAGAGGAAGTAATGGCAGAAGAGGGAATCAAAATTGAAGGAAGAGGTTGAGAGCCAAAGAAAGTGGTACCTCTAAATTCCATATGGAATGTAGGAGTAGGTGAATGAGGCTCTTTGGTTTGACCACTAATCATGAGGTTATAAATAGTAAAATGATCCTTTCCTCTATGTTGAGGAAATTTAGAAATAAAGAAAAGCATTTTGGGAGTATATTCTAACTCAGGTTGGTCTTCTATAAAAATAGGATTATGTTTCAAAGAGGTATGAGGAGGTGTCCCATAGTTCATTGTGTGAGTTATAATACATACATTACTAGCATCTAAAAGAGAAGCCCTACTCTATCTATGGGATAACCTATTAGAATTGGTAAAGTTCATCATGTCTATTGATTGTGATTCAGTGTCATCACCAAACAGAAAGTCCATGATGAAAGAGAAAGAAGAGAGATGAGAAAGCAAAGGTCAAAAGAGGTGACTAAAACTATACAAGGTTGATCCAGTACAAAAATAGGGGTTATAAAACTATATAGGGTTGACTAGGTTGATCTAGTACAATATATAGAAGGCAGAAAAAGCTAGTGGAAAATAGGCATATGATAGTGGATAATAATCTCTATGTCATCACGAATCTAACACATTTTATGGTTTTAAAAATGGATGAGTAAAAACAAAGATAGAATCAAAACAAGGAATCTGCAGGATAATAATTAAAAGTGACAATCCACTTGTGAGCAGTGCATTTCATTACACATTAGGGGTTTTTACTACTACTTGGTATATTCACCAAGAAATCCATAGAGAGACACAACATTGGATTCAATTATAGAATGATTTTATTCAAACTTTTATATTTGAAAGTGAAAATCCACTTGCGAGTAGTGCATTACAAAATATGAAAACATTTTTATGCCATGGATGAGTGAAAGATATGCACACCAATCACACTTCAGAGCTAGAAGAGATGGAGGCTCATGAAATTATTTATGTTGTCACCATGGAATTCAAGAACAATCAATAAGATGCCTAAGATATCATTAACGTTGTGACTATGGAGACCTTACACAGAGGAAAAGCAAAGATGGAAATATAACCTTGTCATCATATTCAAGAAGAGTCTACTGATGACCCTGATTCGGTTAGTGAGGATTCTTTAGAACTCATAGAGTTTTTTGAGCCTAAGCTACACTATGAAATATTACCTAATCCATTAGATGAAGAAGTTAAAGAAGACCGATTGTGACTGATATAATTTCTACAATAATAGGGTGAGCGGGCCATCCAATAATCCATTTCAGAGAAAGAACGCCAAGTATATCAGGAACCTCTAAAGGAATAAATTATGAACATTAGGTCTGAAGAAACCCAAAAATTGGCACATGTTGGCAACTATTGGGAATAGAAAGACATTTTGGAAGTATTGCAACTTCTCTGGCATTATGTAGATGTGTTTCCAACTACTTTTACATAAGTCAAAGGGGTGGATCTTTCTTTAGGGGAAATACACATAGAACTCAAGGACAGTGCATGAACTATTAAGAAGAGGCCTTACCATCTCAATCCTAACATGAAGATGAAAGTTAAAACTAAATTGGACCATATGCAAAATGCAAGAATAATATTTCTCATGGAAAAAGTGCACTGAGTAAGTCCTATGGTCATACAACCAAATAAAATAGGCGAGATTCTTATCTACAGAGACTACCGCATCCTAAATGATGCCTACATTAATGACCCCTTTCTAATACCATTTATTGATGAAGTATAGGAAGTTGTAGCTAGACATGGAGTGTATTCCTTCACTGACAGATTTAGTGGGTATCATCAGATACCCATTACAGCTGAGGATAGAACTAAGATGACATTTGTTATAGAATGGGGGTCATTCACATATAAGGTAATGTTATTTGGTCTAAAGAATGCACCTACGGTTTTCTCCAAGGCCATAGTAATTGCATTCAAAGACTTTATTCATGATTTTTTAGAGGTATATTTGGATGATTGGGCAGTGTTATCATTATTTAGAGAATATTTATCAAAATTAAGATTCATGTTAGAAAGATGTAGAGCACTCATGATTGCACTTAACTTTAAATTTTTTTGTTTTTCACACTGTTTGGTTTTATTTTAAGCCATGTAGTGTGCAACAAGGGAATCTTGGTGGACCATGTGAAGATTACAGTGATAGTGATTATACCACCACCAAATTCCCCAAGAGAAGTGCGATCCTTTTTAGGACACATAGGGTATTATTGGAAATTTATAAAAGGGTATGTAACTATTTCAGCTCCAATGGAGAAATTACTTTGCAAAGGTGTTCCTTTTGTATGGGCATAAGATTACCAAATAACTTTTATGGATCTAAAATATCAATTGGTTACTATACTGATCCTTATTTTACCTAACTAGGGTAAACATTTCCATATACATGTGGATGCATCAAGCACCGTAGTTGGCATAGTACTTGTGTAGTCAGGTGAAGGAGGCTTGGACCATCCAATCCATTTTACAATCCAAAAACTATCTATGATCAAGAATAACTATACCAAAACTAAAAAAGAAGCTCTAGCGATTGTATTTTACATACAAAAATTGGGACATTATTTGTTGGCTACGCCATTTGAATTATTTATAGATCATCAAGCTTTGTGATATCTGGTAAACAAGCCATTGTTGGGTAGAAGGATATCTCATTAGTTGATGCTTTTACAAGAATTTTAATTTCAAATCAGTGATAAACTACAGTGAGAAAACATTGGCCCTGATCATCTCAGTAGATTGCATAACAGTGAGGACCCAGAGGATATGCTCGATGAGTCTTCTAATGCTCATTTATTTAGAGTTTCTAAAATTCCTAAATAATTGGTAGAAATGGCATAGTTTTTGGAGTAGGGGACATGTTAGGAGACCCCTTATCCAACAGAAACACAATTGATTACTTTCTTATAAGCAATTAAACACGGAATTATACCAGAATGATTAAGTAACTAGAAACTTGAGACAACAAAGAATTTGAGAGACAATACACACTCTTGTATTAAATATTACTAGAAGAAAATACAATAAGGATGATGCCACTTCTTCCTCCACCTCAAAGGCTTGCCACACCTCAAGACCTTCTTCCCTCTCTCTCTTGCTCAACACAACAACTCTATAGCCTAAGTTATTATCCCTCCTTGAATGCTTCAGCTGATCTCCTTGACCTTACACCTGTAGATCTCCTTGACCTTGATTGCTTCAATGCTTTTACTTGCCTTCTTGGTGATTACAATACATGCCTCATGGGTCTTTAAATAGAATCCCATGGTTACAAAAATAGAAATCTAACTACAATAATTAGACACGCAGCTCGTGACTATAATTAGTCATTTGACATGCAAACACTCGCTTCACTTAACTGACTGTTCATCAACAACAGTTCTGGACCGCCACATGCGACCGACGTCGGTCCCTATCTGTCTAGTGCTGCCGACGTCAGCCGACTCCTTGCCGTCGCCAGTTTCCTTCTACACTGAATCTGACCGACGTCGGTCATGCTACCGATGCTGGTGCTTCTGGTTCTTCAGCATCCTCTTCTTTGTGTCTGCAAATAGTTAAAGCTTTTAGCTCCACACCCTAACAATCTCCCACTTGGAGATAAACAGCTGCTACTGTACCTATACCTGTACACCATCTATTTTGTTCCCTTGGCTCTGTATCCCTCTTCAACGTCACTCTTGAAGACCAACCACCACTAAACCTGTGATGCAATACTTGTCACTTATGCCACAAGAATTTTTGTTGCTCCCAAATTCTTCATGACATACTTCTGAACCAACTCTACCCTTAGCTCAGAAAACTCCCTGTATATGAAACCCTGCAACAAGTAACACAATACAGTAACAGGATAATGTAGCTAATATTATCCAACCTGGTAAAGATAAAATACAATGGTTAAACCTCCATTGCTCTGCAACCTACTCAAGACCATATACCATAGCCTTCTGTCTCATGTGTCCATCCACTCTCTTCTCTAATATGGGAATCCATCCCTCTATCCAGTGCTTTCTTCCAGCTGACAACTCTACCAACAAATACCTGTTTGGTTCTTCTCCAAGGACTCACACTCCTCATCCATGCCAAGCTCCCACTACTTCTGGATTCTACCTGCATTGCTTCTTCCATCTTCCTAGTTCTTGACTATCAGTACGCAATATAAAGAAGGTGAACAACGAATATGAGGTTCACTTACCTTTTCTGACCTCTATATGGGTGTTTGAGACTTATTAATCCACCCAACATCTGTTCTAGTGACCAGTTTTGGCCATCTCCCAGTCTGCTCACGACCGATGTTGGTTCCCTGCACTAACCCTGACTGCCGACGTCATTTCCCTGGCTGACGTCGGTGTCCCCCCTGCCGACGTCGGTCTTGATGACCGACATTGGACTTCTCCTGCCTGACCTACTGACCCTGTTGGTCTGCACATGACTGATATCGGTATTTGGCTGACCGACGTCGTTCCCATGTGATCGACATTGGTGTCTGTGTGTTCCTGTAAGTAATGAAATTTTCATCCGTGAGCTCTTCTTGGATCAAACCTCTGTCCATGCTGCCTTGCTCAGATTTATTCAGCCCCTATGACTGATCTCTGTCCTTCATCTCCTCTGTAAACACCAAGGCTTCTTTGTTCCTGTCAAAAGCATCAAATTTCCTTTTTCTGTAATGAACTCTATATATGCTTTCTGAATATGAACACATACCTTTTGATTCAAGAACATCCATTCCCTTCTTATTCATGTGACCAAGCCTATTAGGCCACATCTTCGAATCTACACCAGAAGTAGAATCAATAATACAAGTAGATAGATAAAGAGTATCTACTTTCTTACCTCTCGCTAAAATAAGTGCTCCCTTGGTAACCTTCCAAGAGTCCGCTGTGAGGGTTATTGTGCATCCCTCATCACCCAACCTTCCTACAAAAATCAAACTCTACTTCAGTATTGGAACATGCATGACCTCTTTCAACACCCATGTGTTGTCAATCTGCAATCTTAGCTGCACTTTTCCTTTACCAACTATCTGACAAGGTGTACCATCCCCTAAATAGAGCACTCCAAAGTCTCCCTGTTCATACTCATGAAACAAATCTCTGTTTGGGGATGCATGAAAAGATGAACCAGAATCTAAAATCCATGATCCTACCTGACTATCCAAAGAAAGTATGAGAGCATCCTGTAGCACAATATTTGCATCCTTTGCTTCTTCAGTACCTGCATGTTGATTCTCTTTATCTCTCAACCAACACTCCTTTGTATGTCTTTTCTTTCCACAAAACCAACAGGTAATACCTTTGGACTCAGATCACCTTCCCGACCTTGATTTCCCTTGCTCAATCTTCTCCCTTTGCCTTCCCCTGCTTTTTGCACTTAGAGCATTCCCTGATGATTCACCTGTGCTTCTCCTGCATATTTCTTCATTCAAGATCACACTCACAACATCATCAACTTTTAAGATTTTAGAAGTAGATGCAGAATTACTTACTGCCATAACCAAACCGTCCCAACTTTCAGGCAAAGAGCATAAAATCAAGAGAGCCTTTACCTCATCATCAAAAACAATATTGACTGAAGCTAATTGGTTTACTAAACCATGGAAATCACTAAGATGAGTATGTACCGATCCACCTTCCTGCATTTGCAAAGTAAATAGCTGCTTCATAAGATATACCTTATTAGAAGCCAAGGGCTTTTCGTATAAATTTGCCAAGGATTTTATCAACTCTTCTGTTGTTTTGCACTGTGATAAGCTGGAAATCACAGATGATGCAAGGCTCAACCTTATGGAACCGAGAGCCTTCCGATCAAGAACACTCCATTCTTCATCCTTCATATCTGTGGGCTTGCATGCAACCCCACCCAATAGTAAGTACAAATCCTTTTGATACAAATAGTCCTCAATCTGCATCCTCCAATGTTGATAATTCTTGCCGTTAAACTTCTCCATTCGTAGCTTACTTTCTTCTGCCATTTCTAAACTCCCACTCAATCAGAAAACCCTGTGAATGACCTGTAATCAAAAAATAACCTGCTTCCTGCAAACCGTAGCTCTGATACCAACTGTTAGGAGACCCCTTATCCAACAGAAGCACAATTGATTACTTTCTTATAAGCAATTAAACACGAAATTATACCAGAATGATTAAGTAACTAGAAACTTGAGACAACAAAGAATTTGAGAGACAATACACACTCTTGTATTAAATATTACTAGAAGAAAATACAATAAGGAAGATGCCACTTCTTCCTCCACCTCAAAGGCTTGCCACACCTCAAGACCTTCTTCCCTCTCTCTCTTGCTCAAAAGTTTGTGATGTTAAAAAAGATGATTATGAGGACTAAATTCTTATGATACTCTAGGATTATCGTACTCATTTTAATCATGCCTCAGGCTTTAATCTATATCAGTTGGTTTGTGGGATGGAAGTTGTTATGCCAATGGAATATGTTGTGCCTAGCCTACGAGTTGCTAATGTAATGCATCTTAGAGATACAAAATCACTTAAAAATTAGTTGTTGGACCTCAACCGCATGGATGAAGATAGACATAGAGATGTGTGGGCCCAAAAAATCAATAAAAAAATTCAAAAGGCATGGCACAACAAGAATCTCCACATGAGAGAATTCCATTATGAGCAATTAGTTTTATTATATGATAGCCAATTTCATGCATTTCCCAGCAAACTCACCATTTAATGGAAAGGTCCATATGTTTTTCACAAGATTTTGCATAATAGGACTATAATATTGCAAGATCTAGAAGGTAATGTTTTGCATGGAAAGGTTAACAACTGTAGACTTAAAGTCTACTACCATTAGGATCAACATTGCAGTAAAAAGGTACGGTTTTGCACATCTAACATAGTTAAGAAACTTTCATTCATGCAAAGTTATTTGAAGTTTGGTTTGCATTTGTGTGTGTTGCATGTTTTAGTAAGCTGATTATTAGTAGAGTGCATGATCAATTCCAATTTTGTAAAAATACAAGATAAGCATGGTCCAGCTAGACTAACACATTTTGGCTATCGGGTCATTATAGGTGGACAAGCTTCTAAATGACGTCCTCAAATAAATATAAGTGTAGGTCATCTATTAAGTCTAGGAACCATACCTAAAAAAGATCTAGGGTTATGATTATAAATAATGGTTTCGAAAAAGGGAGTTATGGCCAAAGCATGCATGCAAGTAGTTATAATGTCACTATCAGAGTTTTATGTCACAATTAGGATCACCTATCAAATATATATGGATAATGAAAATATGGTGGCATGTCCCATCAGACATTATTTTGTATCCAAATTGGTGTCACATCGACTACATTAAATACCACATTCATCAAACTAAATTTTCTTATTGTGCATGAAATAATGGGGATGCAACATCAATTCAAATTTGAAGCTAGTTTACACAAGTAATGGATTTTAGGATCCCAAATATTAAATGTGCAAGATCAAAGGGCTAAGTGAACCAAAAAATTTATAAATAATTCATTTCATGGCATTATAAACCATTAAATATTACTAATCGAGCTCTGTAATTTCTATTTTGGGTTTAATTTCTCAACGTTGTGCACTTCTAATTTTTCTCAGTCAGTAATTATGGCCACCTCTCTTAGTGCTACTGAGTTTGAGCATAAATTCAAAAAGAAAATCACCAATTTGAAGGAGGATTTGGGGATAGGAGTCTCACTACAATAAACAATTTTTTGATCCTCACAATAGTATTATGACGTAACATGCATGAAATAGATTATTTGTGTTGAATGGTTTGATACCTCTTTTGGCTAGCTCAGACACTGAGCACCTCATGTGGTTACCCACTTTTGGGGATTGGTCTAGTCTATATAGTTTTTATTGGCAGGGTATAACTAGAATTATATTCATTTTTCATAAGATGTAATGGTCTACTTGTCTATGGCTGCAATGGCTCATGAAGTTAGGATGCCTGCTAGAAGTAAATACTCCATGGAGTATAAGTCTAAAGCACCACCAATATCCACCAAAATCAAATCCACTATAGTTAAAGGGAATTATTGTATTATGCTTGCATCTTTCCCTAAGGAACTGATGTGGTTGTTAGCTGAATGCATTTCTCAATAGTTTTGGCATATTACTAAGGCCATGAGCGAGACTACCAAGGGTGCGGTTGACATTGTACATCGAATGATCCATGATGGAGAAGATTTCAACTGGCCAAGATTCCTTATGAAATTAGAGCAGAACATTGCCAAAGTCTTAGGCACTGCAAAACATACCTTCCAATACCATTTTTTGGTATTTTCCTCATCTTCACTCAATGGAAATCTTTGGTCATGTAAGTCCACCCAGATATCGACTATTGACCTGATGAATTTTTTTATAATTTGGTCATGTCTTTCATAAATTGATATTAGGATCAAGTCCCATTGTTTGACAATTAGGGAAACGAGCTCATTCAGATGGTTACTACACATCGATGGACCCCACTAAATGTTATGAAATTATTGGGCCAACATGATGTGGTTCAATGCCTTCTAGAGGGTACATCTATTTAGATCCATGAGCTCCCACCAATGACTACAACACCATTAGTGTTCTTCTTGGATATGTCTACTACGTAGTATGAGGTGGAATTATAAAAAGCCCAGGTTGTATAATAAGCTACCCCTCTTCAGGTTATTTCTCTTGAAGTAACACCTCCAAGTTTGTCTTCTACATCAATGGAGCTACCACAATGAAAAAAGGGTAAATGACCAATTGACCATAGCCCACCTTCATCACTAAGACATAAAACAAGGAGCCAGGATTCCTGATATAATGATCCTCATGTCTTAAAGATTACATATCATTGTGATTAGCTTGATTTGAATACCAATGTAGTCAAAGTATATCACCTAATGTTGGAAGACATGGTGGGTGACTTGTATGAGGATGAGAATGAAAAAAAATCCTTTTGGAAGGTTCTGTGAACCATGCAGATCTGTAACAAAATGCCACCAGATTTATGGGTTTCCCTTCCACCTTATCCACCATTCATTATAGTGGACCCCTTGGGTGAATAAATAAGGATTCATCAAGCTTAGATGAACCCTACACATGGTATTTTGTTTAGAGGTGCACCTTTGTCACAACCTCTAGATGTCCTACTAAAAAGTTCACTTGAGTCTACACTTAGGTGCAAGTGGTCCATACATAGGTTTCACATGGTGAAATAAAACATTGAAGAGTCAAACATTACTAAAATGGATGCCCCTAGATCTACCACATCCAATTCTTAGCCTTCGACATCATCTAGTGCCTGGTTTAAGATGATGTTCCACAAGTGGTTACACAGGGTGTTTCCCAAGGTCGATTGAGGAAGGGCTCAGTTTCACACTCCTAGATTAAGATGGATGCACATTCCTCCTCATTCTCAAAATCTAATACACCAACTTCTAACACTAAAAAATTCATGCCTAATTCTCTAACTGAAGAAGAGAATCAAGTTGCTCAAGAAGAAGCTGACCACACTATTACCCAACGATGTTGCCAAGAGGAAAAAAGGGAGAAGGCTAAAGCTACATAAAAGATGTAGGACACACATGCATGAGCTCAAGCTCATACCACTCATAATGATCTAAAGGCAATTTCTATGACACAAGTTGCCCTCACTATCGACCATCAAGTTATGGATGAGGAACCCCTCAATAAGCTATTATGGAGATATTATGGTAGTGCAGTGCTAAGACTGAGCAGGAAGCTCAATGTTTGTAGATGGAAGATATCATAGTTGAGCCTAAGGAAGATAAAGGCATTAATATTTATGTTATTGCTCCATATAACACACAAGATTCATAACCATTCATTCCATCTATGGAAGAACCACAGTTGGCTACTAGTGAGACTCAGTTTTTCCCCACTATAGAATTGCCTTCAGTTTAAACATCTTTGGATCCTTCACCACATTATACAACATAGTTGATTGCACAACCCTTGTCTTTTTTGACCAATTTATCTTTGATGTCCATGTTGGATGTGCCTATGCCACAAGCTCAGAGAATGATGTTTTTGTTGCTGCTTACTCTTCTTCAACGTGCACTAGCTACTATTTTGGCCACTTCTTTGGATAGTGCACTGATATTAATAGATATTTCTCTTGATGTCACTCAACTATCACTAAGGAAACAAATTGAAGGTGTGGTTACATTCCAAGAATATTTATCATAGTAGGCTTAATCTTTGGTCCAAAATGTTTCATAGCTAGATATCAAGAATGTTGCATTATGACACATCCTTCAGTATGTATGTGATACTCTACAGACTACTTGCCTAGACCTTATTTAATAGGTCACTATTGATCCCAACCAGTCCTATGTAGATTGCCTTTCTTTTATTTTTAATAAATTGGTCCAAGACTAGTAGTGTAGAAAACTACATATGTAGCATGCTCAGTAAGGCCTGACAATGAGAGCCAAGACTATCAAATTATGTGAGTTACTTATTGAGTATCAAATATAACTCAGTATGACTATACAACAAGCTATACAGATTACTCATAATCTATTGGATTGATGACAACAAGTTTAAGGTGTTTAGACTGGTTTGTAGCCTGATTTTGCTATCATGTAGACCACTTCCACAAAAAATTTGAACCCCCAAGCTACCCCCCAATCTATGGATGCTACATTAAATGCCTTGATCAGTGCATGAGATGCAGTTATTGATCAGATTTTAGGGTGGTATACTCAGGTGAAGTACAATGCCTTTATTGCAGTTCAAGTGAATAGATATGCAAACCATCTTACCTTACTTTCAAGCAGTATTGATGATAAGGATATGATCAGCAAGGCTACTAATGCTTCATGTGATGATGTTTATTTATAGCATTTATTGTATGTTCATGCTCCCCTATGTGCATTAGTTTGGGTAGTTCAAGAAGCTTTATTGGAGTGTCACACTTATAAGAAGGACTTGGCTACATTAGATGCCTCTATTTCTTAGATGGTTAATGATCTTGTGTTTGTTCCCTTAGTCAACTCTTGGTGGTTTTATGGTAAAATAAGAAGGCCTACTCTTCTGCAACATAGTCTTCCACTATTCCTCTTCCATCCCCTACTCAGTCTTAGGTGTTTCATAGGTTGATTTCTTTGGCATATTTTGTTTCCTTTATTGTTTTGGTTCACAGAGATTAGGCTGGTTTAAAACCCAAAAGGATAGATATTTGATCTTAGTAGCTTACTAAAAACTTGAAAAGGTGGTAGGTTACCTCACAATTTTCTTTGTTGAGATTAGGTGATGCTAAATTTTGCTCCTTTTTTATTTTTTTCTTCTACGTTGTCTCAGGACGAGATAACTAATTAAGTTCAAAAAATTGTTAGCAAAATAGTATGCATACAAGGTGCTATCATAACATAACAACATGTCCATAGTCTATAGGGTGCCATCGCAGCGTAAATACATGTCAACCATCTACTTGGTCAGTATACATGGGATACTTAGTCAACAACTGTATTCCATTTTGAATAGATTGTGTGGATTTGGGTTTTTCTAACTAGGGAAGCCTATAATGAGGTTATATTTGTTGAATATTCTAAATGCAATCTATTGTAACCATATGCATAAGATAGGGAAAGTGAATTATGTATATATAGAAGCTTTGAAGAGTTGTGAAGGGTTAGACATTGAAGAATTAGATTTTGGACCCGTGCACTATAGACTTCTTGTATAAGTGTTGTGTAATGAGTTGATCTTTGTGGAACAATTATCAATTTTTATGATTGTGTAACTAAATTAATTCTGTAACATTTCTGTAGACTTTTGTATTGTCTATGATAATATTGCATTATATATAATATTTTTTAAGTATTTGGCTATCTAGATTATGTAATAGTTGATGAATTTATTTTGTTAATTAAAAAGAATTCACATGAGAATCGCACCAGTCTAAATATCTATATTTTTTGGTAATTATATTGTAGGTCCTTAGGAATATATGTTTTTAATAATTAAGATCCTGTTACCTCTCCCATAGTTGTCCTCATAATTATCAAGTTCTTGGAAACCAGGAACCTTTGCTAACAACATAGATTTTGAGGAAACATTTACTCCAATTGCTAGATTGGAAGCCATAAGAATGTTTCTAGCCTTCTGTATTTTTAATAAATTCAAAGTCTATCAAATGGATGTTAAGTCTACTTTATTGAATGGGAACCTAGAAGAGAAAGTCTACATAGAACAACCTGAAGGTTTTCAGTTGTCAGAAGAAGAATATTATGTGTGTAGACTAAAGAAAGCTCTGTATGGTCTGAAACAGGCACCTAGAGCATGGTATTCAAGATTAAACCAATCCCTGTAATATTAAAGATTTAATAAAGGATGTGCAGATAACAATCTGCACTTCAAATCTCAAAGTGAGCATATGTTAATTATTGTTGTATATGTAGATATTATCATTTTTGGTGGAAACAACAACAAAATGTGCAAAGAATTTGCTACTTAAATGCCACATGAGTTTGAGATGTCTATGCTTGGAGAACTTTCTTTCTTCCTTGGTCTATAGATAACATAATTTGATGAAGGGATATTTATATCTCAAACCAATTATGCTAAGAAAATTCTCAAGAAGTTTCGAATGGAAGATAACAAACTAGTAAGTACTCCCATGATAACTGGATATAAGTTGAGTAAAAAGTATGAATCCTTTGATGTAAATCAAACTTTGTATGTATCAATGATAGGTAGTTTTTTATACCTAACTGCATCAAGACCTAATATCATGCAAGCAGTGTGCATATTTGCAATATTTCAAGTTGCTTCCAAAGAATCACATGTCAATGTAGTGAAAATAATCTTTAGATATATTAAGAGTAAAATTGACTATGGCCTATGGTTTCTTAAAGATGAAGATTTCACTTTGACAACATATATTGATGTTGATTGGGAAAGAAGTGTGGATGATAGAAGAAACACTAGTGGTGGTGCATTTTTCCTTGGAAACAAACTTGTTTCATGGCTGAGCAAAAAGAAAGAGTTAGTTACTCTTTCTATAGTAGAAACAGAGTATATTGTAGCAGTGGCATGTTGCACTCAAGTCTTGTGGATGAAGCAAACACTCTAAGACATCAATGTAGAATACAAATCACCTATCTCTATTATTTGTGACAATTCAAGTGCTATTAACATATCAAAGAATCTAGTGATGCATTTCAAAACTAAGCACATATCAATCAAGTATCACTTTTTAAGAGAAAAATTTACAGATCAAGAGGTCACAATGGAATATGTGCCAACACAGGATCAAATTATAGACATATTCACAAAACATCTTCCCAAAGAATAATTTGAGTATCTAAGACAAAAATTGGGAGTGGTGGCTCCTACATCACATCACTAGATCCTAGTAATAGGACATGAGTCTAGGGGGAGGATCATAGAAGCTTTGTTAATCCGTAGAAGAAGAGAGAAAGGCAACTCAGATATGCATATTTTTAAAAATTTACAATGAGTTGATGGTTGAAGATTCTTGGACAAACTCCTTTATCTGATAAAGGGGGAGAAAAACTTGGATAGTGAGAGACTTGGAGTCCCTTTGCCATTGATGTTAAAGGGGGAGAAAAAATGAAAATGCTCTCTATGAAAGTTTGCCAAATGCTTTATGTTTATCAAATAATGAGCAAAGCATGTTTCCAAGTTGAGTTTTGGCAAGTGTTCCATTGCTTAAGGGGGATAAATTTTGAAATACACATCTTCAAATCACGTTAATCAAAAGCTAATCCAAGAAATATAAGTACAATTAATGCCAGAGAAGAAGCAGAGCATGCATTGCAAGATCAAAGCATTTATTTTGCCATCAATGACAAAGGGTGAGATTGTTGGCAATATGATTGTCATTAATGTCAAAAGAGAGATTATTGGCATTATGGATGTCATTGATGTCAGAGGATTAGACAGGATTAATGGAGAGAAGAGCATGTTTTACAATTGTACAATATAAGTTGCAATATTGTCATACTTTTACAGGGACCATTTCTAAACTATTTGCAAAGAATTTGATAGAATATATGTTATGGGTTTTTTAAGTGCATCTCATATATATGGTCCACATATTTAGATGAAGAGAAATGAGCCTAGAAATGAATTATCTTTACTCTTGGCCATTACTAGGGTTTCTCAATAAAACCCTATGGGTTTTAGTCATGGAGTTCACATGCACTTCTATTTTTGTGTTGACTAAATGTAGGCATGAACTAGTTTCTTAAGTTATAACTTAAGCATTCCTCATCATTGTGAAATTGGCCCCTTCAACCTAGTGATTACCGACTCAAAACAATGATCAAAGACTTTAATATTCCTAAGTCCTCAACTTAATATTTGTATGAGTTTGATCAACGATGAACACTTTATCACATGATGAAGATCCAATGAAATGTAGCAAAGTCAATAAGTTAAAGAACCTGAGAATGAACATGTTGATGACATGTGTCATTAAACAATAGATCTATGGTGCACTTTAAATTCAAATAATCAATGATCAATGTGAAGGTGCCAAGTGTCACAAGCATGACCACTAACAATAATGTGTAGAAGGCATGTGAGGGTGCTAAGTGTCACAAGTGTGAGCATTGACAACAATGTTCAAAAGACACATGAGGGTGCCAAGTGTCATAAGTGTAGGGACTAACAATGTGTAAAAAGTATGCAAGAGTGCTAAGTGTGACAAGCACAAACACTGACGTAATGTGCAAAAAGCACAAGAGGGTGCCAAGTGTCACAAGTGTAGGGACTAATAATGTGCAGAAGGCATGTGAGAGTGCCAAGTGTCACAAGCATGGGGACTGATAGTAAAGTGTTTAAAAGGCACACGAGAGTGCTAAGTGTCCTAATATTGAGAGACTGAGACAAATAACAATAGTTGTGTTTTAAAGTTGAAGTGTTAAAATTTAGAAGCTCACAAGGATCTAATGGAGCACATGAGTTTGATATAATGGTTGCATTTTAAAGTTGAGTCAATTAAATGAGAATCATCGAATCATGGCATGAAACTTAAGATCAATGGTCAGTATTTAAAGATATGTTCATCTCAATGGTCAAGTGACTAAACACTCAGGGAAGATGCATTTTTTGACATAGAGAATTATATAGATTGCTATAATCGATCCAAATTATGTAAAATGGCATGTATATCAAATATAAAGCCTAATATATGCTAAATATACTAAAATATGGTGGTGGTGCATGAATTCAAGAAGTGATAAACTTATTGTCACATATAGATGAACTAAACCCAAAAACATGATCGTGATGTGTTAATGACCAAGTGTGAACATAATGAAGATGTGAGACCTAGATATATATGTCATCTAGGATACATACAAAGTGCAAAAACATGTAGAATGAAGTCAAATTTAGAGAAAGAGAGGAAGAGAGATGTAGAGTAGAGCATGAGCAATTATAGAATAGGTCTATAACATAGAACTAGATTCATTTTTGAATCAATTTTGTAATCTAAAGTTGTAGCTCAATAATAGATCTGATTAGTAGGTGCCATCAAAAGAGCTGAGTTGGTGCTTAGTTAAAGAGTATGTGATTTTAAATCAAGGGATTGGTGTTTCCTTAGAGTTGGTGCCCTTAAACATTGTAACCAGTGAGGTTTTGATTATGAGGCTAGATTAGAACAGTAAATTCTAACATCTATTCTCACCGTAATTTTTTTCATATTGGGTTTTCCATGTACACTGAGTATTGTGTCTATTTATGTGTGTTTGATCTATGTATATACTTTTTAATTTATATTAAAAGTATTAAAAGACTAATTTTAATCAATCTATTGATTCACCCACCCTTTCAATAGATAGTTGTGTTCCAACAAGATCATCCATCAAGTTGAGTCTCTATGTAAAATATTGATATTTGGAGACCTTCCTTTGAGAAGTGCAATCAGGGTTATGCCTCTATTCAACCTTATTAGTGCATATTAGATAAGTGGAGGACATATTTTGGTGTATCACCTCAGTTAGATAGTTTTTTTTTCAGTTTATCTTGTTCTCTTTTTCCTTGCAAATTGCTAGTGTAGAGTAGAGATCCTAACTAATACATCAAGAGAAGATATCCCTTAGAATCTAGAGATTCAATTCATCTATTAGGCCACTCACAGCCTATGATTGTCTCCATGTTACTTCAGACTGTGAAGGCTTGAAACTACCTTCACAAGGGTGCAATTCTAGTAGATAACAATATCCTGTATAAGGTACACCTTGAAAGAAATTATAAAATGTCTCTTTTCAGAGATTAGATATTATTTTCATCAAGATGAAATACTAGAATCCATGGCTATGGTGTACCCTCAATACTTTAAAAATGTTAACTCATCAGAATTTTAGAATAAAATCAAAACCTTGGACCAACACTTTTGTAAGAGTGTAGAATTGAATGGTGAACAAATTGAAGACATTTTTGATTTTTCAAAGCTAAGTGAGCATTTTGTTCTATTTTCCATAATAATGTTAGAGCCAGTTAAAGTCTTGGATAATGATTTTAAAGATGGCTTAATCACTAGACTAGGGACAACTTTAAGTTTAAGTGAAATACTATGTGATGGTATCTCAGAATATTTTAATCTTGATAATTTATGCCAAACAATGATTTTGGGCTCAGTGGAAGATGATAGAATTTTTAGTGCATTGTGATTTTAAAGTAAAAGTTAAGAAACAAACTTAACAAAAATTTGGAGACTTGATTGAGGCTCTATACAACTAGATACAATGTCCTCAATTTTTCATTTGATAGAGATTTGATAATTTGACAGTCTACATTTGAAAGAAGAGGATTGACTAATAATTCTTCAAACACACAACACTCAAAGATTTTTTCAATACTAGATCCAAATCCAATAAATTTTAAAGAGAATGCGCATAAAAATTATCAAGAACAAAATTAAAAAAATTGACACATTGAAATTTGAAATTTAGGCATCTAAAATCCAAGGTTGATCAATGAAGGACAACGGATTTTGTGATTCCCAATAATTTTCCATAGATTCATGTAGCTAGATTGCATTTTGATAATTAATATTGGGTGACTCTAATTTTTATAGAAAAGAGTTAATGTTTGAATTAAAAAACATGTATTTTTGTGTTATGTTTGATTAAAAGAACATGTCTATAATAATTATAAACTCTATTATAGAGATGCATAAGTCTATTGTGGTGTTCTCTTATTATTTTATACCAAGTACACTTATTTTTGTGTGTTGTTTGATTACGAGAATATGTCTATAAAAATTGTAAACTCTATTATAAAGATACATAAGTTTATTGTGGTGTTTTCTTGTTATATTATACCAAGTATGTGTATTTTTGTGTTCTGTTTGATTAAGAAAACATGTCTTTAATAATTGTAAACTTTATTATAGAGATACATAAGTATATTGTAGTATTCTCTTGTTATTTTATACCAAAAACATGTATTTTTTGTTCTATTTGATTAAGAGAACATGTTTATAACATTTGAAAACTCTATTATAGAGATGCATAAGTATTTTGTGATGTTCCTTTTTTATTTTATACCTAACTTATTTGAGGTATCTATAGTGTAATGAACTGTATCTATATTAGAGCAACAACTTCACTTCCATTAAAATCTTTGTATAAATGATTATAAAAATCAAGAAAACCATCATATAAGTATTTGAGTAACTTTCATTAATCTCACAGGTGATGTGTTGGACCAACATTAAATTTTGCACTAGCCCTTCAATATGCTAGCACCAATTCACTAAAAAATGAGACACGATCTCAACCCCGATCCTTATAATTTTAATTCCACCTGCACTTTATTCAATACTAGAAATAAAATATACGTTAGATTTGAGAATTTAAGATGTGAAGTCATTTATGTCATTAACCTCTTTTAACACTTCCTAGTTTTTAAAGCCTTGAAGACGTAGCAATTTTAACTTACAAATTTGTAATTATAGTTTTAGTTATTTATTTTAAATTTTTTAGTTATAAAAAGAAGAGCATGTTTGTTTTACTCGATTTTATAAATGTGTTAAAGATCAGTTGTGACTTATGACACAATACACTTAAGATAATGATTATATTTTAGTTGTCATTGTTTGTTAATTGAAATAAAAATATTTGAAAGGCCATTACTAATTATGTATATGGTTAAGACATTTTGGTAGACCTTATCATTATTGGTTATGGATATGGTTAGGACATTTGAAAGACAATGTTTTAAACAAATGTCTTTAAAAAATATTTTTTAGGGAACTTATCATTATATTTATTCATTTCAAGATAGACGACAGTGCATGCAAACAATTGCTCTCAGTATTCAAAATAAAAAAACATAAATCCATATATTAAAATCACAAAAAAACTAACTTAAAAATTATTTGTATCTTCATTTTCAACCTCTTATCTCAATATTTTGACTACTAGAGCTTCGCTTCCACTAATAGCTTACATCAATGAATAGAAAAATTGAGAAATTGTCACATATATATTCAATCAACTTATTTATACTCGAATACATATACCTCTCTATAATAGAGTTTATAATTGTTATAGACACATTCTCTTAATCAAACAAAAGACTAAGAGTAGTTATTTGCATGCATAGTTGTTTATCTTGAAATGAATAAATATAATGATAAGTTTCTTAAAAAATATTTGTTTGAAGATATTTGTTTGTCATCCTCACTCTTCATAGTTGTCTTTCCCTATAGTCCCATAGTCGGTTTATATTCTATACTCTGATATTTTGTCACAATTTTTGTTATACTCAGTTTATTATATTATCTAATTGGACTTCACCACATACTTATTTTAAATAAACAAGAAATTATTTTTCTCTGAGAAATAATAACATACAAGATATTTTAAATAATATAGAAATAACAAACTGAATAAATGCAACAGATACTCATGATCATACTGTATTTTGTTTTTAGATGTTTATAGTAATAATTATATTTTGGTTGGCATAGTTTGTTAATTGAAATAAATAAATATTTGAAAGACCAATATGGATATGGTTAAGGCATTTTGGTGGACCTTATTATATAGTTTATAATTTTAAAACAATGAAAATATTTTAAATATTTTTTTAGTTGTGTCATCCTTGCTTTTCATAATTGTATTGCCCTACGGCCCCATAGTCGGTTTATACTCTATACTCTGATTTTTTGTCATAATTTTTGTTATACTCAGTTTATTATATTATCTGGTCGGTCTTTACCACATACTTATTTTAAACAAACAATAAATTGATTTTCTCCGAGAAATAATGACATGCATGATACTTGTTCTAAACAATGCACAAAAAACAAATTGAATAAATGCAACAGAGTCTCATGATCATATTGTATTTTATTTTTAAATATTTAAGATAATAATTATATTTTGATTGGTATGGTTTGTTAATTAAAATAAAAAATATATTTGAAAGACCAATGTGGACATGGTTAAGACATTTTGACAGAGCTTATTATATAGTTTATAATTTTAAAACTATGAAAACGTTTTGAATATTTTTTCAGTTATGTCATTCTTATTTTTTATAATCTTACCTTATGGGCCCATAGTTGATTTATACTTTATACTCTTATTTTTTGTCATTGTTTTTGATATACTCAGTTTATTATATTATCTAGTTGGTCTTTACCACATACTTATTTTAAACAAATAAGAAATTGATTTCCTCTGAGAAATAATGACATGCAAGATATTTTTTTTAAACAATGCACAAAAAATAAATTGAATAAATGCAATAGAACCTCATGATCATACTATTTTTTTTAAATGTTTAAGGAAATAATTATATTATGGTTGGTATGGTTTGTTAATTGAAATAAAAAAATATATTTGAAATGCCAAAATGGATATGGTTAAGACATTTTAACAAACCTTATCATATAGTTTATAATTTTAAAACAATGAAAATGTTTTGAATATTTTTTTCAATTATGTCATCCTCGTTTTTTATAGTCGTCTTGCCCTATGGCCCCATAGTTAGTTTATACTCTATACTCTAATTATTTGTCACAATTTTTGTTACACTTAGTTTATTATATTATCTGGTTGGTTTTTTGACTTTGAGAGACTTACAAAGGTTTGTACTCAATTTATACTTAGTCATATGGCCATCAAATTTAGCACTTAAAAAAGATAAATTTAATTTTTAAAAAGGATAAATTTAATCGTTAAAAAGAAAGAACTATATTTAAGATCTCAACTTTAGACTTCTCATCCTCTAACTCCTTTCTCCATTGGGTTTTAAATTAACACAAATTATCTCTTGTAAAATAAATCTACATAAGTGCTTCAAATTGCTTAAAACCCTAGAACCAAGAACCCTAAAATCTAAATTCATATAACTTCATTTTTGTTAAAATTTTATTCTTTTATGGTCTTGGGAATTAAAAAACGAGCAACAGTTGCAAGAGGATGCCAAGGAGGAGTCTAAGCAGCGAATATGAAGTACAATCCAAGTAAGAAATATGAGCCCTACATGTCATGGGAATTATGAAGCAAGTGACAATTGCAAGAAGAAGCCAAGGAGTCTAAGCATCCAACAATGAAGTACAATCCAAGTAAGAAATACAAGTCTTACATGTCGTGGGAACCCTGAAGCAAGTGACAATTGCAAGAGGAGGCCAAGGAGGAGTCTAAGCAACCAACAATGAAGTACAATCCAAATAAGGAATATAAGTTGTACATATCTGTAAATATTTTCACACTTTTAATGAATTTTTCCTATCTTTTAAGGGATTTGAACTATTGTCATGTTATTTTTTCATCAGATCTTTGCTCGCAAAACCCTTTTTTTTCTTATATCAAAACCCTTAATATTAGACACAATTTGGTTATCACCACGGGATTGTTTGTTTAGTAATGAGATCAACGAGATCTTTGAATTTGTTTTGGATTGTTTGTTTAGTAACAAGATCAACAAGACCTCAAAAATCTTGTGAATGCGTGTCTGGGCATTGATATGACGATGACTTTTTTTCAAAGTCGTACACACTTGCTTAGGGTTTAGGTTTGGGATGGGTCTTTAGCAATTCTTATTCGTGTTATCTCTCATGTCCTCTTTGTTTGGATTTATTCATTTAGGCAAGTGTTTGAAATGGCTGGACTACCCTTAATTTCATAGGGCAAAGCAAAATAGTTGTTCTGAAAAACTTAGGGTATTCATTGATCATAATCGTTATTCTACCTCAAGCATATTTGGTTCTTAGGTTCTTCGCCATCTAATTTGATGATAAACTACAAAATGGTTAAGGCACAACCCAATTTGAACTTTCTCCTCATTTGAGTCAAGTTTAAGGCCTTTCTTTCCCTTCTTGCAAATTCCTTGAAATTCCTCCTTTTCAAACTTTTTTCGACTATTACTTTAAAGGGGCAATCTTGGCCCAGATGACTATAGACATGGCACATTGAGCACCGAAAAGGAAGGTTTCTATAGTCAAGGGCTTGCTCAAACATGTCTCCTTATGAGGATTTTAACTCAACTCTTCTAGGAAGGGGTTTACTCACATCCATTTGAACACAAATTTTAGCACGAACAATATGTTTTTTGCTACAATTGTTAGTGGAAATGCACATTATTTCCTTGAGGGAGTTAGCAATCTAAGTAAGAATGGAGTCTAGCCACAGATGTACAAGGAGGTTAAATAATCTTACCAAAACTGGGGTTACCTTTGGATCTTCTTGCGTAACGTTAAAATTGGGGTTCCATGGCATCATGAATAGTCTTGATCTACTAGAAAACTAGGGCCCCTGCTCAAATGTTTGAGCTTAGTCTTCTTCGGAAGTGAAAACAAGAATGAAGAAGGCTCTTGAACCATGACAAATATCCACCTAACCCTTTACTTTCCAGTGCCTTGAAATCCAAGTTTGCAACACTTGCTCATGTCGCCCCCAACTCGTAACCTTGCAAATCAAGTCCACTTTAGTCAAGGGAGCCATTTCTAGTTCCACTTCATTATGATCAAATGTAATAATTGGTTCTTCCTCTACTACAATGATGAAACTAAATTTCATCTAAAGACTTTCATTCATTGCATTGTTAACATGTGCACATAAATTTGTAATAAGTTTAGATATCTTAACAACACCATGAAATAAACCTTTAATATCCATAAACAACTAAAATAAAAAATGACTTGCATAGCAAAATCAATTTTTTTAATAATATAAACCAATAATAATGGCCTAAAATGACAACGGTTTCTAAACCCTTATATGTAAACGTGCTCTAACAGTGCTAAACTAACTCCACAGCAACTATATTTCGTGTCAACTTTTAACATTAAAAGAGACCAAAAATAAATTTTAAAATATAACACATTCATTTTTCCTATTAAAATTGCTGAACTCATTACATTTCAGCAATTGCACAGAAATATAAGTTATTTAAGTCCCCAATTATTCATATAACCAAACTGGGTGGGAACATGCCAACACGATTAATACCTTGGTGTCTCTAAAACAAGTGCGCCTAAGAACAAAAACGCTCATTGTTTCATCTCGAACACATTTCTGGATTGATTTTGATTTAGCATCTCAGGGTCTCCAATTTAGGTCAAGGCAAATAAAGCAATTTCGGTGTAGTACTGTGTACCTTTTTTAAAAGTTGCAGTTTGAGAGAGAGATTGATTACCGTGTCGGTGGAAGGAGTTATCCCGTTTGACCCTCGACCTTTCCCATCACATGATTTTTTAACAATGATTATGCATCATTTACATTTCAAAAGCTTAGATAGATAGCTTCATCCTTTCGGGAAGGAAGCGCCAAATCGAATACGTCTAATCTATTTTATGACAGGGCTGGAAAAGATTTTTCATGGTTGACGTCGCTGTGAGGGCATAAATGTTTTATGACCGGTCTCCCTACTACATTGCTCTTCAAAATCTATGACCGTAAAATTTTTAATGAAAATAAAAGACTCAATATATATTTACTGTAATGTAATCCGTCAGCATTGTTCACACTCCACCCTAATTTTACCCTCGGTTGGGCGAATTTCCTAAGATTCGAATACGGCACTCAGAATTTGGCCCTTTCATCCTATTCGAAAGAATCTCAAAAAGTTTAAACGCGTTCATACGGCCCTCAAATTTTACCGACATGAATCGATTGATAAATAAGTACGCCCAGAAAAGATTTAGGGCTGAAGTGTTCGATCCACCGACTTTCTGAACACATCATTTATTCTTGACTGTGACACCAGCTTCCGCTTCAGAACCCACACTATGCGAACATATTATCCAATACCATTACGCGTTTCCCCTTCCTACAGAAACCGCAGTGCATGGCAGACAGGACTCGACCCAGTGCGCCATTCTCTAAACGCAACTCATTACAAATTTACACCACATTTACGGCGGTCCACACCGACTCTGCCACTTCGCACGCCAAGACAAGCCGTCACCATGTCACGGGCTCATTTCCTTTCCCTCCCTTTTTTTAGTCCCTACGAATTTGAGATGCTTCGATCGATAGTGGCCACCGATTCCCAAAAAATATCAGATCATTAAAGGAAATGTACGTACGCGGCAATGTGCGTCACGACTCACAGGAAAACTTTACCTTATAAAATGATGCTCCTTCCCTAGTCCTCCACTCGTAAGAAGGCATCAGGTCGCCGGGTCGAGCCAAGATATTTACTATGGCGGCTTTTAATAAATGCAGTATTTTTGTTGCGTTGCTCTGCGTTTGCGTTTTCACTATGCACGTATCGTCGGCTCGACTTTCGACGAAATCGCGATGGATTGTGGATGAAGAAGGCGGAAGAGTAAAGCTGGCGTGCGTAAATCTGGTGTCTCATCTTGAGCCCATGGTCACGGAGGGGCTAAACCGCCAGCCGCTTAAATACATTGCGAACACAGTAACTTCGCAGGGCTTCAACTGTGTGCGGCTTACCTGGGCGATCTTTATGGTGATGAAGCCGGAGTACCAAAACCTCACGGTCACATCGTCTCTGATGGCTCTGAATCTCAGCGATGCAGTAATCGGCATAAGAACCAACAACCCGGAGCTGGCGGACCTCAGCCTTCTAGAAGCTTTTAAGAAAGTGGCACAGGAGCTGGGGGAGGCGGGGCTGATGGTCATAGTGGATAACCATGTGAGTAAGCCCCAGTGGTGCTGCGGCCTCAACGACGGCAACGCCTTCTTTGGGGACGAATACTTCGATGCGCAGGTGTGGATTCAGGGGTTGTCCACCATGGCCTCTGCGGTCAAAAACATTGGTGCTGTAGTAGGCATGAGCCTGCGTAACGAGCTGCGCGGGCCGAGGTCGAATTCCGCCGACTGGTACAAATACATGCAGGCGGGCGCCGAGGCCGTCCATGCCGCTAACCCTGACGTCCTTGTCATTCTCTCGGGGCTCAATTATGATTCTGACTTGAAATTCCTGGCGTCAAAGCCCGTTAATTTAGGGTTTACTAACAAAATTGTCTATGAATTGCACTGGTATTCTTTTACCGACGGAAGTGCCTGGCAGAGGAGTAATGTCAACCAGCTCTGCGGGGCCGTCACGGCGCGGATAAACGACCACGCCGCTTTCGTCGTCAAACCCAGCAGCATCAATGCGCCGTTGTTTATCAGCGAGTTCGGCATAGATGAGAGGGGAGTGAGTGTGAAAGATAACAAGTACATAAATTGTTTTTTGGCATTTGCCGCCGACGGAGACTTTGAATGGGCGCTGTGGACGCTGCAGGGGAGCTATTATATTCGCAACAGCCAGCCAGGGTTTGAAGAAACGTACGGCATTTTCAATGCCCGCTGGGACGACCTTCGGAATCCTGCCTTTCTTGCAAGATTGAAGTCCATACAGCAACCGTTTCAGGGTATTTAAGTTTAAGTTTCATATATACATCAATTGGCGGTGGGAAAAAAAATTAAAAAACAAGGTTTTTTGATATTTATAAATAAGATTTTGATATATAATTTGGTGTGTTTTTGTTTGAATGTGGTTCAGACCCTTTTTCCTTGGAAGAAGCTTCGAACCAGATAATATACCATCCGGCAAGCGGTCTTTGCCTGGCGGCGGCGGAAGAAACAGGAGGCGTGAGTCTTGATTCCTGTAACAGCCCCGCCTTGTTTACGTTCAAGTCTTCTGAGGGAGCGCTGGGGCTTTCGGAAAAGTCCACGTGTATAGCAGCGCAAGGATATGGGAAGGATGCTCTGCTGTCTGCGCAGTGCGCTGATCTGAATTCTACGTGGCGGGTTGTTTCGAGCTCGAAACTGCAAATTGCTGTCAATGGCAGCAGCGAATTGTTGTGTTTGGACGGGAGTTCGAGTCCCCGAGTGACAACGAACAAGTGCCAAGATGATGATCCGGAGTTGCAATGGTTCAAGGCCATTCAAGCTAATAATAGAAAATCTTACTCCAACAAAAGTAAGTGAAAAAGACCAAAATATCGTTAGCGATCGCAAGATTCATCTAAAATGTGAGCTCAAATAAATATTTATTAACTAGAAATATATAGTCTGGAAGTGGTGTCATTAATATACAGAAATGCAGAGCACCACAAAAGTGGGGTGCGTAAGATGTAAAGCACATCTCATTTTCCAAATGTTCTTAAAAGCTTGCTTAATATGATGGAATTATATTGAGAAAAGCTTGATTAATTTGATGGAATTATATTCACAAAAGCTTTAAAAATATGGGTAAGTTGCTTGGTATGAAAAGGTTAAGTTCCCCAATATTACATCAAAGAGTTATTGGAGAATCACTCGAGTCTTAGAAGTGTCTCATATTCATCACATATTTTTTAATCATTTGGGTTTTACAAGTCTCTCTCACATCACATGTTTTCTAATTATTTTTCGAGTGTAATAAATGTCCCGTGACTAACAAGATTCACTGCACTGTCCATCTTTTTTTTTTGGGTCTTCTTTCACATTAATTTACTTTGTTGGATTGTTACATGTTACTTTCCATTTATAATAAGGTTAACTAGTGTGGGTCCTTTTTAATTATAATATTTTATTTTGTTGAAATGTTAAATGTCACATTTCATTTATTTATTAATATATTGTTTTATCTATTTTAATTTCTTTTTTCTTTTAATTTTTATTTTAAAAAAGTATAGTGTAAATATTTTTTCACTTATTAAAGTTTTTATATTAACTTTGTCATATACATTGTATTTTGTAAAAAGAAAAAAATTGATAAAATTAATTTTTCTAAATTTTTATGGGTGAAATCACAATGACAACTAATTTCATGAAAAAAATAAATTTAAAAATCTATCAAATAGAAAATGGAGGAAAAAATGTCCATCAAATTCATTGATTTTTTATATCATTTTATTTTAAAAACCTTTTATTAAAACAAACATTTTGCCACATAAACACCTTATGCAATCAAAGATTAAAAACAAATGGCCACTCTTTTTTTTTTTTTCAAAAACTTTTTGTTAATTATTTATTTATTTATTTTTTACCACAACACTTAAATGCAATCAAAGATTAAAAACAAATGGCCACTCTAAATCTACAATCTTGCATTGATACTTTATAATTATTTATTATTGAAAACCTTTTCAAATTAAAATAATAAAACAATGTGATACAAAAACGATTCATATAGAAAAGTGAGTAGAATAAGTCACAACTTTGAAAGGCACATTGGTCAAGGTTGAAAAATTATATCATTGATTTAATAAATCAAAGCATTGTAAAGTGATCTACATAATACATACACTAAATAGTGGGAGCAATGATAAAAGATGGAGGGGAGAATCATCGAGCTTTTCACCTCGACCTCCCCAACCATTTGTTGGAGGTCTGTAGTATCAAGAACAGGGGACATTCATCTATTTCCATTATTTTTATCCTTGAATTATCTTAAGTGGGAGAAATAACAAAAGTCAAATGAGGGAACTTCCCTTCTTGTGGCGTGGACGACCCCAAGTCAAGGGCACTAACACCTCTGACATCCTTATCAATGCCACCACTTTTGCCTTCCTAGAGAATACCACTAGCACTTCCATGGCCACAAATTGAGGTCTCGAACTCAAAGATGGAAAATATCTCTAAAGAGAACCACTGTGGCCCCTGTTGCATGTCCAAGTCCTTTATTGTGGCTCATGCTTACGGTCCTAAGGGGACGATCAACAACGGGGAGAGTTTGGAGGAACTCTACTAATTGCACAGGGGGCACTACCCCAATGATTAGATAGCGTTTGAAGGTGGGTAAGCCCCAGATGAACTTTCTTAATTTGAACTTGATTTTAAGCGTGACATTATATAACACAAGGTAAAAGTAACATCATTTTTTGTAACAACCTCAATGGGTTTGACATAGAAAAATGTGATAGTTTTTTTTAAAAAAAATTTGATCAACGTATTCATTAAAATTCAACACGAGAATTTAATTAGTGATCCATATATAACACTCTAATGCTGTTAATTATAAATAAACATGTGACATGTAACAGTCACTGATCATTATCAACATATGAAACACATCATAACTAAATATAGAAAGTAATTACAAATGCCCAGTCATAGTTGGTACAATGATACAACAGCTACCAAGTATAAATAAGTAAATAATTACATTTCATCAAGTGTAATATCTCAATAATAATAAATACAATACAATGTACAAGATACAAAATTTCACTAAGCATGAGTTTTCGAACTCCAGTGTCTTTGTCAATCTCAAGTGTCATCTCCAAATAAGTTCTTTTGTAGAGAGGGAGAATATCATCCAAGCGCTTTGCCACATCAACCATGGACCATTCATTTTTGACACAATTCTTCATAAGGGAATGCCCCTCCTTTCACGAATGAGTAGATAGTGATGGGGCAAGAATGCAGAGAGACAAGCTAATACCCATGTGCTGTATGATTTCTAAAAAAACATGCGATGTACCATAAATAAATCTGTTATAACAAGGTATCACACAAACATGTAAATAATACACATAAAATGACAATGTCTTACTAACATTACTTTGGCCAAAGTTTTCAATAGTTATTGATATCTAGGATCAATAAATTTCATACACACCACTTGATCAGATTATCTTAATTTGACATTGTGATGTTAGTAAGCTAGTGAAGTCCGTCTCACTACTTACTCAGTACCAACAAGGTAAGATTTGATTAACATATATATAAAACCAACATATTCATACAAATTACTTCTTACTGGAAATCACAAAACATACTCAACGCAAGAATAATGAAATGCATACATTTACTCTGTCAAACGTATGAATGAATCTCCACAACATCATTTATTATATAATTAATTAGCAAATAAGTATAGATTATACCAATTAGGTATATTATATATATTAGAATGCATATTCTAATTTTTGTAAGCATACACAATAAAGTACTTCCTACTAGCTGTCATAAAACATGTTATTCATAGAAATAACCAACACACACACATTTAGTCTATCAAATGTATGAAAGAATCCAAACATAATAATTATAGTTTGTACCACTTAGATATAACATACATTTAGACTATAGTTTTCAAATAAAATACAATGCAAAATCCTATAATATCATAGTTCATTGTACATGAGCACACTACTCAATCACGAACAATTAGTGTTATAATTTTCAAAATCAAAAGTCTCATAATATTAAGCAAATAAGTACGGTTTATACCAATCGAGAATATCTTATGTTTAAACTGTGTAATCTAATCTCTGTAAGTATATTTAAATACATAATATATTCTATGACAAGCAATATACCATAGTCTATCAATTTCTATGGATACACTACTCCATTTCAACACCCAGTCATAATAAGAAAGCCACAATTCACACGAGAACATAATCTTTCGTTTGAAAAAATTGTTATATTTTCGAGAGCTATAAGTATACATAAATAGTTTTTCCATTCTTCAAGAATCTACAACTTAGTTTTTACCAATCAAAAGAACTATAACTTATAGGCAAATATCACAATGCATTAATATATGCTACGTATAAGCACTTGTGCATATCAATATATTTATAATATGTACCACACACAAATTTTCAATATTGTATTTATATATATCAATAGTCAGTCATAATATTTTCAAGAATAAGATAACTCATAACCAAGTTATACTTTGTATGAACATAATTTAAACAATTTATTATGTTTTGAAGAGACTATATTCATATGGTTATAGTTTCCTGTCCCTCGAAATCCTATAACTTGTTAACAATCCATTAATTGTAGATATAGGCATATAACCCAACACACCTATATAAGTTATATATTTATAAGCATACTTGAATCTGTATAAAGATATATTTCTTATACATACACCCTTGTACATTTTTAACTGTATCTGTATTATGTATTGCATACATGTATTCAACAATATATAAATATTGTGAATGTTAATAGTCATCTAAAATTTTAATCAATGACTTATATGATTTTTGACAACCGATATAATTTCGTATAGACAATTTATATTAAAATATTGATATTCCTAAAATATTAATGAATCAAATGTTATAGTCAATAGACTACATATCCACATTTTACTCTTAAGTCAAATTGACCCCCAATTTTATCATACAAACACTCACACTGTTCGGGGTTATATAATCTATGGTTTGAGTGGCGAATTTACATAGTCTTGAGAATTCATCTATTTATTATTTTCGTTGGGAACCGAGACTTTTAAACTGGTTTTTCCCAAATTAGGCGATAAATAATACTCAACCATTGACATTCTAAATGTTTTAGGCAGATCAAAGAATAATGCAGAGATCTACACAGGTGCAAATTGCAAAACCGTTCCATGCAATCTTACCCTGCAAATTGGTCTTGCCTATGAATAAGTAGTTTTGCAACTGCCCAAGCAGTTTTATGATTGCCCCTTGTAGTCTTAAAAAAAATAACAATATTGCTTCCAGTCCCTCGAAGGAAATGAAAAGATGAATGTGAAAGTGAAGGTTCATGGGCATCTCTAAAATTTTGTATCACAACCTTATCCCTTCACAAATGTCATGACTCTACCAATTCTATAAATATGTGTTAGAAGCCGTGAGGGATAGGAAAAAGATTAAAATTTATTCACATCTTTTTCTATACCATTGATGCGCTCATCGTATTTATCCAGATTGCATATATAATTGCTATATAAATAACTCATGTAATACTGTATTTACTAGGTTGACCTCATATACCATTAATGTATATAATTCTTTGTGTATCCTAAAGATATGATTCACTACATATTAAATCACTGTTTAAATATGGATCATTGTTTATATTAAATATGGATCATTTTATTTTTATATTCCATTGAATTATTCCTGTAAAGTCAATATAGATCACTACAATTTAATACTTCATCTATATCTAATGCATGCAATGATTCTTTCCTAAATGTTATAACTTCACAATATTCTTTCATACAACGATAATGTATATAATTTTCATGTATATACTAAGTGGATATCTAGTAGTTATTTCTTAGATTACAATGAATATATAGTAGGTACAAGATACATATCAATAAGCCAATTGTTATCTCTCATACATAAATCGCTGTTAACTATGAATAAACATGTCACATCTAACAGTCACTGATCATTATCAACATATGAAACACATCATAATCAAATATGAAAAGTAATTACAAATATCCAACCACGGTTGGTACAATGATCCAACCATTGCCGCCAAGTATAAATAAGTAAATAATTACATATCATCAGGGATAATATCTCAATAATAATAAATACAACACAATGTACAAGATACAAGATACAAAATTCTACTAAGTATGAGTTCTCAAACTCCAGTATCTTTGGCAATCTCAAGTGTCATCTCTAAATAAGTACTGCTGTGGGGAGGAAGAACATCATCTGGGTGCTTTTATACACCAACCATGGAGCATCGATTCCTCACACAATTTCTCATCAGGAAATTCTCCTCCATGAATGAGTAGATAGTAATGATGCAAGAATTCAGAGAGACAAAATAATACCTATGTGCTGTATGATTTAAAAAAAAAATGCGATGTACCATAAAGAAACCCATTATAACAAGGTATCACATAAACATGTAAATTATAAACATGAAATGACAATGTCTTACTAACATTACTTTGACTAAAATTTTCAATAGTTATTGATCTTTAAGATCAGTCAATTTCATACATAGCACTTTATCAAATTACCTTCATTTGATATTGCGATGTTAGTAAGCTAGTGAATTCCGTCTCACTACTACTCAGTACCAAAAATGTGAGATTTGATATATATATATATATATATATATATATATATATATATATATATATATATATATAACCAATAGATTCATACAAATTACTTCTTACTAGCAATCACAAAACACATTCAACACAAAAATAATTAAATGCATACATTTAGTTCATTAAACATATGAATGAATCTTCACAATATCATTTATTACCTAATTAATTAGCAAACAAGTATAGATTATACCGATTGGGTATATTATATATATTAGAATGCATATTTTATTTTTCATAAGCAAACATAATACAATACTTCTTATTAGCTATCATAAAACATGTTATTCATAGAAATAACCAACATGCATACATTTAGTCTATCAAACATATGAATGAATATAGACATAATAATTATAATTTTTGCCACTCAGGTATAACATACATTTATACTGTAGTTTTCAAATAAAATACATTGCGAAATCCCATAAGAACATAGTTCATTGTACACGAGCACACTACTCAATCAAGAACAACTAGTCTTATAATTTCAATAATCAAAAGTCTCATAATATTAAGCAAGTATGGTTTATACCAACCTGGTATATCCTATGTTTAAACTGCATAATCTAATCTTCGTAAGTATATTTAAATACAAAATTATTCTATGACAAAAAATATACCATAGTCCATCAATTTTTATGGATACACTACTCCATTTCAAAACCTAATCATAACAAGAAATCCACAATTCTCATGAGAACATAATCTTTTGTTTGTATAAATTGTTATATTTCAGGGAGTTGTAAGTATACATAAATAGTTTTTCCATTCTTCAAGAATCTACATTTAGTCTTTACCAATCAAAATAACTATAACTTATAGGCACACATCACGATTGACTAATATATGTTATGTATAAGCACTTGTGCATATCAATATACTCTTAATATGTACCACACATAAGTTTTCAATACTGTATGTATATATATCAATAGTCAGTCATAATATTTTCAAGAATAAGATAACTCATAACCAAGTTATACCTTGTATGAACATAATTCAAACAATTTATTATGTTTCAAGGAGACTATATTCATATGGTTATAGTTTCATATCCCTCAAAATCATATAGCTTGTTAACAATCCTTTAATTGTAGATATAGGCATATAACTCAACACACCTATATAAGTTATATCATTATATGCATATTTGAATCTATATAAAGATACATTTCCTATACATACACCCTTGTACATATTAACTGTATCCGTATTATGTATCACATATATGTATTCAACAATATATAAATATTGTAAACATCAATAGTCATCTAAAATTTTAATCAATGACTTATATGATTGTTGACAACCGATATAATTTTCTATTGACAATTTATATTAAAATATTGATATCTTTAAAATATTAATGAATCAAATGCTATAGTCAATAGACTATACATATCCACATTCTACTCTTCTTAAGTCAAATTGACCCCCAATTTTATCATACAAACCCTCACACTGTTCAGGCTTATATAATCTATGGTTTGGGTGATGAATTTACATAGTCTTGAGAAACCACCTATTTATTATTTTCATTAGGAATCGAGACTTTTAAACTGAGTTTTTTCCAAATTAGGTAATAAATAATACTCAACCATTGAAATTCTAAATGTTTTAGGTAAGTCAAATAATAATGCAGAGATCTACTCATTGGTGCAAATTGCAAAACCGTCCCATACAATCTTACCCTACAAATTGGTCTTGCCTATGAATATGTAGTTTTGCAACTGCCTAGGCAGTTTTGTGATTGCCCCTTACAGTCTTTAAAAAAAATAACAATATTTCTTCCAATCCCTCAAAGGAAATGAATTGACAAATGTGAAAGTGAAGGTTCATGGGCATCTCTAAAAGATTGTTTCACATCCTTATCCCTTCACAAATGTCATGGCTCTACCAATTCTATAAATATGTGTTAGAAGTCATGATGGATATGAAAAAGATTAAAGTTCATTCACATCTTGTTATATACCATTGATGTGCTCATTGCATTTATCTAGACTGCATATATAATTGCTATATAAATAACTCATGTAATACTGTATTTACTAGGTTGACTTTATATACCATTAATGTATATAATTCCTTGTGTATCCCAAAGATATGATTTGCTACATATTAAATCATTATTTAAATATGGATCATTGTTTATATTAAATGTGGATCATTGTATTTTTATATTCCATTGACTTATTCTTGTAAAGTCAATATAGATCACTACAGTTTAATACTCCATCTATATCTAATGCATGCAACAATTCTTTCCTAAATGTTATAACTTCAAAATATTATTTCATACAATGATACTGTAAATAATTTTCATGTATATATTAAGTGGATATCTAATAAGTATTTTTGAGATTACAGTAGATATATAGTAGGTACAAGATATATATATATATATATATATATATATATATATATATATATATATATATATATATATAAAGCCAATTGTTATCTCTTATACATAAATCACTGTATACCCTTCTACATATAGGTTCTGTAATATTGTGCCTAGAATATAAATAATAATAGTAGAAGTAGCAACGATATATATTAATAAATAACGATGTTATACTATGTTTATGAATCACTGTAGTCATTTATAATTTGTTGTATATATTATTTTTAGTACTATCAAGAATCGTTGCCTAGATGTATACATATATATCGCTATACAAATTTCTCAATTGCATTGTTGTAACATAGTCTAACATTAACACTTTCAATTTTATATTCTTTCAACATTTTAATATCATTGCATATGAATCGATAGATATTCCCCTATGTAATATTTGTGCTATATTATTATATATATCAATGGATAAGAATATTACACACATTTTACAATGTTATGTATATCGCCATATAATGCTATGATGTATTATATCATTGTATAATACACTAATTTATAATACATTAATTTTATGATGGCTTAGTCTAACTAACTAACAATGTATTTTGATTTAAAGGTATGGTGATTGCACTTGGTCTGTTAACATGTCACAAAGGAAGGGAGCTTGTTCAAATTGACTGGGCATTTAACAAATTTAAAAGTATAGTCACCACCATTGCCGGTTAAGATATGCATAACAAAACAATTGTATAAAATCGCTACATATGCATATACAAAATTTAAATAACAACACCTACTTGTCTAAGGTGTCAAAAATGTTTGATCTGGGCAAAATCCCTCATTTTCCCCCTCCTTCCTTTTTTTCCTCCTTTCTTCTCTTCTTTTTCTTTCTCTACTCTTCTCTTATTTTCACTCCATGTTGTGCCCATCTCTCCATTTTGTTCCTTTAAGGAGTATGGTGCTTTATTTTTAAGATTTGTTTCTTTTTGTTTTTTTCATGATTTTTCTAATTTTTAATGTTTTTCTCTTTTTTTATTTCCTTTTTCTAAATATATACTTTCCATAATCTCTTTTGGTATAATTTTTTTTTTAAGTATAAAATATAATTACTTTATTTACTTTATGAGGCTTTACATATTTTTATTTTTTAATTTTTTAATAATAATTAATTATTTAGTACAAATAATTCATCATAATGACTTAGTAATAATGCTACTAATAGAAGTCATTAACATTCTAAATCAATAATGAACTAAGCAATAAATCACATGAAGTTTATTCCACACACGAGGTTGATTCCACACACGCAATAAATTAAGCTAACATACAACTAACCATTATCTAAATGCAACACCATAAACACACTAATGCTAATAATTCAAACCATGCATCTAATATATTTTATTGTATATGGTGTGTGTAGGGTTCTAGTCATTCCTTTATCGTCCCCCAACATCTCCATCTACACCACCCTCTTCGATGATGCTCTCCTTCCATTACGTTCTGAGAGATGAATCTCTCCTACGTCTAACTCATGACAAGCAGGTAGCTAGTCCATAATATCATGACATGTATATCATAAAATACTACTGAATAACAAGTCAACATGATTACAACGTAAATAATATACATTACAACTAACTCTTAATAATGAAATCATATAGTCAAAGCATTATTAAACTGCCCTATAATAATATATAATTAATAGTTTTGTTAAATAATAAAAAAATAAATTTTCAACTATAAATATCGACAGATAATCAAGTAAGTTTGATTAACAAAAAAATCATAATGTAACATCCTTCCCTGCTAAAGCTAGTCATTATCCCAGATGCCACTTATTCAAAAATAAGTTTTGAATTAAACATATTGTTTAGTAGAAAACAATATAGTATGAAATATTAAATCAAGAAAATAAAAGTGAAATTTGCTTGTAGAGCTCATCATAGTCCTCTAAAGTAGCACTATTATCAGAGTATTGGTCATATAAGACCTTGTATTGTGACATCTCCCTATTATGTAAACAAAGTTTTTAAGTGTCACTTTGAATGGTTCTATCATGACCACCCTGAGGTCTAAAACTGACAAGACAAGCCTATATGCTACATGACTGACCACTTATGATACCTCAAAGGGTCCCACATATCTCAGTGATAATTTCACTAAATTTTCAAATTTAATCTTCACCCATAAGTACATGAAATTATCAGAATAGCTAAAAACAAATATCTAGGGAGAGTTACACAAAGCCTCCTAGCCCCTCTGCAAGTCTCTCTAACCTAGAGAGTGTTTTTCTCATTCTAGATAAAAATGCTTAGGGTACCTGAAAAGAACGATAGGTATAAGTCAATACCATTGCTAATCCACATATATATTGTTAAGTATGAGATGTCAATATTGTCACTACTCCACATAGCTCCTAACAAGTACAATGATGAATAGGAACTGAAAATAATATATTTTCAATGTATACAAAATTAAAGAATAAATATTCTTCAGTATACATGTGTATAACTATACAACTAAATTTGATAAGTCCTGCTTGCCAAATCCTAAATTCGATAAACTCCCCTTGTCGGATCCAAACTCAGTAACTACTAAATCAATGTGAGCCTAACTAGGATATACTCTATCTCTTATTACTCACATTCCTAATTCACCAATCATCCCTTAGGTCTCCTTGACCTAATGACCTCCAAAATGTGCACATTATTTAATGAATCACAAATCCATACAAATGTTCCATTATTACATTAAGTTGTCATAATTAGCATCAAATTTTATAGCTTAACCTATCTCTGTTATATTCATAATTAAGAGGAATTAATGTTAAAATTAACATAACAACAAAGGCCAAGGATCACATCATACTTATAACTTTATAAAAGGAACAAGCAAGACAATGCCTCCCTGCTTGCTTGATTAGTTATGCAATAGGTTATAAGCTATCACAACCCCTTAGACTAATAAGATGTTATGTACATCTTATTTCAAATCACTCTAGGTGAAAGGTACATAAATAAATCATCAAAACAACATGTTTTAATCAAGATGAAAATAATACCAATCTAATCAAGGGTAAATCATATCATAATGATTATAGTCAACTTATAAATCCTAATCCAGAAGTAATACAAATTCAAGGTTTACCACTCCATGTGGTCAAAGTTCACAAGTGTAGATAAAGTAGCACTAGAAAGTGTGATTCTAAAGCCACAAGTGTAGATAAAGTAGCACTAGAAAGTGTGACTCTAAAGCCACAAGTGGAAGGTAATGAACTAACATCTCATCAACAAATTCATAAATACCCTCACATGGTATGAAGAAAATACCACAATCCAAGTTGCCAAGATCACTAGACACTTAATAAACTAGTAAGGGTAGTATCACAACCTGTTTCCATAATCGGAATGAAAAATATTAACTGCATAGATGCATCAATATATTTCATTCCTACAAATTTTTTATCAACAAGAAGTAGAAGACACTGTCCTATGATCTCCAAGGAATATTGTCAAACAACATTACAGAAACAAGATTCTGATTAAGGAAACACTTAATCAACATCACAAAAATACGAATCTACTCAGTGGGCTTATAATGATGTCAAATAAGGGTGAATGAGTAATAACTCTTTCTATGTTAACTATTTTAGATGATACCTCTTCTCAATTTGCATAAACATATGAGGTGCCAATCCACGAGAAAAATCCTAACACATAGGAATCCTCAACAAAGATATCGACACTCCATTACAAGGAGAATTCCCACCACACTTAGTCGTTCCAATCCAAAAGAGGTTTTTTAGGATTCACACTCTTACATAAGACATAAAACTCTATCTAAAATGCACATATTCTTAAGTGAGAAGCATCCCATGCTTTTTGTACACCCACACTACAAATATAAGTGATGGAAGTGACTTGATTACCCAGTAAAGATTAATCACTCTTGAGGTGTTCGGTCTAAGTGATCAAAAATATTGTAGGAATCTCTTGTTCATAACTCATGAACTATGCTATGCACTCATCTACCCAAATATCATATACAACCATCACCATCAAGACACTCGATAAACCAACCCTTTAATAATTCTAAGAGGGTACAAGTGCTCCTAAGGGTACACACTTAATGTACCACACAATATTTCATAGAATCAACTATTACCTATAATAGTCATCAATCCATACCTAAGGATCTATTAAATTTCACAACTCCAATCATGATGTAACACAATTTTGTATTGAAGTAATTACAAGTCCAAAATACACTTCACTTAACCAGTACAATACTACATGTCACAAGGTTATCCATACATGGGTACAAATGTGCTCTCATAGCCTAAGGTTTTTTTACTCAGTGGGATGCCCTTCAGGTACATCTTACTGTACTTCATAAAATCTATGAAATTATAGCTCTAGGACTAAAATCAATCCCTAGTTTCATTCATGGATAAGAGAATCTAACCTAATTTTATTGCTTGCTTAACGATAAATCGGTTAGGATCAAATGGAGGGTTATTGTTATTGACATTTGAAAAACCCTTTCTTAATACTGGTGGAATCAATAGATCCTACAGTTTGAGCCACAAACTTGATATCACATGTAACAACCCCATTAGATTAGAAAAATGTGATAATTATTTTTAATTTGATATATATATATTCTTTATTAGAATTCACCACGATAATCTAATTAGTGATCTAGATATAACACTTTAATTATGTTAACTATAAATAAACATGTGACATATAATAGTCACTAATCACTATCAACATATGAAACACGTCATAAAAAAATATGAAAAGTAATTACAAATATCCAACCACAATTGGTACATTGATACAACCACTGCTACCAAGTACAAATAAGTAAATAATTAAATCTCCTCAAGGTGATATCTCAATAATAATAAATACAATACAATGTACAAGATACAAGATACAAAGATCCATGGAGCATGAGTTCTTATAAATCTCAAGTGTCATCTCCAAATAAGTACTATTGTAGAGAGGGAGAATATCATCTGAGTGCTTTTTCACACCAACCATAGACCATCGATTCCCCACACAATTACCTATCAGAGAATGGCCCTTCCTTTACGGGTGAGTAGATAGTGATGGTGCAAGAATCTAGAGAGACAAGCTAGTACTCGTGTGTTGTATGATTTCTAAAAAAAGCATGCAGAGTATCATAATGAAACCCATTCTAACAAGGTATCTCAAAAATATGTAAATCATACACATGAAATGGCAATGTCTTACTAACATTACTTTGACCTAAGTTTTTAATAGTTATTGATCTCTACGATCAATCAATTTCATACACACCACTTGATCATATTACCTTCATTTGACATTGTTATACTAGTAAACTAGTGAAATACATCTCAGTACTTACTCAGTACCAACAATGTGATATTTGGTTAACACTTTATGTATCTAAATCTGCTTGCTTTATTTGTTGTCACTAATATTCTTATTAGTTGACATTAATTCTGCTCATCTCTTTTATTCTAATTTATCCTACTAATTTATCTCTGAATCTTAATTATTTATCTAATATCCTACTTAAATTATTTATCATATACTAACCTTGTTCAACCCCATGAATCAATTAATTTATCCTAAATCCCTATTATCCCATCTTAATCCCACTTATCTGTTATTTGAAAATTTTAAATTCTCACGGCTCACCTACCCACCTACTAGCCTATGCCTAGGTTTTCCTACACCCCCGGTCCCTAATCACCTACCTAATCCCAATCTAATCCCCCATATAATATCTTTAGTCATAAGAAGGATTCTAGAACCCTCCAAATCTAGAACCTTCTCTATTCTCACCCCTCCTCTCGAGAAGCCTCTAAATCTAGAGGCTTCCAAAGAATTTTAAATTCTTTAGATAATCTTCATCCATTGATCTCTCCAAACCAAGTTTGAATATACACCATTGATCTTTCCCTCTTTTCTCTATTTAAACCACTCCTTTTCTCGATTGGATCTATTTCTCCAACCTTCATAACAAATCCATGTCAAATTAATCAACAATCTTAGGAGTTTCAAGCATCCATCATCCTTGATCAAGCATTCATGTTCAGAATATGAGTCTTAATTCTTTAGATAATCTTTATCTAAATACTTTTATTTATATTCTATTTAATCATAGTTTAGAGAACTTATCTTTAGGATTATGATGATATTTTTAATGGTTAAATTCATCTATTACATTAGGTTCTAATGGCTCTAGAATTTAACTAGGTAGCTTGATAATTGAGTTGATTGAATTACATAATTTAGTATATTGCGATAAAAAATCATCTACATTTTGGTGACCATGGTAGGAGTTTTTCCCAATTTAACAATTTTGGCTTGTTAGTGGTGTTTTTCTAATTTTTAGGTCTAGTTGGATTAAAAAAATATTAAATTTTTGAAATTTTTTTGTGCAAAAGTGAAATCTATGATATTGTACTGGTATTCACAACCTTTTCCTATGTAGTCATGGTTTTGTCCCTAAGAATCATGATTTTGTGCTAACCACCTCTCTAATTGCTAACCATTTCCTCTAACCGTGCATGTTTTACCTTTTAGATAATATTGCTAGTTGCAAATTATGACTTTATCAATATATTTGTGATTTTATAAATAAACTTGTGATTTTGCCTAAACCACTAATGGTCTATTTTACAGGTTTGTTTCTTTTGAAAAAATTGTGACTTCGATAGTCACAACTTTGTTTTGGTAATTATGACTTTGCACTGTGGAGTTGCAATTTTGTAGTCCTAAATAAAAACACTAACTATTATGATTTAAATTTTGATTTACAGGCTTTATTCTAACTTTGTCTATTTTGCAGGGAGCCAATATTCATCAGAAACATCATACATCCCCTCCTTACATCTTGTCTAGGACAGTTGGGTCTAAAAATAAATTTTGTGACTAACCATATTTTGATAAACAAGGGTTTTATCTATATGCATATTTTCTATGTGGATAGTGTGGTTTACAGGACAACAGAAGGAAGACAAAGGCAGGAGCACATTTGAAGACAACCAAACACAGGGTATGAACCTTTCCCCTATTTTTGACAACACCACAACTTTCAAAAATTTTAGACATGCAAATTTTCCCTATAGAATAATGGTATTGTAGTCCTAATGGTGATTTTGTAATTTTTTCAATTTTAACTCTTATTCTACCTGTTAGTTATCATTTTGACCTTATAGGATAGATTTAGGGTAAATAATCTTGCTGTTCAGAATCTTATTTATTTTGAACATTTTAAATATCCATGTTTTAAAAGCTTTGGATAAATCATAAACATCAATTTTAACCCATCATAATCATCTATACATAAACACTTTTAACATCAAAACAATATGTAAATAAGCATCTCTAGGCCTCTAAGTAATCTATCATACCTTGTTAATTTATCTATTTCTGGGCCATAGTAAAAAAATTGAGGTTTTGTAGTTTATCATAAAACCACAACTCTCATTTTATAGTCAATAGATATTTTATCACTATCAGTCACAATTTTGTCTAACAATCATGGTTTTGTAGGATAACCATCATGGTCAGTTAATCATTACAAAATCATAACTCACAATTTATGATTTTGACCCCCCTCATTGCAATTTTGCACTTTTTGGTTGCAATTTTGCACTGTGTAATTACGATCTTGCATTGATTTTTCCCCCAGACCCCACATTATGGCCTATTCACCCTGAAGAAATTGTAGATCCAAATCATGATTTTTTAAGGGTGTTTTATTAAGGCATATTTGACTAATATCATGTTTCTTGTAGGGATTATTTTATCTTGCTAACATCATCCTCTTACAGGTCATATTTTAGTCTAACATTTTGAATTGTAGGTTACCTCTCAAGATTATCATATAAACTACTAATATTTGTGTTGTAGGATCCCTCTCTTGAGTGCCACAATCAAACTACTAACCATGTGATTGCAGGTCACTAGTCAAAGACTCTATTTGAAACTTTGAAATAATTTTTAAATCATTTTAATCATCTTATCTTGTATATATCATTTATGATCACTTTGTATGTGTCATTTCCATCTTTATCTTGTACATTCTTGTCTATCTCTTTCATCTTATAAATATATCACACTTAATCATAATCGATTAATTAATCTTTTGGGTCTGCTTGTTTGTATCCCAAGGGCTATGATTGGTGTATGCTCTCCTCTTTGCATCCTTATGGTGATTCCTGGGGGATAAAAAACTACTTATAAATCCTCGATCTTTTTTTATTTTCTAGGGGGTTGATGACATGAATTTAATCACCACGCACTAACCAAATTCCATGTTCTAGCAAAGTCTAAAAATCAAGAGAGCTGTCATTACATGCCTAAAAACAATTATCCATAAAGGGTTTTGTGGAGTGAGGGGTAGTAAGCTCTAAGATACAAGGTAGTCAAACAACATCATACACAAAATTAGGCCCCACTTTACTTTAATGTATATAAGAGATGCACCTAGAAACTCTTGTGTATACTTAGATTAGGAGTCTTCAACCATAATAGGTGTACTGTTGCAAGAATCAATATCAGCTTTGAAGTAGCCATAATGTGAAATTAGGGTCAAGAGGGTTTGGTATATTCCATAATGGGTCACCAACCTACAACCTCACCTGTGAAGCTATTGGATAGTATGGGCATCAAGCTATGCACCCATTAGTTTGCTAAGCATAAGTTTATGGTTTGTTTGATTGGATGTGTGTTGTGTTAGACTCATGTTATTTATGAGTTGAGTCAGCCTTCACCCAAACCTATAAACCCATCTAGGTCCTTGGCACACATCTTCTTGTATATCCTTTTCATCTTATATATTCTAGTCCTCATCCCATTGTCATATTATCTTTGTATATCCTTGTATTTTTCCTATCCCATCTCATTTTGTCTTCACCCCTTCACTCGTACATCCTAACCATCATCTTGTATATCCTTATCTTACCCTCTTGCACATATCATTTTTATCTTGTACATCCTTATTCATACCCCCATAACCAACATCTCATCTTGTATACCCTTGACATCATCTTGTATATATTGTCCTTTTGTACATCCTTGTCTTACTCTCATCCTAATCTAATCATATCTACCTATCATTGATTATCCCCCCATCACCTATATATTCTAATCGCATCTTGATTAGGGTCCACACCTTGTCCTGATCAACCCTTTATCTTGACCTTGACTTAACATAGTCACATTATCACCCATCTACTTTAATCTCATCCTATCTAATCCTTATTGGATTTAGGGGTTACAACCATATCCAAACCATCTCATATTACCCCCTTATCATTCCATAATCACCTATATTCTCATATCAATCCTTTTAACCTTAACATATTCATCACATAATCACATAATCATACCCCATCTTATTTTGAGCAAATCAGTCCAAGGTCTTGATCTAGTCTTATCATCCACATCATCACATCATCCTAGTCCACTATCACTCATCACTTGATCAGATCTCATACCTAGTTAATATCCTATTAGCATCTTAACACTTTATCAATCTCAATCTAGTGAACCCATCATCATCAATCTAGTCCAATCATCTTGCCTATTCACAACTAGCACCCATCATATCATCCCCTTATTAGTTTGAATTTAGGTACCCATCAAATCCTTAATCCTTTTTCTAGCTTGACAACTAGACATTATTGATAAGTCATTAGTACCTATTACACTATAGGTCTAAAATCTGATGTTAGTCTTTAATCCATTCATCCATCATCACCTATCATACTAGCTTAGACCATTTAGACCTATCTTATTCAAGATACTATCCCTAATACTTATCCTACCTCCATCATCATCCCTCCTTTATCAACCATCACCATGGAGTGATACCCTACCTTTATAGACCAATACATATCTACCCATAAGGATGAGATCCTATTGAAATTCATTATGATGGGTATATCACTTCTTAAAGGTGTCAATTCCATTTCTTTCATTATACTTCCCATATAAGCCCCTTCATGTGAGTCCAATACCAATCCTCCATAGCCTAATCATAACCAATCATCCACCCCTTCACATCCTCTAACACAAACCCACTCATGCATTAGTCCTAACCAATCATATACTCCTTCATATACTAGCAAAGGGAATCCAATCTTGGCCACTAATAGTCCATCCACCTAGCCACATCAACAACCATCTGATCATGAATCTAATGCTTCCACATCTATGTCACAATGTGAAATGGGTCTTTATCGTGCCCTTCCTATGTCATTGGAAGCCATTTTCAAATAACTAGTTGCTACTAAAATATTGGTCTATCTGCCTATTCAACATCTTGATCCCACCAAGCCTAACCCCTCTTGGTATAAAGATGATCAATTTTTTACATATCACCAAACCTGGGGGCATACCATTAATTAATGTCATGACTTTATTAACTTTGTCCAAGACATCATTAACCATGGTGACATAGTAATTGAGGAGGAATCAAATGAGTCTAAATCCTTGGGTAAACAATAAAAGAGAGTGTCAGGATTCCATTCTTGATCAAGACCTTCCACTTTCAATCCAAGATAAAGACACCACACCCCTCTTCCATAATCCCTCGATCTTCGACAAATCCTCCATCAAAGATGAGTCTCTTCCCCATAAGCCTAGTCATCCCATATCTCATAACTACTTCCATGGCCTATTATCCATCCATCATCTCCCTCTCCACCATCACATCAAATCCCCCATAATAAGAGGCCAATTGTGGACAATCAATCTTTTACTTGTAGCCTTACATCTTGTACATCAAAATAAACATTAGAGTCAACATCGAAAGTCTTATCTTCATCAGGATCATGTTCAACACTAGTATCCACATCATATTATTCATCAGAAATATCATCCCTTATTGATGTTGATAATGCCTATATTTTCAAGGGTACCTCTAATCTGGATGTCTCTACTCCATCACTAGGTATTTTTTAATCTCAATCAGGATGATGACATCATAAATGAGTTCCTGCAAGCTTCATCTATCAAAAATTATTAGAGTGAATTTGATCCTCCTTTGGATGTGTCTACTACAGATAGTCATCATGATCTTTTTCTAATCTTGAGGATATTTTATTTGATATCAAAACTAGGTCTCCTAGGAACCCCTATGGAGACTATGCTCACCTATCACCACTCATTGACCTCATTATACCACCTCTACCATTTCCATACATCACCGATCTATTTCTTCCCATCAATGACCATTTAATCACTTCTGTCCATAAAGATGAATAGGAACATGCATTATTAGACCCTTCCTTGAGCAATATAGTCTGTGTCACAACTATAAAGGTCCAAAACCATATTCCATAAGTCATAAATCATAATCAAGTCATATTTGATCCCATCAATCAAAATCAAGAAGATTCAAATCATTAGCCTTATCCAAAAATGTCTTCCCCTAGTGAAGCCCAATATCTAGCACTAGGGGACTATCAAAGTCAAAATAATCATTATATATCAAGTCAAAGATCAATATCCCATGGTGAATCCCAAAGTCAAGCACTAGAGTGTAGTCTAAATAAAATCTAGTCAAATGATAAAAATAATATAAAAAACATGACTGATAATCCTTCAAATAATAGGATCAAAGAATTATGTAGTCTAAAGGTCTTGAATCTCTTAAAATATTTTTTAAATTGGCACCAATCAAATGAAGCATGTCCCACATTTCCAAAAATGCATGTGACTAATTTTCCTAATATTCCATCACCCATCATACCATCTCATCTTGATTCTATCATCTATCATAATCAAGATCTAATCAAATCCATAACTCACATCACCTCCCTGGGCTACATTGTCTCTTCTAGGGGCAACAAAGACACCTAGTCTATATATCTAGAAGGGTCTCAATCAAGAATTAATGAAGGTCATAAAGACCTTAATATCTCTAGTATCATGATCATAACATCACACATCCCCAAGTATCAGTTGAAGATCTTGACAACATTGATAATCCTACATCTCTCCCTTCTCCAATAAATTGAGATGCCATCTAAAAGTTAAAAGGTAATTTTTTTTTTCCAATGGTGAAAACTAATATTTTGGCACCTTAGGTAAGTACCATAATGAAAACCAATTTCTAGAATCATGTTAAAATAATCTATTCTCTGCATTATCTCTCCACACTTGGGAGAAAATTCATCCATTTTATATCCTTTGTCAATCCATCCATACTTGCCTCATCCCTCACCAACTTTGTCTATATAACCCATCCACATTATCCCCTATATCCACTCTTCCTATCCAACTTTTCCATCATGCCCCCCATCCTATCTATCATTCCTTCCCATCTTGACCTTTGTAAGGAAGCAAAAGGTGTCTTGAGAAGTGAAATCATCTTGGCATATCCTCTAATGGACACTCAGGCAACTAAACAATTGGATCCTTCAATATGTGGCCATTGGCAATCCCTAATCCCTTTTTCCTTGGCCCTCATCCACTTTCACCCACTTATCTTTATATCATCCCATCCATCCTCATCTTGGTTACTAGGCTTATTGTTCCTTTTGATAGTAACCCATTTGTACAGTGTACATACATATCAAAAAAATCCCTAAAAATTTAACTATGTCAAAAAACCCTAAAAATCATAAAACTTGGAAAAGACAAAAATATTCCATGATGTCTTATATTATGCCTAACCCCTAGTCACATCCATTTACATAACTATACTTATCCCATATATCCTATTGTCCCCCATCCCAAACCACATCTAATATCCATCTCCTATTCCATCCTAGTGGTCACCAATCTATGTCTTCATCATCATCCTTTTTGAAAAAGGTATTATCTACATACACAACCTTGTCAACGAGTTTAGTCTATCACCCATCACTTATCTATCATTGCCTCTTCATACCTAACACCCATCCAATCCCTATTTTTGCTTGTATGAAAGGTATTTGATCTCATCATCTCCTAATCATATTGCTAGATTGGACTCTTATAGGGTTTTATCTTTTAATAATCCTTGGTCATCTTCATATCTATATCCTAATCTAAGACCTTAGCCTAATCCTAATCTATATCTATATGATCATCCTATCCATAATCCCATCATGATAATCCTAGTCCATCCCATCACACAATCACTCATTCCACCATTCGATAAGACATTATGACACTGAATGTAGCTACTTGTGTATGTGTTACTTGTTTATTTGGTTTATCTTATTTGCATGTCTTTTATCATGTATATATCTTGTTTATCTTATGTTTTATTTACATCATGTCCATTTTTTGTCTTTTGGGAAATGAACGAGGATGCTATGAGGACACCAAAAGTGTCCTCAAGGATGCAAAGTTCCCTATTTTCCCATGCACTTTGGCACAATGTCCTCTTGATCATACTTATATCATGGGGCAAGATGCCAAATGCCATATTTAATTATATTGATTAGACTATGGTGAGCCTTATGACATCTATGATGGCTTGATCACCTATATCCTCATCATCTATATACTCATCCTTATATCCCTATCATTACTCAAATCCTCACAATCCATTCAACTAATATCCAATCCTTTTCTCATCATCTGAGTCACATCCTATAATCAATAACATCATCCTCTAATCATCAATCGATCATCATCATCATCTCCTAGTCAGAAATACATCAACCTGAGGTCTTTTCAAACTATGTAGGTAGCACTTGGTCACTTTTCAATGCTTAAGGATAGTTTAGCCACAATCTCTTCTTTCCTCATCATCTATCATCATCCCATAATCCTACATTAGTAAAATAATTAAACTCTAATAATAAATCAATTGATCAATCACCATCCTTACCATCATCTCCTTAATATCTTTGTCAATCACCCATACCTGTCGATTAGGGATTATAAATTATAACATCCATCTTTTCTTTCATCAATCATTGATTGATCAATTTATCATTCATCTCTCCCTTACATGTGTCCTTGATAGGGGCATCATCATTAATCATATTATGGCTCATTGATTTGATGTAATGAAGTCATATCTTTTGGTCACTCGACCACGTCATTTATTCTCCCTTATCCTCTTCATTATATTGATCAACTTTAGCTTTAAGCTACACCCATCATTAATATTATCAAATCACTATCTTAACCTATCTTATATCTCTTCCTTGCATGTATCCTTTCTTGGGACATGTCTAAAGTTTATAGCCCTTTAATCCTATCATCATCATGTTACAACTTATTTTACCTTAGGATATGTTGACAACCGTGACACCCATCATCACTCCTCCCTGTGCACGTGTCTTTACCAGGGGCATCATCAATTTATAGGTCAATGCTTACATTAAATTAATCTCCTCATCTATCTCGCTTATCACACCCCATCCCCTCGTATTTCCATTGCATCCCACCCCTCATTTCTTATTTTGAGAGACCATCCATCTCATTCTTCTTTATATGGCCCCTCGAGGGGGTATCATATCCATTAACATCATCATATACTAACATGCATCTATGACATGGTTATTCTTTGAAAGACCATTACTCTACTAGTAATTATTTTTCAAAGAGGGGAAAAATGTAGGCATCTAAATCCACTCACTTCATTTTTCGTCACTTATATTCATATTAATAGACACTAAATCTGCTCATCTATTTTATTTTAATTTATCCCCTAATCTTAATTATTTATCTAATATCCCCCTTTAATTTTTCATCATATACTAACCTTGTTTAGCCCCACTAATCAATTAATTTATCTTAAATCCTAATTATCCCATCCTAATCCCACTTATCTATTATTTGGGAATTTTAAATTCCCATGACTCATCTACCCACCTTCTACCCTATGCCTAGGTTTTCCTACACTCCAGTCCCTAATCACCTATGTAATCCCCATCTAGACCCCTATCTAATCACCATTGGTCCTAATAAGGATTATAGAAGCCTCCAAATCCAAAATCTTCTCTATTCTAACCCTCCTTTCTAGAAGTTTCTAAATCTAGAGGCTTTAAATGAAGTTTAAATTATTTGAATAATCCTCATCCATTGATCTCTCCAAAACATGTTTGAATATCCACCATTTATCTTTCCATCCTTACTCTTTTTAAACCACTCCTCTCCTCCATTGGAGCCATCTCTCCAAGCTTCACAATAAATCCATGTCAAACTAATCAACAATCATAGGAGTTCATAATCAATCATCCACCATTCTTGATCAAGAATCCATGTCCAAAATTTGAGTCTTAAGGTAATCCTCATCCAAATCTTTTTATTTTGATTCTATTTAATCATGGTTTGGAGCACTTAGCTTTAGGATTGTAATGTTGTTTTAAATGGTTGAATTCATCTATTGCATTAGGTTCTAATGGCTCTAGACTTTAACTAGGTAGTTTGATATTTGAGTTGATTGAATTACATAATTTAGTCTTATATACTTATATATATATATATATATATATATATATATATATATAACCAATAGATTCATACAGATTACTTCTTACTATCAATCACAAAACATACTTGGCATAGGGATAATCAAATACATACATTTACTTTGTGAAACATTTGAATGAATCTCCATAATATCATTTATTACATAATTAATTATTAAACAAGTGTAGATTATGCTGACTGGGTATAATAGGATGCATATTCTAATTATTTGTAAGTAGACATGTTATAATACTTCCTATATACAATCAAAATTATATTATATCCACAGATTAATCTTAGATCGAAGAAGATATATCCTAATTACACTTATGATTGGGGATATATTAGACAATCAGGAACATGACCAATACGAATCCTCTAGACCCAATTAGGGGATCTCTTATCATAAATAATATCACTAGATAGGGTTCCAAAGCCTCCAGTCAAGCAAAAATATGCAATATCCCTAATTAAGTCCTATGTTTTCATATTCACTATACTAATAACAAGTAAAGCAAAGAAATCTAATCTAGTGCTCACCAAAGCTTGTGGCACAAAGTGGGGGTAATAAAAAACAAAAATAAACATGCATAGAATACATATACTCATGTCAATGTATATAGAATCTTAATGCATGGAAGAGAAGTGAAAATGCACATCTATCTAATCTTACAAAGGATGAACAAAGTTAGGAATACTTACCTTTAAAGACAAACCCACCAAGCCTTACTCTCTCCCTTAGCCAAAGTGCTTCACAATAGGTTGTTATGGTATATAAGGATGATAAAGATAAATAATCTCTAGGCTACACAACCTATCAATGCATCTAACATAATTCTCCACAAGATAAGATTCATATCTTCTAAGAAAGTATGAAACCCTAAGCTTTCTCCTCAAGTGTAATGGTGGATAAGCAGATGCACAATGACTCTTACTTCTTCTCTTCTCTAAATAATGTCAAAATGATTGTGTATATAGGTAGATTTAATCCTAAACCCTTCCAAAAGTTTTAGCTGATAGAGTTGACCTAGTCGACCTAGTATCATTACTAATAAAAACTCTCTAGGCCATGGGCTAGGTCATCAAAGAGCTGACCTAGACCCTAAATGAGTTTCACTAATAAGAGTACAAGGTTGACCCAATCGACCTAATCATGCAAACTATTGAAAGAGGATTTAGGATAGGAAAAAAGGTATGAAAAGTGGTAAAATAATAGAGGAGTGTGTATGAGAGAAAAAAATCTTAGAGGAATGGTTTTTAGAAGATAATTGTGTAGATAACAAGTGGAAAAAGGGACAACAATCCTGCAAAGCATCAATTGTCTACCCACCCCTTTCTCAGTGCACCCTTTAGGGTGTGCACTCAGAGAGATTGAAAATCAATAGTTTTTTACAAGATAAAAAGTATCAATAATTGATAAAAGTTTTAAAATATTACGTGTATACACTTCCTACTAGTTGTTATAAAATATGTTATTTATAGAAACAAAAAACATGCATACAATTAGTTTGTCAAATGTATGAATGAATCTAGATATAACAATTACAATTAATACCACCCAAGTATAACATATATTTAGACTATAGTTTTCAAATAGAATACACTCTATGAAATCCAATACTATCATAGTTCATTGTACATGAGCACACTACTCAATCAAAAACAACTAGTCTTATAATTTTAAGAATTAAAAGTCTCATAATATTAAGCAAACAAGTACGATTTATACCATCCAGGTATATCCTATGTTTAAACTACATAATCTAATATTTGTAAGTATATTTAAATACATAATATATTTTATGAAAATAAATGTACCATAGTCCATAAATTTTCATGGATACACTATTCCATTTCAACACCTAGTCATAACAAGAAAGCCACAATTCTCACGAGAACATAATCTTTCGTTTGAACAAATTATTATATTTCAGGAAGCTGTAAGTATATATAAATAATTTTTCCATTCTTCAAGAATCTATAACTTATTCTTTACCAATAAGAAAACTATAATTTATAGGCACACATCATGATGTACTAATATATGCTATGTATCAACACTTATGCATATCAATATACTCATAATATGTACCACACACAAGTTTTTAATATATATATATATATATATATATATATATATATATAGTCAATGATAAATATAGACTATACATATCTACATTCTCCTCTTCTTAAGTTAAATTGACCCCCAATTTTATCATACAAATAATCATACTATTTGGGCTTATATAATCCATAGTTTGGTTGGAAAATTTACACAGTCTTGAGAAACCACCTATTTATTATTTTCATTGGGAACTGAGATTATTAAACTAGGTTTTTCCCAAATTAGGTGATAAATAATACTTAATCATTGACATTATAAATGTTCCATGCAAATCAAAGTATGACACAAAGATCTACACATTGGTGCAAATTACAAAACTGTCCCACACAATCCGACCTTGCAAATTGGTCTTGCCCATGAATAGGTAATTTTTCAACTGCCAAGACAGTTCTATGAATGCTCTTTGTAGTCTTTAAAAAAAATAACAATCTTGCTTCCAGTCCCTCGAAGGCAATGAAAATATGAATGTGAAAGTGAAGGTTCATGGGCATCCCTAAGAGGTTGTTTCACATCCTTATCCCTTCACAAATGTCACAACTCTACTAGTTTTATAAATATATGTTAGAAGCAGTAAGGGATAGGAAAAAGATTAAGATTCATTCACAGCTTGTTCTATACCATTGATGTGTTCATTATATTTATCCAGATCACATATATAATTACTATATAAATAACTCATGTAATACTATATATACTAGGTTGACCTCATATACCATTACTGTATATAGTTACTTGTGTAGTCTAAAGATATCATTCACTACATATTAAATCATTATTTAAATATGGATCATTGTTTATATTAAATGTGGATCACTGTATTTTTATATTTTATTGATTTATTCCTATAAAGTTAATATAGATCGTTGTAGTTTAATAATCCATCTATATCTAATGAATACAACAATTCTTTCCTGAATGTTATAATTTCATACTATTCTTTCATAAAGCGATACTGTATATAATTTTCATGTATATACTAAGTGGATATCTAGTAGGTATTTTTGAGATTATGGCAAATATATGGTAGGCACAAGATATATATATGTGTGTGTGTGTGTGTGTGTGTAGAAGGGTATATAGTGATTTATGTATGAGAGATAAAAATTGGTTGATATATATATATATATATATATATATATATATATATATATATATATATATATATATCAGCCAATTGCTATCTCTCATACATAAATCATTGTATACCCTTCTACACATAGATTCTGTAATATTGCACCTAGAATATAAACAATAATATTATAAGCAAAAACAATATATATTAAAAAATAACAATGTTATATTATGTTTATGGATCATTGTAATCATTTATAATTCACTGTATATATTATTTTCATAGTGCTATCAAGAATCGATGCCCATATGTATACATATATCTATCACTATACAAATCACTCAACTGCATCAATGTAACTTAGTCTACGATTAACACTTTCAATTTTATATTCTTTCAACATTTTAATATCACTGCATATGAGTCATAATATATTCCTTTATGTAATATTTACGCTATATTATTACATATATCATTGCATAATAATATTACACACATTTTATAATGTTACGATGTATTATATCACCATATAATACACTAATTTTATGATGGCTTAGTCTAATTAACTAATAGTGTATTTTGATTTAGAGGTATGTTGATTGCACTTGGTCTATTCACATGTCACAAAGGAAGGGAGCTTGTTCAATTTGAGTAGGTATTTACTAGATTTAAAAGTATAATCACCACCATCGCCAGTTAAGGTATGTATAACAAAACAACTCTATAAAATCACTACATATGCATATACAAAATTTAAATAACAACACCTACTTGTCCAAGGTGTCAAAAAAGCTTGATCTTGGTAAAATCCCTCTTTTCCCCCCTCTTGATTCCTTTTTTCCCTCCTCCTTCCTTCCTTCCTTCCTTCCTTCTTCTGATCTTTTTTTCTTCGCTCTTCTCTTTTTTCCACTCCATTTTGCACCCCTCTCTCCATTCTTATTTTTCTTTTAAGGAGTATGGTTCTTTCTTTTTAAGATTTCTTTATTTTTGTTTTTTCCATGATTTTTACACTTCTTATATTTTTTTTCCTTTTTCTAATTATATACTTTTCATAATCTCTTTTGGCAGAAATATATTTTTATAAGTATAGAATATAATTACTTTATTTACTTTATGAGGTTTTATGTATTTTTATTTTCTAATAATTAATTATTTATTACAAATAATTCATCATAATGACTTAGTAATTATGATACTAATGTAAGTCATTAACATTCTAAACCAGTAATGAATTAAGTAATAAATCACATGAGGTTTATTCCGCACAAGCAATAAATTAATATAACATACAAATAACCATTGTCTAAATGCAATAACATCACAATCACACTAATGCTAACAATTCAAACCATGCATCCAATATGTTCTATTTAATGTGGTGTGTGTAGGGTTTTAGTCGTTCCTCTGTCATCCCCCAAAATATCAATCTATGCCACCCTATCTGATGATGCTCTCCATCCATCATGCTTTGAGGGATGAATCTCTCCTGCATCCAACTCATGACAAGTAGGTAGTTAGTTCATAACATCATGACATGTATATCATAAAATACTACTGAATAACAAGTCAACATAATTACAATGTAAAGAATATAATATTACAACTAAATCATAGCAATAAAATCATGTAATCAAAGTATTATTTAACTATCCTATAATAACATATAACTCATAGCTTAGGCAAATAATAAACAAATCAAACTCTCAACTATAAATATCCATGGATAATCAAGTAAGTTTACTTAGCAAGGAAATTGAGATGTAACATTTTTATTCTTTGACAATTGAAAGAAGATTTCAAAAATAAATATATTCAAAATTTGTGTAAATTTTGCATGGATAATTGTTAAGTCCCCTAATAGCTCCATATTTTAAGAAAACATCTTTAGACGAAAGGGTTGGAAGAGGGAGTGAATCCATTGCCAGGCACTAGGTAAGTTTACAAACCCATAAAATATGGTTTAAATATTATGATGGATTGTGCACAGAACAAACATGTTGAGCCATGTTAAGGTGATCTATGTGTGTACCAATTGGGAAGCCTTGGTGAAGAATACACCACAATATGTGAAATTATTTTGGTTCAATGATAGTTGTCCACACACGATGTGTTATAATTTGAATATTATTGCTATGTGAATTGAATTGTAGACGATAGTCACTATGGTTTAGATTCCCTTGGAGTCATAACATTTGCAATAACTTTTTTAACATTGAATAGCCATAATGACCTATAACATATATTCAATTATATCTACAGATTTATAAGTTAGTGGAAGCTTTGAACATTAAGAATAGTCATCATTGATTCTTTTCCATATTCACTCTCTATTGCTTCCATTTTCATTGTGTCATCTCCAAGTTGAAAATAATGTGTGTATTTATGGAGGGATAATATTTTCAAAAAATATAGAAGCCCAATGATAATGAAAAAGGTATTTTAGTGATCAAGTGCACATAAAATCTATATTGTTTTAGATTTAATATATGTAATAAGATTTGTATTAGTGTTAACATATTGGCTTTTACTAATAACAAAATCATGAACATTTTATTATAGAAGCCCAATGATAATGAAAAAGGTATTTTAGTGATCAAGTGCACATAAAATATATATTGTTTTAGATTTAATATATGTAATAAGATTTGTATTAGTGTTAACATATTGGCTTTTACTAATAACAAAATCATGAACATTTTATTCAAATTTTTTGTATTAATGAAGTTTATAAGCATGAAATACATTTTTTTTTAATGTATAATAATCATTAAAAGTAATTTTAAGAGATCAATGATGATAAGATGAATCCCTAAATACACAAAACAATGTTATGATCCTAATAGGCACCTACAGGTGTCTAATGAAGAAGATTGGTCTCAAGCTTAAAGGGAAGGGAAAATGTGACATGAAAGGATATGATTCATTTTAAAATATTTAAAATAGGTTAGAGGGTCAGTATGAAACGAAAATAAACATAAAAAGATTGACCAAACTAAGTTTCAAGTCTCTACACACAGTCAGTCAACACATACATGTCTGCCTACTTAGGAAATTTTTTGATTGGATTGAAGAAGAGTAAGAGACTATAGATAGGTTTGAATGAGAGAAATTTGGAAATAATTTCATAATGAAATCAATAATTCATATAAAAATTTATACCTAACAATAGGTTTTAGAAGGTCAAAACTCTATCTAAGACCTAATGAAGGAAGGACACACACAATCAGATTCTACAGTCTAGTCATGAGAGAGATTGTTGTTTTCAGGGATTCATAGGCACAATAACATCTTATGATTTGGTAAAAATGGTGGTAATTAGTATAATAATATGTTCATGGAAAATTTAAATCCATACAATTAGTGGAGATACCCACTATTTTTTGTCATACCTTACCCACTTCATTGACAAGGGGAAGTCTTGAGATTAAGGGCTCTGTTTGGACTCAAAAGCATAAAATTAGTATGAAAAATACCATGGAGGGACCTAGGAATAATTAAAAAACATATAAAAGGTTTTAAAAACTTTTAGGTGTCACCAAATCTCAGGTTTCAAACTAAATTCCCTTGAGGGCTAGCAAGGAGGCGACAGGGTTAAAACCCTAAGCCCCCTGACCAATACACCAGATGTATACAATGGAGTAATGGTAAATAAAAAATCATATAAAATAATGAAGAGGATTTTTTTTGAGGTTTTTTAACCTCTACTAATAATGATATGGAATTTTGAGGCCTGAAACTCAAATTTGACCCCTCCCGAGTTCAAGAAACACTAGGATTACTACTTGAAGAACAACTTTAGATACACCATCTCTCAAAATTTTAATGGGAAGATAATACATTTGGAATATGTGGAGGGGGATCATTAAATAGGGTTTTATAAGTGTAATTAGGTCAATTAATGATCTATTCATTATGAACAATCGTTAAGACCCCAAACAGGTCGTAAACCTTGATAGTGACCAGTTAAGGAAAATAGACCTCAAAAGCATGTATAATGCCATATTTTTATCTTAAAACCTCTTTTATTTTGTTGAGAAATATGAGGAGGTTATTCACATGTACCCTATACATACTTTCAATTGTATGGATTGTCATAAATATCTAGTTTTGCATGCTTTTGGTATTTTTCAGGTGTTCTAAGAAGGGAAGAGATTACCAATCATTGCGTGAGGCCATTTGGGATCTTTAATAACTATTAAAGCCAAAAAAATTTCACAATATATTATAAAGGTGGTTAAATCAAGCCCATTTTCTAAGGTAGTCTCAAATAGGCTCAAAATGAGACTAGGTGACAAGGTGATTTCTTAGTTTGCATACTTCCATAAGGTCTTAAGACCTCAAAATTGACATGGAAGTTGGTGATATCCTAGGTAAATTTAATCATGTTATTTTTGGTGTTTTAACACATGTTTTATAAGTATTTAGTGATAAAATAGGGTCCTAAGCAAGGAGGCCTAATTGAGGCCTAATTCAAGAGAGAGAAAGGTAAAAAATGGGCTTCCACTTAGATTCATAAGTTAAAATTTCACATAAATATGTAAGGATATAATGGATCCTATAATATTTCCTCAATTTTTCATTATGCTTAGTATATTTTCCTACATAAGGATGTTTACATGTTTTTAGGGCTACAAGGAAAATATGCCTAATGAGGGGTTGAGGAGAAACATGAGTTCTTGGGAGTTATTCCAGGAACCAAAATGATTTTTGTTAGGAATTATAACATATTTTAATATCATTCATGGAGATAATATGACTTGAATAAGATGAATTTGAGTTTTAGGCCACTTAGACCAAACTTGGTGTGGGAAATGAAGAGTCTCAAGACACCTATGCACATAAATGATGAAATGTCAGATTAGAGGAGTTTATTAAGGCATGGAATATGTCTAATTAGTTTTTTTGAGATTATTTCATGGTGAATTCATGATTGGAAAGTTCACTTGTCACATTTCATGCAAAAAAGGGTAGTTTTCAAGAATCTAGTTAAGGTGTCAAGCCAATTTGTAAACTCTACACTACTTGTAAGGTTGGAGCTTTTTAAAGAGTGAGACACATGAACTTGGAAGTATGTTTAGAATTTATAATAACTCCCATTATTATTATAACTAACATGGACACTTGTCAATCTTCTTCTACTATGCCCCCCTTTCTCTCTCTTTACAGTTATCTATATAAGCAACCACTTTTGGCTAGGTTTGTAGAATCCACACTTAGTATGGGGAAGCCTTGATAGTTTGAGTACTCTATTTGCATTTGAATAAAATATTTAAATCTTTTTTTAATTTCTTAACTTCTTTTTTAAGTGTGTGAAGTAGTGCATACTTTAATTATAAGTGATAATCATCTATCCTTGTGTTCACCTTACTTTTTCATGTTTTGTGCAAGTAGTCTGATCTCTGATAGGTCACATGAAGTGTAGTTGGTGTCCTTTGATGTCTCTAAGTATAATTAAGAAAATTAATTTTTTTAATCACACCTCTTTTTCATCTACCTTGAGAAGTGCATTGCATATCATCTTCATGTTTGAAATACTTATGTTAGAGAAACTTTGATGTTGAAGTCAATTTGGTGAATCATATTTCATAGTAAATTTATGTGGTGGTATTATGGATATTAAATTAGTTCATCACCTCACTAGGATAGGTTTCAGTCATGTTTTATCTCTCCATTTTCATCCAAACAAGTTAGTATTATAAGTGATGAGCAATCAAGATAAATCTACGGAGCTAGCCCTTTAATATGGAGGTTTACCCCTACTATAGGAAACCCATAAGCCTAGGGGTAATATCATATTCCACTCAATTTGGATAAGGCTTGAACTACCTCTTCAAGGGTGAAAAATTGAGTAACAAATTTTTTGGCATGCTTGGTGGGACTAATGTCCCAAACACTTCTTATCAAGGTGAATGCTGGCTATGACAAGATAATACCTACATAAGTGTTTCCTAATGAGCATTTGGCAACTCCAGTGAAGCTATAACATCTAGTTGTAAACCCATTTCTTATTTATTTTGTTTATACTTCATGTTATTTACTAGATCAATTGATTGTATAGGTTCACATCCTACAAATCTACTCCCTCATTGTGAACTTCCTCCTGAAGTTCAATACCCTAAGCCTATCTTGACACTTAAAGAGCCTAAAGAACAAGAATAATTTGAAAGTCAAAAAGATAAAGAGAGTGAATAAGAATTTAAAGGTAACATGGCCAGACAACATGATTTCCTAGCTTTCAATACTGAAAATCCTATAAACCTTGATGCCTATGATTACATCCCTCCCAATGCCATAAAGAGTGTTCCTTTTTTTAATGGGAAAGGTCCTATCACCCCAAGTGATCATATTAGAGACATATCTAATTTATAAAATTTATATAATATCATAGATTAATATAGAAATCATATTGCTTGCCATGTTTCTTAGGGGAAAAACCCTTTATTGGTATAGAACCTTGTCAGGAGGATGCATTACCATGTAGGATGAATTTAGGGAGTTGTTGACTCAAAGGTTTGAGGATAAGAGTGATCATACATCACTAATTCATTAGCTGAATGTCATTCAAATATGGCCCAAGGAATCCATGCATGATTTCAATGAAATGTTCCAAAGGACATGGAATAGTCTTCCACCTCTCATGAGACCCCATATAATTTTTGTTTTCCCAACCTAACTCAGAGCTATTAGGATTGGTATAGCTATCATGTTGTAGTTTATGGGAGGACATACTTTGCCTAATGCCTCTGATGTGGTTATTAGAGCTAAGAATAGTTTGATAGAAGCTGATAAACTCCCTCCAAAATTCTCAATGCCTAACATGCCTACTACTTCTCCAAGCCTTGCTCCATTTTCAAATCCAAACAACAAGTCTAAATTTTATCCAAAGAAATAAGATGATGTCATTGATTGGCAAACAAAGTGTAAGGCTTTAAAAGCTCAAATTAGGCAACCAAATCAACAATTTTGAGCTCACCAAAACCCTTACTATTACCCTCCACAAGCAAAAATATTTACACCTCATCATAATGGTCAAGGGAGGGGATAAGGTCAGCCTAATTTCAATAGGTCACCTAATGCCTATGACCTAAATTCTTGTAGCCTCCACAAGATCCATAGTTCTAGTCCATAGCAACCTAGTTCAAGGAGAAGAATGTCAACCTCAAGGATATTACATGAATTAAAATGAGGGTGAATATCAATCCTTGGTTGCTCAAGGAAGTCCTACTCCTCACTTGACATCATAAGAGGAGAGATTCATGCAAGTATAGTTAAATGGAGAATGTAACAATCAAGGAGTGAACCTTGCAAACTTCTAAATAAAGGATATATTTTTCCTAAATCAAAACAACTAAATTATAACCAACATAAGGTCAAAGAGAATACCTTTGGGATAAGTTCAAGATATGGATACAAGTCCAAACAATCCTCCTTCAAGGCAATAAGGTATGAATGCAAACATGGTAGCCTCTACAATTCCTACACCTCTTCAAAATCAAAACTTGGGAAAGGTATGTAAACCTTCATTACCTCAAGCTCAAGGTACTTCATTGCCTAAAAGGATGAAAGAAAAGGTTAGTTTTTCTCCTTTGAATATCATTGACTACTTTAAGAATACAAAGTCAAGCATATCCATTTGAGAAGTACTCCACATGCCTGGTAAAAAAGAGTTATTCCAAGAGTAACTGCCCAACTCCATATCAACCCCAAACCATCAAATCATAATGGTGTAGCCCTCAAAAATGAACCTACTCATATTTTTGAACCTTACACAAATTTTGAAAATCCCCCACATTTTTTATTACTCTCATTGTGGGAGACAAGCTTGTCCATAATTGTATTGTGGATAGTGGGGCTAACACTTCAGTCATGCCCAAACTAGTTATAGACAAGTTGGGCTTAAAGTATGAGGCATATAGTAAGGGAGTGTTTCAAATTGATGGAATACCAACCAATTAAATATGTATCATCAAAGGTTTGAAGGTATTCTTGCATGATTTCCCAGGTTTTCAAATTCTACAAGTCATAGTGGTGGTGGATTTGCCTGCATATTTTGCATTTGCCTGTCAAGAGACTTCACTGCCAAGATTAGAGGTTATGTTTATATTTATTGGTCTTTATTGTATTTTATAATGAGATATGGAGCTATGGTGATAATAAGAATGCAGCCATTGTCTAATTTCCACATTGAACCATATGTGGAAACTAGTTCCAATCTGAATTGTACTATCAATGAACAAGAGGAACATGTCATAGATGATGGAGCATATTCCAAAATGTAGGTATTTCTGATCTCTTCTTAGATGAATATGGTGCTAAGACATATGAATATTATCCCTATGTTTTCATGGAAAAAATAGGCCTTGGCACATACATCATTCATGATGAGGGTGATGAAGATTCTGTGGTAAGTCTTGATGGTCCTTTTGAACAAGCTGTAGAAGGTAACTATCTTCTTCACATAGATGATGATGATGATGATGACGATAAGCTTCAACGTGTAATTGAAAATGGTAATAAAAATGGTAAAATTATACTTTCTCAAGGTTAAGGAGTTCATAAGTGTGATAGACATGAAGAAGAAGATGATCTATGGCAACGCCTTCATGCTATAGTTCAAGAGTTTGAACATATAAGTAAGCCAACTCTCCTTCTTAAAGAACATAAACTTGATAGTAAGGTTATTAATGGACCTATTGAGCATGAAAAAGAGTGTCAAGTCACTATCAATTAAGCTACAATATTCTAAGAGTTTAATCAGACCAAGGCAAAAGTTTATATGGTCAAAAAATAACCTAGGCCTCAATCTAATGTTGAATCACTTGTAGACATGTTTGGCTAGTAGGAAGGCAAGCATGAAGGCTCTAGAGATCAAGTACATCAATGTCTAGATGAAGGTGAAGTTGAGGAAGATAACATGATTCCTAAGAAGCAAGTTGACAAGTACACCAAGGAGATAAAATAGGCTACATTGTAAAATAGACCTAAAGGAGAGCTAGAAGGACTATTCAATGGAGTTTTGAGTGATCAACTTATAACTAGAAGAGGTCTTATGAGTGGTAAACATTTTGACCACCTTCACAAGGAAATTTTTTTGACAAACATCCATCATATGGTGAATTTTTCTCATTGAGTAGTTGTGACTCAATAAGTATTCTTTTTGATCTTGGTTGAAGCAAGATGAAGTGTTTCAACACCTCAAACATGTTTTGAGGTCTGTACATAGTAGGTTAGGTGTGTTATTATAAGTCTTTAATGTGATTTTTCCTAAATACCTTTGGCATAGTGTGTTTCCCTCTTGATGTGTGTTTGGTGTGAGTTTTAAGTATTTATAATGCATATTTGTTTCATATTATAGCATAAGAGTGACTCAATTACCCAATGGAAGGATAAGGCTACTAGTCTATTAGCATTGCATACACTCTACCCTTATGAATCACCAATAATGTTAACTCAAATCAAAATTGGTTACCCACTCTAGCTTGAAACCTCATAGGGTTTTCAAAATCTTGTCATGGTCTTTTCTTGGTTTTAAATGGTCTTAGATAGTTCCATGTGGTCATATTTGTCCTTGTCTAGCATTGTCCAAGTTCTAGTCCTATGTTCACTTGTCTAGTCCTAGGGGTCAATTACAAGGTCTTGGAATTGTAAAAAAATGGTCAAATGTTTATTATGGTATAAGGTCATTATAAAAGGTTATTGAGGTGTCATTAATATCATAGTATCATGCACTAACCTTTTATTTTACTCTCATATGCAAAAAATGTCAATTTAGCCACCTTTTGACCCATGTGAAAGAGTTGGATGTACCATTCCAAGAATAAAATGTTTAAAAAAGATTATTAACATCCCTAATGTAAGAAATGGGTCAGATAATGTTAAGGGATAGTTAGAGACTGACAACATCTATAGTTAAACACCTAAACTTAGTAAAACGACACTTTACAAGCACTCATATGGCCTTTCAAGATCATTTTTTAGTTGAAAATAGTTTTTAAATGACTCTTGGGATCCTTTAGATCATTTTATAGCTTTATAACAAGTTTCAAGTCAAAATTACACTCCAAACACTTTTTCTCCTCCATCACTGCCTTCACAAGCTCAAGAAGGCAAATTTGAACTGAATGGTTTGACTAGGAGAGAGAGAGTTATGAGATGAAACTTTAGAAATTGTTAGGGGTCCTATTAATATTAAAATAAGTGGATTTTTTTTTCATATTTATGGCTTCTTATTTATGAAAAATCACTAAGAGTGACAGTAGGTCACTATGGCCTTTCCATCCAAGAGGGTCTGTTCTTGCATATGTTTCTAAAATTGAGAATTATATGGATAAGAATGGTTTAGAGGGTAGTTTTTAGAGGTCATATTTATGCATTTCATGGTGGTTTCATCAATAAAATCATCTCTATGAAGTGATTTCCCTTGGAGGAAAAGTGTCTTGATGTACAAACTGTACTAGTGGATCTTGCTACAAGTTTCTATTTTGTCTTCATGGTGGTAACTCATATAAGTTTATAATGATTCATCACTCATGGAATATCATTAAAATTAATAAAACTTATGCATTCTCTCTTTGAATTTTTTTCTTGTATGCAATCTTCATGTGTTTTGATTTTTGGAAACATGGTTTGTGTTTGAACATTATATTACATGTTTGATTGCTAATTTGGATCAAGTACTAGTGATATGTCATAGTATAAGGTTATGATATAATATTTCACTATTGGAATCAAGATAAGATCAATATAAGATTCCAAATACACTTTCTAATGAGAATCACAAGGGTTTCCTTCATATACAGGCTTGTATAGATTGTAGGAGTAGTTTGAAGATGCTCATTACTCATGGAAGGATATAACACATCTCCTTATACACTAACATGGTCTTGATTGCCCTATTTCCACCATCACGTTGAATGAACCCACTAGATTTTCTAAGACAACACATAACACACACACACACACACACACACACACACACACACACACACACACACACACACACACACACACACACACACACACACACACACACACACACACACACACACACACACACACATAGATGTGTGTGTGTGTGTGTGTGTGTGTGTGTGTGTGTGTGTGTGTGTGTGTGTGTGTGTGTGTGTGTGTGTGTGTGTGTGTGTGTGTGTGTGTGTTGACTATATGCAGTCCATATAAGACTAGTCAAGTGAGTTTAAAGTGACATAATGATTATTAAATTCTCTGTGAGCCCTTGAAGGATTAACAAGGAGGTATGTAGTGGTTTGACAGGGTTGAAAGCTTAGAAATTAGGAAGTGGCTCTTTGTATCCCTAAATAAAACAAATAAGACCTATAAGATCCAAGATTGTAGGTCCTCATTTTGGATCAAATCAAATTTAGATCAACAAAGCAGAGCCAAGACAATGAATACTTGACTGAAAGATAAGATGAAGATAGTGTTGACAAGCAATAGATTCATAATCTTATATATTTATATTAATCTTTAATGAACAAGGAGAGTTACCAAAGACCTATATCTTCTACTTCATTTAAATGTCAACTCAAAGATTTAAACTTGATAGGATGATGTCATTGTATGTGCACACTTAATCCTCTAATTTAACATTCTACTGATTATAATCTAGGATTTTGGAAAGTATACAAGAAATGAAAATTTGAATTAAACACTCATACAAAATAATGAATTAAATGATTACACTATTTTATGTTTGGAAGCTTCCTTAAAACAATCACATGCAAAGCTGAAAATCACACAACTCAAAAATAAAACACTCAACACATAAATGAAATAAATAACATGCTTAGCTAATTTATAGATCTAATTATTGCTACAAGACTTCCAAAGGGGGCCCTTCCTCCTTTCGACTCAAGATTTAATCCTTTCTCTTACAACAAAGAAATTGACTTAGAAATAATTGCTCATATTAATCAAATGTAGTAAAGAATTGTTAGAGAGAAATTACAATAACTATCTTAAAAAATATGCTTTGCTATAATCTTTTAATTGATCTCTACTACCCTCTCAACCCTATTGCTACATATATATAAAATAGGGGACATTGTCTTATACAAAAAAAATACATTCCAAATTAAGAAACATTTAGTTGTAGGATAATATAATTTAGTTCCTTCTGCTAAGGTTGCCATTCATATGTAACTTACAATGCTACTTCAGGATAATCCAAGTTTTTCAGTCCTCAATCAAATATTTACTACATTCCATAAATGTTGTTACAAATTTTATGAGTCAGTTGATTTGGGAATCAAATTGTGTTTGCTCGTAGCTTTGGTCATGTAGTGGCTGTAGGATGTTTTCTCATGATGAAATTCCTTTGTTGTAAGATAGACCGTGAAATGTTCATTTGAATATACCTATTTATTCAAACACCTTTTAAACATATTATAAATAAAAACATCCTATGGTAAAAGATAAATAGTATATACTTGATTTGCAAGACAAAATTCTAACTATTCAAAGATACATGATAACATAATGCTATTTTCAAAAGCATGGTTGTCTGAGGATACAAAATTATGGGAAAATGGTTCAAAAAAATGATAAGAAAGAAGGGAGAATATGGCAAATGCTGACAAAAAATTGATAATTCTAGGGTGCATCACACCCCCAACTTAAGACTATGCTCATCCTCAAGTAACAAACTTGGTCATTTAAAATTCATAGATAACTCTAAAATCTATAGGTTCAATGACACCAGATAGATGATCATAGAATCCATGCCTTTATTCATAAAGATTCCCATTTCTAACTTCCCTAGCTACATCCAATGGAGTCTTATCCTACAAATATGGTATGGGGTACCAAAACAAAGGAGGTTGGAATCTTATATTCAATAATTGTGCTCCTAGTTCCCTTACAAGCAGAATGTACCTTGTTACTCTATCAAATGCTACTTTTAAATTAAAAGGAGAGTATGGATCCTTCCTCTTTAGCTCAGGGGTGAGCTCATTCCATCTCTCTAAGTAGGATTATCATGTTGATGGTCCAATAGAAGTTCTTAACCCCAAATATAAATCCTGAGCTTCATCACCATTTCTAGCAAACCAAGCCCTTACTTCCTTTTTTAGAGTAATGTTATCCCATTTTGAAAACACAAATTTAGGTGTTTCTGATTCTCATTTAATAACCAATTGACTTTTCCTTTATTTTTTCATGTATTCTATCATCTCACAACCTCTCTTATGCTCATTTATATAATATGCCAAAAATACCTTTAAAAGGACATCTCCAACATACAAGTTGGGATTCCATTCTCTGTCATATGGCACAACATAGTTATGAAGATAGAATTCACACATTTGTGCTTATTCTTCTTGTGAACTTACTTTATATAATTGAAAAAAAGAGAGAGGGTCTATAAATTCACATGGAAAATCATAATAAATTTTCATGAACTTAAATTTATGCCACTATTCTTCAAGGTAAATTGAATATACCCTTGTAGGAGGCCTACAATCAAGGATTTCCTAAGTGAGATTAACCAAATATTCAACTTTATGTTTTAGTTTGGATATCCTTTCTTATTTGATTATGAACTCTTCCTTTAAATTCTTGTTTTCCTTTGTTAATTATCTAAATATTTTAGACCAATTATCTATCCATTTGATCATTTTAGAAGACATAGTAGATGAAGAATTATACTTGATTATTTGGTCAGTTATAGGCTCTGCCTACTATTTTCCTACTACAGGGAGCTATGAGATAACTATTGTAGGATGGATATCTTCTGAAGGCTACATCTGATAAGTTGTTACAAAAAGTAAATCTAGTCCATTTCCTAATTAGTTATGTATCCTTTTCCTTAGTCATTCAATTTCTTTCAAAGCTTGTTCCCAAGTAAACAATTCTTCTTGTATTGACATAGGGGCTTGCTCTACTTGTTCTATCTCTATATGGATTTACACTTATTATTTCAATAATTCATGGCTTTGTCTTGCTTGATATATTTTCTCAATGGATTCTTAAGAATATTATTCTTCTTAGAGATATTCCTCTTCCTTATCAGTTTCCATTTCATTAAAACTGGGTGCTTCAGGTGTCTCATCACTACTGATAGTTTGTTCTTCTTCTGATTCTTCACTAATTTATATAATAGAATAAGTCTTGGTTGATGACCTTCCTCTCATTTTTCCTCTCAGTATATGGGGCCTTTGAGGACCAAATATAACCTTGGCCTTTTTAGGGTAAGGTGGAAACTCTTCTTTAGATGCCTCAAATTCAAGTTGGAGGATCAATTTCCTCTTCTTTCTTCTAGTTTCCTTTCTTGTTAAAGCTTCTTCCATGAGACTCATCTATAATGTAGGTTCTTGTGTGGCTACAAGAGGATCCTCTTCTATAGGTTCTTATGTGATTATAGGAAGGTCCTCTTCTGTAGTTCTTGTGGAGCTACAAGAGGATCTTTTATTGTAGGTTCTTGTGTAGTTACAGGAGGATCTTTTGCTAGAGGTTCTTGTGTAGCTATAGGAAAGTCTTTTTCTATATCGATATGTTCTTCAACCTCCATTTCTTCTTCTACCTCAACTTCTTCTTAGTCTTCATCACTATCACTTTTTACATTTTCTAGGTAATTAAAGAAAATCTTTCCAATTCATGCATTAATAGAAAACTCCCAAGGACTTAGCAATGATGTGAGAGGACTCTGGGGTTACCTTTTTGAAATGCATCTACCATTCTTGTGATCATATTAAGTAGGAAATTAGGAATGTTTATTTCAATACCATCTTGGAGGTGGTTTATAAATTTGAAATGAACTCCATGCAGTATGGATTATCTTCCTTCACAAGGTAAAATATCTGAAGATGAATATGACTGCTCTTACCCATCTTCCTAGTAATGACAAATGCACAGTTCCTTGTTTTGAAGTCTCTAATCTTTCATCCCCTCTAATTAATTTATATCTCTTTGATTATGCATCAAACTTTTTTTGCCATAATTCTCCTATTTTGGGTAATCTAGTTGCCCTATTGATGATAGTTTCAATTAATTTTATTTCCATTCCTTTGACTATTGCCAAATTATTATATAATGATACAAAAAACTCCTCTAAAACCCATTGGTCAATATTATTTAGTCTCTCAAAATAATTACCCCAACCTACATTCTAAAATAAGACCAAATTTTTTGGGTCACTAGTTAGGGGAGAGATGTCGAGTGGATCATGCTTGAGTAGGTCTCCTCCCATGTTGTAAGATATAAATTTGATTGTAGGGTTTGTGTTCTTGAATCAAGGGTTATATAGCTTCCAAGAGGAATGTTTTAGATTTGATTTGGAAGAGAGATAATCAATTTGAATTATGTAAAATGCCCCAACTTAAAATGGTCACTTATCCTCAAAGGATGCATCTGACATGCACATAAGGCTTGTAAAAATGACAAGAGGTGGCGATGGTAGTGTCTAATGGTCATTTCAATCAGTGAGAAAGAATGTTTTCTTAGAATGGTGTAATCATGTGGATATATAGAAGCTTTTAATATCATTAATAACCATAATTGAGAGAATAATTAAAACTTATGTAAAGAAATACGTACAAATAGTTACCTTAGTACTTAGGAGTACCTTTCTATTAATGAATGAATGATGAGTCTAAGTGGTGGATGTGAGGTTTATTAGGCATGTATCATCCATTGATCAAAATAAAGAGTGATTTTCATGAAATTCAATGTATGATGAAGTGATAAAAATTCATTCATATATGAGAGAAATGGTTCATATGGTAACAAGAATTATCCTGCAACAACAATAATTATCTTGCAGCAACAAGAATTTTATATTTTAGCAAACGAAAGTGATTTTTTACTCCTGAAGAATGAATCTACAAGAAAACATATGAAAATAAAATTTTATTGCTATGGATTTTGATTTCTAAAAAAAAATTAATGTTGATCAGTCAGTGGCTTGATTTTCTGATTTAATGACTATCAACAATGTCTGGAGGTTTTCATTGCTGATTTTTTTTTTTGATTTTCTAGTCCCAACTCAACTAGAATCGGATAAGCCTAGGGTTAATATTTTATTTAGCCTAAATCAATCCATTATTAATGGCCTATTCTTGGCTATAATAAGCTTATTTTTCTTGAAAAATATTGGAGAAATGTTGACAGAAATACCTTTCGATTATTGGAACAAATTGATCTACTTCATGAAGAAGAGATAGATGAAATTATTCAAGAATTTGGAAAGTGAGATTATCCTTGGAAAAAGGATTTTTATATAGCTTAAGCCTATGGCCATTAACAAGTAGGTAGAATTGAACATAGTCAATGATCGTGAGCTTTATAACTCCATTGTCAAAAACTTGCTCTATTTCGTAATGCCCAAGCCATTTGGACTAAATCTTTCCCTTCTGATCTTTGTATTTAGAGTCAAGGAGGAATGCTTAATCACCAAATTGAAAGTTCTTAGTCTTTATTTTTCTATCATGCCAACCCACTCATTATCTCTGTACTACTTCAGTGTGATGAAGTGCTTCCTTTCTGAGTTCATCAATTGCATTCAGCTACATGATCCTATCTTGTTGAGCTTGGGAATGGTCCAATCTCAATTAAAGTGTTGTCCTTAATGTTTTAAGCTCAAATTCAATGGGTAAAACAATATTTTTACCATAAACTATTTCATACGAAGTGAAACCAGTTATGGTTTTCTAGGTGATCTTGTAATCCCAAACTACTTCTAAAAGATGAGTTGACCAATCTTTTATATGTAGGTTGGTAGTCTTAGTGAGTATATTTTGAAATTCTCTATTTGTATCTTTCACCTAACCATTCGACTGAGGATGGTAAAGGGTGGAATTTTGTGTGTCTAATTTCATATTCTTTTACCAAGGCAATTGTGAGATTTGATGTGAACTGTGGTCCTTGGTCTGTGACTAGTTCTCTTGGCACTCCATAGTGGGTGAAGATTTATTCAACAAGAACTCAACCACTTTCTCATCTTGGGCATGGGTTAAGGCCTTAAACTCAGCCCATTTTGTGATATAATTATTGCACACCAGTATATATTCTTTATGGTTAAATTTAAGATCTATGAGACCCATAAATTCAAGTCCTAATTTGTCAAAAGGTTCCAAGAACCAGTTGTGGTTGTAATGGTATTTCATCATAGTGGGTGGGTTTCCTCATATGTTAATATTGATTACATATACATGTATACATCATGGCATCCTTATGTAAGGAATTCCAATAATATCTTATAGTAATTATTTTCATAGTAGTCCATTTTATGACAAAATGACTCCCACATGGTTCATCATGACAAGCTCTGAGAATGTCATAGGATTCATCTTCTCAGATGCATGTTTACATAACTAAATCTATTATAGTAACAAAGAGATATCCTATAATCTAAGAATAATTTCTGCTCTTTTGGATTAGATGCTATCATTCTCTTGGTAAAAAATGTTGTGGTAGTGATCCTACAACAAGATAGTTAGCAATGTATGCGAACCAAGGAGATTGAATAGTTACTACAAATAAATGCTTATAAATAAATGAATCATCAACAATAGGACTTTGTTCATCATTTTTAAGTTGAGATAGAAAATGTGATACTAAATTATCCTTACTTGGTTTGTCCATAATGATAATACCAAATTCCTACAATAAAGGTAACCATCTAATTATCTTGCCTATTATAATAAGTTTGTTCATCAAAAAATTGATTGTCATATGATTTGTGTGGATGAATACTTGGTAACCTATAATGTAGTGTCAAAATTTGTTGATGGCATAGATAAATACAATAGATTCCTTCTCTGTTATAGTGTATTTGATATCATCCCCTTGAAGATTCTTGTTAATAAAATAGATTACGTAACTCAAAGATTCATCTTTTTGGCCAAGGAAAACTCCTAAGGCAGTGCCAGATGTATCTATGTGGATGTGAAAAGGCATTTTCAAATCAAGCCCTCTCAGAATAGGAGTTTTTATGAGAAGGTCCTTGAGTTGCTAAAAGGTAGTTTGACAATCATCAGTTTAGGTAAATTTAACATCCTTAGTAAGCAATCCAAACAAAGGGGTAGCAATTTTACTAAAGTCCTTGATGAATCATCTATAATAACCATCATGTCCTAAAAATAATTTAACATCTTTCTATTTCTTTAATGTGGGTAGAGCCTTAATGATACTTATCTTTGTTGGATCAACTTGAATTCCAAGAGGGGAGATGTGATGTCCTAACATAATCCCTTTAGTCATAAAATTATAACTTTTTTCATTGATCAAAGATAATTTGTGGTATTGGTAGCATTAAATAAATTTCTTTAGGTTGGTAAGAGATTCTTCAAATGTCTATGCATAGATAGTAAAATCATCCATATAGATTTAAACATAGTCATGGGAAAGATTAGGAAATATGCTCAAAATAACCCTATGAAAAGTGGCTGGGGCACTACAAAGACCAAATGGTAAGACAACATAGGCATATGTTACCCAAGGACAAGTAAAAGTGGTTTTGTCTTGCTCTTGTGGAGCTATTTGTATATGATTTTAACCACTATAGCCATCTAGGAAGGAAAAATAAATTTTCCTTGATAATGTATCTAGTACTTGATTAATAAATGGTAGGGGAAAGTGGTCCTTCTTGGAAGCAGTATTTAGCTCTTGGTAGTTGACACAAATACACCATTAACCCCTTTCTTAGGTACAATATCCAAGGGTGAGACCCACTAGATATCTAAAATGAGGTAAACAAATCCTACATCTAAGATTTTTTACAACCCAATTTTGATAATGTCTTTGACTATAGGATTCATTCATTTTTTGGGGTTAGAAAATAGGCCTGCATTCTTCTTTAATGTAGATGTGATGGGTGCATAAATATGGGGGTATTACTCTCATGTAATGGTAGTCCCAAGCAAAGGCTATTGTGTGTTTTCATAGTATTATAAGTAACTAGCTTTCTTGCTGGGATGTCAAAGAGGTGTTGATGTTGAGAGGTTTATTTGGCAAAATGTCCACTTGCTTCATTAAAGAGAGCATGGTTTCCACATCTGTAGTTAAAGGAGCATAGCTACATTGATGGAAAAATAATTGATGGAATGCCCAAATGTCCCTTACGGTTTGAGCAAGGTCATTTTTAAGAAAAGTATTTTGAGGTGGGCATGGTCTACATTCCAACATGTTTGTGGCTATAAGATCCTGTCGATAAGTGTTTTTCAAGATACCATAAAGGATAGTGTATTCTTATTGTGCCTACAAAGCTAGACCCCAATCAATTATACATAAAGTTTGAAAGGAGACAACTTCCTCAAAGTCATCAATCCAAGGAGTTGTCCATCATTTTGGGAAGGCTTGGCTGGCAGATAAAGAACCAATTTTTTGGTGTCATTTCCTTTGGATATTAACATTTTTACCAACCTACAGCTAATAAAAGCATCAACTGTGACCAAACCATGGGTGGCCAAATATGAGAGGATAACCTCCCAAGTTAATTTTGGCTACAGGATAATAAACTCTATTAGATATTGCCAGGAAGCCATAGTGATAACCATGTCTTTAATAATCCCTTTAGGCTTAATAGTTGATTTGTCAGTAATTTATAAGACAATGGGTATTGGATGGAGATTATAAATTTGAGTTACTACATGGTCTCCATGGTCATCACATTGATGTCTTCACCCAAGTTAATTAAGGTATTGGAGATGGGTTGGCTATGGATACTAACATTGACTATAGGATTATAGAATCAAAGTATTTTGTGAGAACTATGTTTCCTAACATAATATCTGCTAGTTGGTCAATAAATTAAAGTGTTTTATAATCCTTCTTCTTTCTTTCAAGTTTTTTCAAACATAACTCTTTAATATCATTATTATCAATAGGAACATATTTTATTGCTTAAAAGAGTGGACTTTTTATGCAAACATTCTTGAGTTATCCTAGGATATTGAATTAGGGTTCTAGGTTAGGACGTGAGATACTCAATCTCTCTAGAAAAGGAGGATTGTTAGGTTCTTTTTGGTTTTCTAATGGAATCAACTCAAGAGTGGCCATGGGTGGTTATGAATTAGTATGTATTTTATTAGGTTCTTCAAAATGTTCTACGATTATGGTTTAAGTGGGTTGTGGAAGAATGCATCCTGATTGAAGATGGACTTGATTGATATCCAAGGTGTTTGATGAATATTACATTATTTTGGTGGATTGTGTTGGTTAAACTAGCTTATTGGTAGGGTTGGGGATGGGTTGGGTAGATAATTGAGTGGGCCTAGTAGGTTTATAAGTGTTTGGAATTAAGGTCTACTATTGTGGTTGTTGCATTTGTTGAGGAAACCCTTGATTACGTCTCCATAGTTATTGCCATGGGTTAGAGGGGAAGATCCATTATTGGTTTTAAAATTGCCTAGGTTGAGGTTATTGCTCATTTTATTACATCCATAACTGATTCTGGGATAGCTACCAATATTTTTTGCGCTAATTTTGATTGGGTACATTTTTCCAAGAACTATAGTGAGGATTATTTGAGAATTGAGAATTTACAAACATAGAGTTTAGTGGCATACTTGAAATTGATGACCTTTGCACCATGGTCTCATTTGAACCACATAAAAATACTTGATCCTCATATCTTCCTATGGCATATAGCTATACTATTTGAGGATTCTCCTCAATTATGCTAGCTACTTGAGCTTTCATAGAATAACATGTACATTTTGCCTTATTTTTTGTATATTTAGGGCAATAGGTGGCTAAGGATTTTTTAGTTTCTTCCTACTTCCTATGCATATATAATTTATCAAGTTGAGTGGCTAGGTGAATGATAATGTCCTACAACAAGTTTCTAACTTCACCTTTAGACAATCCTACTGTAGATGCTATAAGAAGGGTTCTGCCCCTACTTTTATTCATGGTTGATTTGGAGTAGTTTGTACATAGAACTGTTAGTTTGTTAAAGGATAGTGTAGAAACATCTCCACCAGACATTAAGTCTAGTTCCTCCAAATAATCATCTCTAATTCCTTTTAGGAATATCATCTTGAAATATTATTTTTCTATTGTAATCTGTTTGGACTTTTGTAGGCTGAACAAAAATCTTTCCATATATTCCTCCAATGACTCATCATCAACTTGTGTCATTTTGAATATGTCAACTCTCCTATAGTTTCTACCTCTATAATAAATAGTTGTAGTATTTCAACATCAAAGTCTCATTCATTTATTTTCAAGTAGAAATGGCATCCTTTTCAAGTCTCATGAACCATCTATGTGTTTCAGAGAATTTTAGCTTATATCCCAAGAAAGAAAGAAGAAAGAAACTAGATATGGGTATGGCAAAAAAACTTGTTTGGTTGTGTGCACATTGAATCAAATGATTATAGGGAGATCCTCTTTGGATTGGGAGGAATGACCTGCAAGGAAGACAACACTAAAGCAAATAGTTGGTTAGATAGATATCTATGTGGATTACTTAGTGCTAGCTAGATCCCAAAAGCAAGAGCTCCCTTGGGGGCTATCAATCCATGAGTTTTAAATAATTAATTTTAATAATAAAAAGATAAAGTGCTTGCATAAATCATAGAAGATACTAAAATTAATTACAAGAAATGATTGATAAATAAATTGATGAAGTTGACAGTTATATCAATAAATGAGTCAATACTAATGCTAAATAGTCTGGGTATGATATATAAAATAGGTTAGGGCTCTTTGAATAGTTTAAAAAAGTAAAGTTGGATTTAGTTGAGGGTAAATGAGTGAAAATAACTTGTTTATTATTTTTTGCCACAATGAGCATTGGTGGTTGAGGTGACCATCGATGATTGAGATGACTATCGATGGTTGGGGTAACCATCGGTAGTTAGAACATATTGTCAGTGATTAGAGTGACCATTGGTGGTTACTGTGGCTTGGGTCTGAATAATAAAAGGTTGATTAATGAGGATACAGAATAAGATTTTGAGGGATTGGTTTGGGCTAGGTTGATTTCAAAATAAAAATAAAGTGACTGAATAATTAAAATAAATACTTAGCTCACCAATGGTTGATCAGATGAATGGTTGATGAGGATTATTGATATACTCATTGATGGAGTCTGGTGCAATTCTGATAGAGTAATGGTACTTAGACATTGGCTAAAGGATGATAACACTCTATATCTCTATCATGATAGATGGATTTATATAAGAACACCTACAAAAGAAACTTTGGATACAAAAGCTCTTGATAGTTGTAGATCCCCCTTTTTTCACCTTTTGATCCTCTCTTATTATAAGAAGGAAGGAGAGGTGTAGCAAGACATAAACAAGAGATCTAAATTACTATCTAATTTTAACTTTGACATGTGTGGGATCACATACAAATTAGATAATCTAATTATATAAAGGCAAGTTAGAGTGATGTTGGTGTTTTAGTGGTTTAGATGGTAGAACTTGACCGTCAGTGATTAGGGTGACCATTGACAGTTAGGGTGACTGTCAACAGTTAACGATCAAGGTCAAGTTGGTTTATAAAGGTGGGCTTAGATATTAAGTCAATTTGACTTGGGTTAGGTCTAGTTTATGGTTAAGAGGCCAAGGTTGGGCCCAAGGGGGTTGTGACATTCAAAACCATCATGTGTAGATTTTTGGTGTCTACTATTTTACCCCTTTTTGTTATGTAGTTTATGTCAACAAGATGTAAAAAAAAATAGATTGTGGGTAAAAGGTTTGATTGCCCCATGCATGAGAAGATGTGTTCCCCCTCAAACCATGAAGTGATGAGGTAAAACAAAATTGGGTGTAAGTTTGATGAATGGTGAAGGTGATGAGAAAAGGTGGATGATAGGTTGAGCACTGAAGCACAAACACACACATGTAGTATGACAAAAGTGTGATAGTCAAGATCATCCATTCACTAAGTTTCCATAATTGGTATAAATTAAGGTCAGTGATATAAGGATAAGTGACAACTGGACTATGTGACTGCATTTAGGCATGGTAGTTGGGAACACTCATAAATATAGGTTTCTTAGGCAAGGTCTATATTTTTGTGGGTATCTGAGGTAGGAAGTGCTCTTGAGAAAACATAAATTGGTTTGGTGTCATCATGGGTATATGAGGTAGGATATTCTCTTAAGAAGACACAAATGGGTTGGGTCAGCACAAGGTAGTGTAAGTGAAAAAAACTTATTCAACATGGTAAGTGTTGTCAATGTGGTTAAAAAGGCCAAGGAAATATCATCACAAAAATATGCACTAGTTTATACCAAAATGACCATTGGAGAGGTGACATGGTCGATGGTTGAGGTGGGTGGAGAAGGTACTCTCCATGAGAGGGCACTAAACTTGGTATGTGCTATAATTTTGAAAAGTTGTTGGTTTTGGTAGGAAAACCTAATATGCTGACAATAAGGGTAAAACCCTAAAAGACCAAAAATAAAAAGCACTATTGAGTGTCATTTTCAATCATTTGAAGATTTTTACTTTGTCATTTTATGAGAGAGTGTAGATGAAGTTTACTAAGTAGGCTAGTGGTTGAGTTGGAGTGAGTTGATCGAGTTACAAAAGGTGGACCTAACCAAGATCTAGGGTGGTCGAGGACATGGCTAGGTAGTGGGTCCCAAGATTACTCCTTGATGATGGTTGAGGAAAGAGGTAGGGGTTTTATTCAATTGATAAATTATATTTGATTTTGCCAATGCATTTGTATTTGAAGGTTATTGGTATGATGTGATTGATGGTTGGGTGTAAATTAGGTTTTGTTTGGTTCTACCCTAGGATTAGGTTTTGAGATGTTTTTTAGTGAATTTGGCAAGTGATTTTAGAAATTAGAAGGGTAGGGTAGGATTAGGGTAGGGTAAAATAGGTGTTTAGGTAAATTTGGGGTTGGATTTTGGTGTTTTTATAGATTTTTGAGTGGGTAGGTTTAGGCATTTCACTAGTGGTCACACATAGTGATTATCGACAGTCATATCCAATTGTCAATGGTTAATATCGATCATTGATGATTGATAACTGATGGGAATAGTTTGCCTGACCATCAGTCGTCACCATGACCATCGATGGTTGATAAAGGTGGGAAATGTTTTTGTGTTGTTAAAAAGGTTGAATGTTTGTTTAAGTTTTAAAGTTTATAGGTAATATTATGGATAAAAATAAATGATGTCAAGGGTAATGGTGAAGGTTGATGGGTAATAGTGTAAGTTACCACTAACATTTAAGGGGTATAGGGAGGAATGTTCTAGATATAAGGTTGATTGATTAGAGTGAAAATAAGGTAGGTTAAGGGCTTGGTTTTGGAGATAAGCCATAGGCATAGGTTGTAAGAGGGTAAGTTTATAGGATAAAATAGTTTAGAAAACTAAGTTTATTTGTTATGAAACTTTGTAGGCATGGGAGTAGATTTAGATATGAGATTGGGTGCTTCAAATATTTTTAGAGATTCACCAAGGTATGACTATCATGGACTAGGTGCACATGAAGGAGGTGGGGCTTGGTGTGATGTTACATTACCAACATGTACTGTGGGACATAGTGATGATAATGGTCCTCATCGAGAGATGGGATCTAACCATAAATACTTTCCTACTACCCATGGTGAGATGACAATTTTACCTGAGGTTATGCATAGGATTACATGGCTACCCATTTGGGGTGAGCTGATTTATCATATTAAGAGGAGGAGAGAGATGATTTCATGGAGCTACTATATGGAGATGACCACAATTTTGCTAGGTGGCATGCCAAAGGTTTTAGCTATACTCTACTATATCAGAGGTCCAAAGATGATAAGAGACTGATGACCATGATGATGATTGTAGTCTCATGCTTTGCTATAACAAATTTGAGTTGTGGGAGGTTTCCTTATCTATTACTGGAGGTTCTGGTTGAGATGCTACTAGGTAGCATAGTGTTCTATTGGATGCTTGTGCTACTAGTCTAGATATATAGGGAGTTCTAGGGGTTCAAAGCTCATAGGAGGTATGGTATCAACATAAGATTTTTTTAAAATGCTATGATTATGAGCACATCCATGTGCTAAGGCTGATAGGGCTACCATGGGAGGGGTATGCACAGATGGAGTTCATATTTGGATTCATGTAGTGGAGAGATGATTTTGCCCTTTTAGGACCAAGTGGAGGGGTTCATGACATTGATTGGTTTAGGGGGCACTGGATGCCTTAGTTTTTAGAGACATGATCTGGAGACCCTATGTCAAGTTTTTGGAGTGGGCTTAGTACAGGAGGCATATATTATCCCTATCGAGCTACAGGGGGATCTTTGGTAGGAGGGAGGATGAGATAGAAATCATTCTTATTGATAGGGTTTGATGATAGTTTGACATGGTATAGAGTATTCTAGGTCCATTCCTAAGGTATAGGTAGGAGGATGGATAGCTTCTACTCATAGAGCCACAAACTATTCAGATTTTGCTTGATCATGAGGAGTTGCTGGCTAAGGGTAAGATAAATAATGAAAGATTTGTAAATGGGTGCCCAACATTGTACCAGACACTCTATGTTGTAGCTTATTTTAGGGGTAATGACAATGATAGGTAGTTGATGGATGTTGACCCAACTAGTAGAGGTTAGTAGGTACAGGTACAATGAGCTACCCTAGATGTAGTGATAGTGATTGTAGAGAGAGATTGGGCATGAGTGACACTAGCAATGACATAGGTTTTTGTGGTAGTACTATAGGGTCAGTTAGTAGTAGTATAGGGTCAGGTGGATATAGTTATAGGTGAGAGGGACCAGGCTAGAGCTACACCAGCCTTGGTTACCTTGAGAGAGACTCTTTGAGATAGGCCAGAGGAGGGGCCGTAACACCTACATGATCACTAAGCACTATCCCTATGACATTGTATCTAGCCATAGTGGAGGAGCTATACCATTACAAGGCTATAGTCTTGAGATGCTATCCTAATGATCCTCAATGGGGTGATTATAGAGCTAGTTTGGTAGGTGGTGATAACATGGAAACACCAAGTTAGTGGGCTACTTCGGTAGGTGAACAGGCAAGTACCTCAAAAGCACAAGCACCAAGAGGAAATGACACCCTAGGGTAGTTATGATATAGTTATGAGATATTATTTTTTGTTTTATATCATTTTGATATTAGCCTATGAGCCAATGTGGTGAGATGTACAATTTGAGAGAGATACATTTATATTTGTTGTATACATGGTGATGTTTATCTATGATTATAGACTCATGATTTATAGATATGCTCTTTGTTTATTGCTTATGATTCATGGTTATCATGTTCATGTTTATCATTTGATAATGTTACATTGATTATGGTTGTGATATGGATATGGATGTTGATGTGGACTCACCTAGCTAGGCATGTGATGAGATTTCTTTTATTTATTCATGGTTATGATGATGTTTATGACATGTATTGTTATGATGATGTTTGTAATATGTATAGTTGTGATAATGTTTATTCATGCTAAAATTTAATGAGTATATGCTTCCTTATTTAGATTTAGACATGTGATGAAAATGATTTATTTCTTTATTATTCATAGATGGTATGATGTCAATATGATGTTGATAGTTATAATTATGTTTATGGACATGGTTTATGCTAAAGATGTCTATTTTTGGTTCATGATATGATGTGATGTGGTTATGATTATAGTGATTTTGCTTAGGGTATACTACATAAAGTAAGTTGAATAAAAACACTAGATGTGAGAAAGAGAAGATAATCAAGAAACAAACATCTAAGTGAATATATCAACCAGTTATGAGAGGATAAGAATAGGGCACGATGCTTCTTCTTTAACATGGATAAAAACCAAAACTAAAGCTGGATCAACTTAAGGAACATAAGCCCTTTGAATGATTTATATTAGCATTGGTTGGTTGGTTAAAAAGGTGTCTTGATCACATAATGTCAAATGAGCTCAAAAACCCTTTACTTTATAGTGTATAAAGGAGAGATGGATGAAAATGGAACCTTCTTGTGAGACTAGCATGCCTCTTTTGGGGGTTACCAAAGAGTCAATATAATTAAGTCTATGTCATATAAGGTGTAAACCAATTGATGTGGGAAACCTACTCATGAGAGCCGATTGTGGTTTTGAAAATTATTGTGCTTATGAGAGCTGATTGTGGCTTTAAAAAATTATTTTGCTTTCTCTAATGCTTGATAATGGGTCTTTTGCTTATTTTTTTGTTGCTTGGGAGGGTTGGGGATGCTGATTGATGCAGGAAGCTTCCAATAAATTGCTATGCTTTGAAAAATGTTTTACCCAACCATCTTTGAAGGGAGAGGTATGAGTTTGTGTGATTTTCTTAATGCCTTTGATATCTATCCTTCAAGGGAGTAGTCTACCTTATTTTGAGCGATTTTAATATGTTTCCAATAGTTGTCCTTCAAAGGAGTAGTTTAAGAATGCTAGTAATGACCCATGATTGTTTTTGGTTATGAATTTTCTTCTCTTGTTTGATTTTTTTCTTGATATAGACCTCCTTATATAGGCCTAAAGGTTGAACTTTATGAAGGCAAAAATAAAATCACAAGAAGGTTAATTACATGTAAAGAGGTTTAGGTGGCAATGATCATGGGAATCCATCCTATAAAAAAGGTGGAAAGTACTATGAGAATCATGCCATGGGTAGAGTTGTGGTACCCATTGTTAAATATTAGGCCATTATTGTGATGGATAATCACATGATTTAGTTTTAATTAGTTTCCACTAAAATAGGGAGATAAATGTGTTTTAAAATCAAGGGATGAGCTTAAGTGAGACAAAAGGTGAGTTTGATTATTTTTAACAAAATAAATGATGTAGATGTGAAGCATTGAGGAGCTCAGGCTCTAGGTTTCCCTCAAGAGAGGATAATCAATAAGCTCTTGATCCATACTTGTGCATTATAATATAATGTCTAAGCTAATTGAAAGCAAACTTGCCCCACTTGCATTTTTCCATATTGGTGACATGTTGATTTTATTTTTGGATGAGGTATCTGATGTTGAATTCTTGCACTTTAAGGTGTTTTTTATAAGCTCATTTAATGTGCTCTTGATAGACATGAAGATGGGTGAAGGTGGCTAAATGATGTTCATCAAGTATCTCAAGATAGGATTAATGGTGCTGATGATAATCATATTTAGAAATGAGATCTTGCAAAGAGATGTGAAGAGATGGGATTTGGACTTCGAGAGGCAAGACAACCTCTACTCATAAAACTAGAGAGAATGGGGTAGCACCTATAGGGGTTCAAATTCTAGTACGATATGTCCATAAGGTGAAAGGGATGTGCAAATTCTAATCTCAACCATATGTATTGACCATTTTATTTAGCATGTTGTTAAGATTTTTGTTAGAGGCTTCTACTTATCTATTCGCTTGAGGGTGATAGGGAAATGAGAAACTTAACTTGATATCTAATGCATCACAAAGACATTGGAATTCCTTGTTTTTTAAAGATTTTCCATTTTTAGTGATGATTTTGTGAGGAACACTGAAATGGTAGATGATGTGATGATTGATGAAGTCGGCAATATTTTCAACTTTGATTGAGATAAGAGGAATAACCTCTACCCATTTGGTAAAAAATTCAATCATAGTGATGATATAATGATGTCACTATGAAGAATTGGGGTTAATTTCACCAATAAGGTCCAGACCCCATTATGAGAAGGGTAAAAAATTAGTGGATACTATAGACACTAGAAAATTGCACACTTATAGTTCTAGGTGTCTAAATGTCTTGGGACCACCTTAAATCCTCATAAAACCTTCCTAACCCCTTCTACAACCCTCATAACTTAACCAAATTCCCTATTATAACCATTTCTATTAAAAAATTATTATTTGGAAAACACTATTCAAAAATAGTTTTTGAAACCACTATTCACAAAACACTATTCACCATCACTATTCACTATGGGACCCACTTTCACTATTCATGATGACATGGCATATGACATGTAAAGTGACATGGCATGTGACATGGCATATGACATGATAAGTGACATGGCATGTGACATGGCAAAATGATGTGGCAAAGTGATATGGCTTGGTACCCCACCTTTAGCCCATTTTTATAAGATGCTTAATGACCTCATTTAAGAATCACAAGGGTCCCCACTTGAAATGGGTTGAATTTATCCTCAAGGGTAAGTTTTTTGACTTGGTTTTGCATTTTCACATGAAAATAGTCTTCAAAATTGACTTACATGCCCCTTTCACACCTTAAGAGAGATAAAGAGCCCCTATTTTGGACTTCTTAGCCCCAATAAGAGACTTATCAGCCCAAATTAGAATATTCAACCACATCACCTTGACTCACCCATGCCTCCTTGAAAAATTTCATCATATTTGGTGGGAGAACTCTTAAAAGTCATAAATGAGGACAAATAAGGGTGTAACAAAGTCTTTGGTCCCATTTTCAAGCCATGTGCACAATTACTCTTAATCTTGGACTTGCATGAAAGGTAGGGAGACTTGAAAACCCCCATAGGAATCTTCGACCAACCCCATCCTTGAACCTGGGGAAAAATGTGCCATACTTCCAAGACGCCCTCTTTTGGCATGTTTCCTCACAAAAAAACTACAAATACCCCCCCTCTCCTTCACCTAGGAGGAGGTTGAAAAGTTAGAGTATTTCTGCCCAAATTTTATTGTAGGTGTTCATCCATTTAAATGAGGTTATTAATCTTCCACATCTTGGATGAAAATAATTCAAAGTAACGAAGCTATGCTGAAATTGCCTCAAAACGTCTTCAATAAACCATCTTCATCAATAAACATCTACAAACATTGAGGTAATATTTTATTTTGTTATTTAAATTTATTTATTTATTTCCTTTTGCCCTCCTTTACCTTAACCTTTTCACTCCCTTCACCATTATTGTCTTCATCCCTTCCTCATCTTACCATTTACCCTTTCACCCATTTACCCCATTTTGCCTCTTTGCCATATTCCTCATTCGACCTCTTTCACCTCTTTGCCACACTGGGCATATTATCTTCTTTGACTCATCTATCTATTTATGATTTTATCTATTTTCAGCCTCGATCATTTACCCAACCCAAAAAAAAATCCTTTTGACCCTTACCATTTTACCCAAACCCCAAAACTATGGCCTTGCCTTGACTAGTTTTATCATGTGCTAGATTTAGTCATTTTTCTTTGAATAAGTATTTCATTTATTTTGTACTTAGAATTTAATTTATCATTAATTTAAATGAAATGAAATTTATTTTATATTATCATCTTCATTTGTTATTAGGGGAGTAGATTGATAGCCATCCAAAGAAGCTTTAGCTTCTTAGATCTAGCATATGCTAGGCGGTCCACCCTGCATCTTTGTCTAACCAACAAGCTTGTGGTAGTGTTGTCTTATTGCAGGTATTCCTTCCAAGACAAAAGGAGTTATATCTTCATATGGTCATCAACAAGTGTAAGTTTACCAAGTATACACCCTTCATCTTGTGTTTTTATCTTTTCTCATAAAAAACTAAGAAAAAATAAAAAAATTACAGAAATAGATACACAAAGACTATGGCTAGGTGCATGATGTAAATTGGCATGTTGTTGACACTTAATACACTTTTTCAAATAATCACAATAGTCTTGGTTAAGGGTAGGCTAGTAATATCCAAGGCAAAATATGTATTTAGCCATGATAGGACCACTAAAGTGTCCCCCAAAGATCCCATCATGCAGTTCCCTGATAACATGAGATACTTTATGACTATAGAGGCAATGGAAGAGGAGACTATCAAATCCAAATTTATAAATAATTACACATAGAATGTTATAATGAGAGGTACTTTGGGTAAACACTCTTATATCATTCTTGGAAAGACTAGAAGGAATGATGACAAGGTTAAAATAGTCAAAGGTCTATTGGTACCAAAGGTTAGGTTGGGTCTCCCCCACATTGAAGATGGTGGGAGAGTCTAGTTTGACATAATAAGGCTAGGTAAGTATATGGATAATGATAGATAACTTAGAGTTAGAGGGTGCAGATGGGATTTGAGAGGTGAAGGAAGCCATGGTATCGACAAATTTGTTCATAGCTCATTGAGTGGTTTAGATAGGGTAATGTTCAAATGATGTCAAGAGTTTGTCAACTAGTTGTTTGTACTATTGCAAAAAATCATTATTACATTGGTAAGAGCCATTGATTTGATTGATCACTAGTTGAGAGTCACCAAAGATGTTGATCATTTTGACTCCCAAGGTTAACACAATTTGAAGGCCTATCAGTAAGGCATTGTACTTAGCCATATTATTGGTACATTTAAAATCTAGCCTGAAGGACAAAGAAAGAGGTCCACCATAAAGGTGAATAAGGATAATTCCATCTCCCATACCATGCTGACATTTTGATCCATAAAATAACATGGTCACTTGATAGGTGAAGTTTACTTGAGAGAGGGTTGTAATGGACTCATCACGAAATTCAAGAGGAGGAGGTTGATTGTTTGTTAATGGTACTTCAACCAATTGGTTTGTAATGAATTTCCTTTTAATTAAATTATGCTAAAGAAAATAAAGATCAAACTTAGCTAAAAGCATGAACCACTTAGCCATACATTGATTTTGGTATAGCCTAGAGTGCATATACTTGAGTGGGTTGGTATTGGTTATGACATAAGTCTTATGGTTAAGAAGGTAGTGGTGAATTTTGGTGGCCACAAAAACTAAATATAATCAAAGTTTCTCGGTATGGGAATACTAAGTTTCATACTATACAAGCGTGTGAATAATGTAGTAGATGGATTTTTCTTTGTGTTGTTCATCTTGATGAGCAAGCATTGCCCCTAGGGAGTTGTCAGTGGTGGATATATAAAGGTAAAAATGTTGAGCATCCTTATAAGGGGTAAGGATAGGTGGAGAGAAAAGGTACTCTTTGAGTGAAAAAAAGGCCTTTTGATAGTTGTCATTCCACTTGAAAGAAACATCCTTCTTTAGAAGGTGATGAAAGGGTTAACATCAATTTGAGAGTTGAGAGATAAAGCGAAGAATGGATTGGAGCTTCCCTTGAAAATTTCAAAGTTTCTTGAGGTTAACTAGAGGAAGCATATCAAGGATGGATTTGATTTTGGTAGGATTGACTTTGATTCCTTGAAAGGAAATGATAAATCTAAGGAGCTTTCCTGATAAGACCCCAAAAATACACTTATTAGGGTTAAGGCAGACATGGTAATGGATGAGTCACTCAAAAATAACCTTGAGAATGGCCAAATGATCCTTATGATATTTGGATTTATTAAGAAGGTCTTCCACATAATCCTCAGCAATTTCATGGATAATGTCATAGAAGATGTAGGTCATAACATGTTGGTAGGTTGTACCAATGTTCTTTAGTCTAAAAGGCACAAACCTATAGTAGAAAGTCCTCCATGGGGTGATAGAGGTAGTTTTATGTTAGTCTTTAGGGGTAATTAGGATTTAATTATAACATAATAATACATCCATGAGAGATAACATCTCATGGCTAGATGTTAGATCAATTATTTGGTCGATGCTTGGTAGGGGAAAGTCATCTTTTGGGCAAGCTAAGTTGAGGTCATGAAAGTCTACACAAATGCATAATCCCTCTGTAGCTTTGGTGATGAGCATGACATTCAAGACCCATTAAGGATAGTCAATGGGTTGAATGAAATTGATGGATAAGAGAAGCTGAAGATCTTCTTTGATGAGAAGGTTTATGTGAGGCTACATTCATCAAAGTTTTTGCTTAATGGGCTTGGCATCATGGTTGGTGACTATGTTATGGGTAGTGATGGAGGGGTAAATTCCTAACATGTCACTATAAGTCTAAGCAAATACTATTCTATGATATTTTAGGAAGGAGGGGAAGTCCTGAAGTTCCTTAAAATTTAGCAATTGGATAGTTTTAATAATTTGGGGGTTATCTAGAGTGCCCAAGTTGATATCCATGGTGGATTTGTTTAATATGGTCAAAGTCTCAGGATGTAGAGATTTATGGATGGAAGAATCTAGTACACTAAGGTAAGTGATAATAGAATCATCATCCTAATACTGAATGATATTAATGGTAGTGGAGTCACCTCCTATCATCTTAAGATGGGTCATATGGATGGTTATAGTTGCCCTGTCCTTCTGATAGGTCAGGGGTTCAAGGTTGATCATATTTATGAAAAAAAATTTAGGGGGGATGATATTGGAATATTCAATTGTCGATGATTGAGAAGAGGTTGGTGAGGAAGGGATGTCTTCCTTAACAATGGTGATGGTATGTGGTTTGGTTTTCTTTGTGGGTAGAATGAAACCGGGGCCATGTTTCTCATGAGGATTTCTAGTTTCAATTGAAATCAACTTGTGTAGGCCATGCTCATATTGTCCAAGATGAAATTTCTTCGAAGCACACCTATGGAGGTATGTCTTGACAAATGTGGGTTTATCCAAGTGGGAGAAAATAGGGGTGAATGTTTGAGGTGAAAAGGAAGTGGTGGAAGTGTTAAGAGGCTTTTCAAGTCCCCCATAGATGAAATGGATTTGATAGTTTGAAGGTCCAAGGGCAACAATGGCTCTAATATTGGGGTCCTACTCAAGTTGGTTTTTAAGTTTCCCATACTCATGGGGACTAGGGAAGTTGTCAAGGGTTAAGAGTTGATATTACCCAAGTGAAAGATGTTGGAATGTAGATTCCAAGTGGTCTATGGTGGGGATTTGATTTGAGGGTATTGATGAGCTAGTAGATGCCTCACTAGTAGAAGAAGATATAACTTCATCTTTTTTGGTTGAGGGCTTGTCTTTGGCTGATGAGGGTGTGCTATATGGAGGTAGGAGGATGTGTTTGGGTTGTCAAGTCATGTTGCATGATGAAAAGGGACTTAGGTTAGCTTGTATAGTGACAACCTAACCTTAATTTTCAAATTTGATGCAACGATGAAAGGTAGAGGGTACATATCCCATGGAGTAGATCCAAAGTCATCCCATCGAAACATTATATTAGAATTTTCCTTCCACTACATAGAAGAGTTTTGGGAGTGTGCAATGTCCTAAGTGAATGTGAAGGACAACAGTTCCTAGAGTAGTGGCCATAGTGTCATTGAAGGATCAGAGGATGACTGAGGTTTTAGACATGACATTATTTGGTAGTTTAAGTTGATCAGAGGCATGGGGGAGATGATGTTAATATTGAATCCTATTTTAATCATAAACCATTTGATGTGGGTTTGGTTGATGTAGGTAGTGATGAAAATAGGGAGATCTGGGTCATTAAGGTGGATAGAAGGTATTTTTGAATCATTGAAGGTGATAACATTGGAAATTTGGAGAGCACCATTAAAGGCTGCCAGAGGTTGAGGGTATTCAGGTTAGACATCTATTGATTACAATTATTCTATCATTTCTTGATGATGATGAGGTGAGGTAGAAATAAATTTGTATAGGCTCATCTTTACCAGGGTTTGGTGAAGTTGTTTGAGAACCACTCTTTTGATTGATTTAGAGGGGTTAGATTTAGAGGTACCCAAGATAGATACCTTAGGTTTTGTTAAAGGTGAATATGATTGAATTTGACTTGGTTGGGAGGTGGAAGATGGGTCTATACATGGGACAGACACTTTAAAATTCCCTTTATCCTTTGATTGAGTGTGTGATCATGTGACCACATAGATAGTATGGACAGAGGGTAGAGTTGGGGTAGGAGATTGGTTTAGTTCCTTATCACTCTAAAGTGAGAGTGGGGGAGTAGGTGGGTGTTGGGTATTGGTTGTTGCTTGTTGGATTAGTAGTAGGATCATGGAAGGTTCATCTGATAATATATCATCTTCATCATAGAACTGATGGATTATAGTTTGGAGAGATTTGTAGTTCTCCATGTCATGCTCAATTGTCTTATGATAGGAGTATACCTGGTGGTCATTATGCCAAACTAGTTTTAGAACAAGAGGGTCAAATGGTATAATATGAGGTAAGCTCAAGCCATAATTTTGTAATAAACTTTAAAATATAGTTGAGTAAGACTTAGCTAAAGGTGGTGAGGGTTTAGAGGTTTTGGCCTTGTTGGTAAGATGGAAGTCATTTTAGAAATAGGCTTGGTGGTAGAGGTCTTGAGTAAAGTGGTATTATTAATTTATGATTTCTATTTAGGTAAGGAAGTTGATAAGTTAGACGTAGAAGATGTCAAATTATCTAGGTTGGTTATTGATGGCTCAGTGAAGATGGGTGCGTCAAAAAGCAAGAGTGATGGCATAACCAAAACTAGTGGTTCGGTTTTGGTTGAGAGAGTTGGCTTCCTAATCCAAGTAGAGGGATGAGGACCAAAAATAGAGGGAAAGGTTAAGGGAGGTATAACTCTGGCCTTTTTGTGTCTTTACCTCTTTAGTTGATTTAGTTTGGTGTTTGGTTGGTGGGTCTGTGAGGTTAGCTCCAGTTTCAAGGATGGATGATTAAGGTTCTATGTAGGGAAGATGCAATGATTTTTTGTTGGTTTAGTTGAATTGATAGAGTATGATTTGGTTATTTGGGATTTGGTTGCTTTGGATGGTTAAGAAATGGTCTGGTTGGTAGAGGGTTTTATTTGTTTGATTGATATGTTAGCAGGTTGGATAATAGAAGTGGTGGGTTGGTCCATCTAAGAGGTGGTTGGAAGTTCTTGTTTGGTGATGTAAGGGAGCCCTAATTATTTCCAAATGGTGGTATGATACATATTAGGTTTGGAGACAAATTCCAATCTTTGAATTAGTCTAGATAATGGCTTATAGACTAGTCTTACTCCCTGAGTAGTGGACTCAAAAGATAAACCCATAGGTTGAGAAAGGGGAATCGTAACCTCATCCCTTTCCTCAATCAAAGGATACAAGGTTTGGATGGGTGGTTTTTCCATGGGAGGTGTAGATATGGTGGTTTCTTCTTTGGGAATGATCTCTAAAGGGGAAGTGAATTGTTTGTTGGTTGAGGGAGGAGGTAAAGTGGTGATGGTTGCTTACTCTGGTGTGTTAGTTGAAAGAGGGGTTGATGACTCCACTACCTCAATAAGTGAAGGAGGTGAAAAATTTACTTCCATGGTTTGGTTTTCTAAAGAAAGAGAAGGTAATTCCATTATCTCAATAAGTGGAGAGGGTGAAGAATAGGTAGATTAGGTGGTAGGTTCTTCAGTGAAAAGTGTGTCAAGAACCATATTGATCGTATGGGAATCATGAGAAGACTCATATTTGTTTCTCTCATTTTTGGTAGGTGTATGATTGGGAAAAGGTTATCTAAAATTGTTGAGGGCTTGGTTTGGATGTGCATTGGGGTTGTCCAACATTAGTTCCCCCTTCTCAATGAGGGCCTGTACAACATTTTTGAAGGTATTACATCTACTAACATCATGCCCTACTACTCGATGGAAAGCACATAGGTCACTCTCATTGTACCATCCAAGTGTAAGATGAGAAGAATAAAATTATCAAGGGGGTTTTATGGGAGGAATTGGTATGATATTATCTTTCAACAACTTCTCTAGGACTGAAGCATAAGATTCCCCAAATAAAGTAAATTGCTTCTGATTATTTTGGTTTTGGTTGCTCATGTTTTGATTTGAGGAATTAGGAGAGTTTGATTGATTGATAGATGGTGGAATAATGGTCTTTAGGATAAACACATTTGTATTTCCCTTGCTTTTATCATTGGTGTTGGTTTGGTTGCTTGGCTTAGAGGAATAGGCCTCATTGAATTTGTAGTTAGGGTTTTTGTTTTTTTAATTTGAACTTTCCTTCATAGATGGCTCTATTTTATAGCTTTTGCACCATGGTAAAAGATTCATCAAAGGTTCAGAAGCTTTGAAAATGTAAATTAGAAGAGATGTGGCTGGCACATGCTCAAGTAAAAATTCTATTAGTTCAGGTTAGGGTAAATAGAAGGAAAGTTGATTAATTAGGCTTCTCCAATGAGCTAAAAAATCAACAATACATTTATCATCAAATTTTTGGATAGAGTAAAGGTCAGTGATGGAAAATTTCTTGGAGATGTTTATTAAAAAGAGATCTAAGAAAGTTTGGGATAGCTAGGTGAAAGAGAAGGTAGAATGTTTGGTTATGGCACTATACCAGTCCAGTGCTTGGCCAGATAAAGACATAGGGAAGGTTTGGAGAAGGAAAGCATCATCATAGGTAATCAAATAACATGAATGCCTAAATGGCTTGAGGTGATATTGGGGGTCCTCCTTACTTTAATATTTAGAAAACTTTGGGATCTCCCACTAAGGAGGATATGGTCTAATAGGGACATATGGGTGAATGGGCTCGTTGTAGATCTGGTCATATGATAAAATGTTGTGAGCCACATAAATAAATGAATCTAGAGTGGTCATTTTATCCATTAGCATTTTCATTAGATCCACTTTAGGATACACACCTAAAAGGTTGTAAGGTACATATTTTTGTTATGGTTGGGTGACATATTGATAATTGGTAAGAGGTTAAGGAGCTTCCACATATTGATATGTGGCCATAGGTGGTTGGGTGGATGCCATATAGGGGTAGGTGGTTAGGTAGTGGGTAGAGGTACATAGGGATGTAACCTAGGTTAGGTGTGATGGGCACCTATTGAGAGGTTAATGTGGGTTAGGTACGAGTTATGGTTGGGTTTGTAATGAAAGGTGGTGAGCTTTGTACTGATTGGTTGTAAGGTAGAAGGTATATACACCACAAGATTTTGAAGTGGAGTAGTGACTAATGGATTGGGGTAGATGAAATAAGGTTTAAAATGCTAGTATTAGGTGCTCCCATGGTGAGTGGAGTATGGGTGGTTAATTATTGGGTTGTTCCTAAGTTAGAGGAGTTTTTAGTTGGGGTGGAAGGTGTAAGGGTATTGGTAGGTTCATTTTCCATAGTAGTATACAAATGGATTATTGGTAGATGAAGATGCTTGGGTAGTCAATGGTTGGGTGGTGATTATGGAAATATAAGTATTCCCCATAAGGTGGGAAGGCATGATATAAGATGGGACCATAGGTGGAACTAAAGTAGGGGTATGGTGAGGCATGGTGCTAAGATAATGCTGAAGGGCCACAAGATTATTATCTAAGAAGGTGGTAAAGTTTGTATCTCTTTGGAGAACTACATGAGGGAAAGAAGGAATTATCAAAGGATGAGGAGAGTCTTCTATTTTAGATATATACTCCATGTATGAGGAGGTAGAAGAGGTTGATTGGCTTAATGATGTGTTTTATTCTACTAGGTTCTTTTGATGCTGATGAGTTGGGACCATGCAAGATAAGGGAGAGAGAATATAAAAATAATCTCACCACTAAAATAAAAATAGGATAAGAAATGAGCAATGAAATCAAACACACACTAAAAATTATGTTAAGTCCTAAAGTTATTTTTAGTCTCTCTTTTAGTTTATGCCTTAAGCTTTGTAAGAAATTGTGTGACTTGACTTGGGTTGATAGAATAGGTACTAGAAAATAAATCTATGGATGGTTTCAGATTGTTCTAGATCTCAAAAAGGATATGCATTAGAAATCAATACATGTCTTGGTATTAGGGCCTACCCCCTCACTTCACATACCATAATGATAAGGGTGTCATTTGCTTAGCCAGTATATACTGATTTCTAGAGTTTATAATCAACTAGAGAGTTGAGTTGGTTCTCCCTTTGGTAATGACCTCCAAGTAGGATTGTTGAGAAAGGTAAGGTGAAAACTAGGTGATGAAATCCTAGTCAGGATTTATGTCAAGTAATTTTGATGTTTGATTTATGTAGGTGGTTTAGTTTGTGTGTGTGATACAAGTGATGCTATGATTGAATTACTTTGCTTTAATTTAACTAAGTGAGCTAAAATTGCAAGCAACCAATGTATGAAATTAGTTTTAAACCCAAAATAAATTTTAATTTTGTTTATGATAATAGAATAGGAAGAAGAACATGTAGATGCAAATAAAATAAACCTAAGTAGAGAGTCAAGGGTCCCACCAGGCGTGCCAAAATATTTCAGATAATTTTAGCTTATATCCCAAGAAAAGAAGAAGAAAAAAACTAGATATGGGCATGGTAAAAAAACTTGTTTGGTTGTGCATGTGTTGAATCATATGATTGTAGAGAGCTCCTATTTGGGTTGGGGTGAATGACCTAAAAATAAGAAACACTAAAGCAAATGATTGGTTAGATAGATAACTAGGTGGATTTCATAGTGCTAGCTAGATCCTGGAAGTAAGAGCTCCCTCAGGGGCTGTTAATCTAACAATTTTAAATAATTAAATTCAAAAATCAAAAGATAAAGTGCTTGCATAAATAAAAAATATACTAAAATTAAGTACAAGAAATGCTTGATAAAGAAATTGATGAAGTTGACTAGTTATAGCAATAAGTGGGTCAAACTAATGCTAAATAATTTGGGTATGCTCTAGAAAATAGGTTGGGGATCTATGAATAGGCCAAGGAAAATAAAGTTGGATTTATTTAAGGGCAAGTAGGTGAAAATAGCTTGCTACTATTTTGTTCCACAGTAACCATTGATGGTTGAGGTGATCGTTGGTGGTTGGGACAAATCTCGGTGGTCAGAGTGACCATTGATGATTACTGTGGTTGGGTTTGGGTAATAAAAGGCTGATTGATAAGGCTCCAAAATAAGATTCTAAGGGATTGGTTTAGGTTGGGATGATTGAAAAATAAAAAAAAAGTGATGGAATAATTAAAATAGATACTTAACTTGCCAATGGTTGATCAGATGAATGGTTAATGAGGATTGCTGATAGACTCATTGATGGAGTCTGGTGCAATTATGATAGAGTAACGATACTTAGTTGTTGGTCGATGGATGGTAGTAATTTGACTCTCTATCATGATGTCTAGATTTCTAGAAGAACATCTGTAAAAGAAACTCTAGATACAAAAGCTCTTGATAGTTTTATATCCCCCTTTTTTCACCTCTTGCTCCTCTCTTCTATAGGAAGGAAAGAGAGGTGTAACAAGACATTAACAATAGATCCAACTTACTATCTAATTTTAAATTCAACATGCATTGATTAACACATGAATTAGATAATATAATTATAAAAAATCAAGTTAGAGTGATGTTGGTATTATAGTGGTTTAGATTATGGAACCTGACTATCGACGGTTAAGGTGACTATCAATGGTTAGGGTGACCATTGACGTTTGAGGGTCAAGGTCAAGTTGGGTTAAATAGGTGGGTTTAGCCAGTATATCACTCTGACTTGTGTTAGGTCTAGTTTGTGGTTAAGAGGCCAAGGTTAGGCCCAAGGGGGTTATGACATTTAAAACCATCATATGTGGATTTTTGGAGTCAACACTAAGTGCTATATCTTTAAGTGTTGCTAGAAATATATTGAGTTTTTGAGCATCTTGATTATCATTATCACTATGTCATAAGATTTCAAACTCAAAAATAAATGTGTTTGGATCTTTAGATGCTTTTTCCCTAGAACTAGAGAGGGTAAAGTGAGGAATATTCTTCATAGGTGCATTTACTTTAGTGGTAAGGATAGGAAATTCAAAGGTAGTAGACTCATTGGTAGTTTTTTCTTCCTTAAGATCCTCCATGAATACTTTTTCTATTGGTACACCAAAGGTTCTTGCCACCCACTTCTCAAAATTCTTATCAATTCTTGTATTTATTGGGGTATAGAAAATGGATATTTTATCTTATTTTTTAGGAATATATGGCTTTTTATACAAATGGAGATGGTGTAAATGCTTCAAAAGATTTAGATTGTGTCTCAAAAAGAGTTTATAAATTAGAAGATTCTATTGGCCTGGTATTTCTTCTAGGAGCAAAAATAACCTTGAATGCCTCTTTAGAAAGAAATTTGGGCAATGGAGGGAAATGAGTTCTCGATTCCTAAGTATAAGGTGATAAGGTGGGGATCATCAAATATGGAACATAGGGATCCTTTTTAGGGGTATGAAGCTCTTATTTTTCAAAATCTCTAGCTTGTACTACTAACCCAGCCAATAATTCCTCCTTTTCAACTTCTTCTATTGACAACTATAAGTGATCTTTAGGGATTTCCTCATTTTCCTCAGTTGTTACAGGATGAATTTCTATTTTTGAAACAATAGTTGATGATCGAAGTAGAAATATTCCTATATGATTTCATTCTCTTTTTATGTATGTCAACCACTTTTTTCCTTTTTTTTAAATTTTTTTTACTCACCCTGCCTGCATAGGGTTCATAATATGGGGATTTTTGAAAATTTCTACTATTCTAGTTTGTAGAAGGGAAATTTAAACTAGGAAAATAGAAAATATTTAATCTATAAAACAATAATTTATAAAAATTAGGAAATTAATAAACATCCAAAAACAACCGCTATCAAGATTGAATATTTCTAGTGTGTGACACCCTTCCCCAATAGCGGCACCAAAATGACTAGTAGTAGATTCATAATCTAATATAATTCTCTTGATATTTAAGGAGTAAGGAGAGTTAAAAAATACCTGTATCTTCTACTTCATTTAAATGTCAATCTAATGACATAAACTTGATATGATGATGTCACTGTATGTGCACACTTAATCATCTAATTTAACATTCTCTTGATTGTAATCTATGTTGTTGGTAAGTATACAATAAATGAAATGTTGAATTGAACACTCATATAAAATCATGAATTAAATTATTACACTATTTTATGTTTAGAAGCTTCCTTAAAGCAATCACATACAAATCTAAAAGTCACACAACTCAAAAATAAAACACTCAACACATTAATGAAATAAATAACATGCTTAGCTAATTGACAAATTAGATTTTTACTGGAAGAATTCTAAAGGGGGGCCTTCCTCCTTCTGACTTGAGCTTCAATCTTTCCTGTTACAACAATGAAATTGACTAAAAAATAATTGCTCATATTAATCAAATGTAGCAAGGAATTGCTATAGGGAAATTACAACAACAATTGTCTTACAAAATATGCTTCTGCTATATTCCTCTAATTGATCTCTACTACCCTCTCAACCCTGTTAGTACATATATATAAAAAATAGGGGAGACCATATTATAAAAAACAAAATACATTCCAAATTAAGAAACATTCAGTTGTAGGATAATAGAATTTAGTTCCTTTTACGAAGGCTGCCATTCATATGGAACTTGAAATACTTATTCAGGGCAATCTAATTTGTTCAATCCTCAATAAAATATTTACTAAGTTCCATAAATTTTGTTACAAATTTTGTGAGTTGGTTGATTTGGGAATCAAATTCTATTTACTTGCAGCTTTGGTCATATAACAGCTATATGATGTTTTCTCATGATGAAATTTCTTTGTTGTAGGATGGACCATAAAATGTTCCTTTGAATGTACCTATTGATTAAAACACCATTTAAACATATTATAAATAAAATCATCATATAGTAAAAGATAAATACTATATACTTGATTTGCAAGACAAAAGTATAACTATTCAAAGATACATGATAACATAATGCTATTTGTAAAACATGGTTGTCTGAGGATAAAAAATTATGGGAAAATGGTTCAGAAACATGATAAGAAAGAAGGGTGAATATGGAAAATGAGGACAAAAACATGATAATTATAGGGATCATCAAGTGTCACAAACATTGAAGATTAACCTAGTCACTTGTAAGTCAGATGAAGGTCAAATAGGTGAAATTGAGTTGACAAATCATAAGAGACCACCTACAGGTCTATACAGAAGAAGTAACTTGAAAATGCCATAAAAGAGTTTTTAGACCCTATATATATAATGGAATCAACTTATTTTTTCTATATCCTTCAATCATTATGGCATATGAATGGACCGAGTTCAAGATCTTGAAACTCTTGTGTACAACCCTAATAAGGACTTACAACCATGATTTGAAATGTGTGAGGTAAAATGCATACAATGAAGGGGAAAAGAATGTATGAAAGGATATTGAACCTAATTAAAACTCCAACTAAGTCAAAGTCATTTGAATATATTAGTGATGAGGAGATGAATCCATAAATACATAAAACACAATTATGATCCTAATGGGCACCTACAGGTGGCTAATGAAACGGACTGGTCTAAAGCCTAAAGGGAAGGGTAAACATGATATAAAAGGACTTGAGGAATTTTAAAATATTTAAAATAGGTAATGGGTTCACTATGAAACCAAAATAAACATAAAACTATTAACCAAACTGAGTTTCAAGTCTCTACACATAGTCAATCAATACATACAGGTCTGCCTACTTAAGAGAACTTTTACTTGGATCGAAAAAGAGTAAGAGATTATGGATAGATTTGAATGAGATACATTTTGAAATTATTTAATAATGAAATAAATAATTCATCTAAAAACTCAGACCTAATAGTAGGTTTTGGGAGGTCAAAACTCAATCTTAGACCTAATGAAGGAAGGACACAGACAGTCAGATCCTATAGTCTAATCATGAGAGAAATTATTATTTTGAGGGATTCATATGCATAATCACACCTTGTTATTTTGTAAAAAGGGTGGTAATGAATAGAATAATATGTTCATATCCAATTGAAATCCATTCAATTAGTGGAGATATCCATTATTTTATCTCAGACCTTGCCCACTCCATTGACAAGGGGAAATCTTGAGACTAAGGGGTTTGTTTAGATTCAAAAGCATGAAACAAGTGTGAAAAATCCAATGGAGGGCCCTGGGGGAAATAAAAATACATATCATAGGTTTTAATACACTTTCAAGTGGCACCAAATATTAGGTTTCAAACTAAATGCCCTTGAGGGCTAGGAAAGAGTGGACAAGCTTTAAACCCCAAGCTCCTTGACTAGTACACTAAATGCATAAAATGGAGTAATAGTCATTAATAAATAATATAGAGTCATGAAGTGGATTTTTTTGAGGTTTTAACCTCTCCTAGTAGTGAGATGGCATTTTGAGGCCCAAAAGTCAAATTTGACCCTTCTCATTGCTACTCAAGGAACAACTTCAGATACTCACTCCATCTATCACACTTTGCATGGGAAGATGATCCATTTGGAATATTTATGGAGGGGGGTTAGTAAATAAGGTTTTCCAATTATAAGGAGGTAAATTTATGATCTGTTCTTTATGAATAATCATTAATAGGACCCCAAACAGGTTTCAAACCCTCATAAAACCCTGATAGTGACTAGTCAAGGAAAATATACCTCAAAAGCATGTATAATGCCATAGCTTGATCCTAAAAAATATTTTATGTTGTTGAGGACTCCAAAGAGGTAATCCAAATGTACCTTGTCCATGCTTCCAATTGTATAAACTATCATAAATACCTTATTTTTTATTATTTTAATGTTTTACAAGTGTTCTAAGAAAGGGAGATCTTCCAAATCATTATCTGAGGTCATTTGGGTGTGTCCTAACTATTAAAGCTCAAAAATTTGTATATAATATTCTTAAGGTGGTCAAACTAGGCCCATTTTCTAAGGTAATCTCAAACATGCTCAAAATGAGATTAGGTGACAAGGTGATTTCTTGGTTTGCATACTTCCACAACATCTCAAGACCTCAAAATTGACATGGAAGTTAGTGATATATTAAGGCAAGTGAATAAAATTATTTTTGGTGATTACACACGTGTGGCATAAGTCCAGATCAATAAAATAGGGTCCTAGGCAAAGAAGTTAAATTGAGGCCTAATTCAAGATAGTGAAAGACAAAAAAATAGGCTTCCACTCGTATTCAGAAGATAAAATTTGATATGGATATGAAATGACATAATGGGTCATATAATATTCCCTCAATTTGTTTTTAACCTTCATAAATTTTCTTAAACAAAGAGGTTTACAATGTTTTAGGGTTACAAGGAAAATAGGCATAGTGAAGAGTTGAGGAATAAAATGAGTTCTTGGGAGTTGTTCCAAGAAAAAAAAATATTTGTTTCAAGAATGATAAAAATATTTAATACCATTCATGGAGATATGATGAATTTAAAAATATGAATTTGAGTTTTATGCCACTTAGACCAATCTAGGTATGGGAAATGAAGAGTCTCAAGATACCTATGCACATGAATGATGAAATGTCAGATTAGAAGATTTTAAGACATGAAAGATGTCCAATGAGTTTTCTAAGATTAATTCATGGATAATTCATGATTGGAAAGTCCATTTGTCACTCCTTTCATGCAAAGAAGGGCAATTTTCAAGAAGCTAGTCAAGGTGTCAAACCAATTTATAACCCCTACGCCACTTGGAAGGTTAGAGCTTCTTCAAGAGTGAGAGACATGGAATTATAAGTATTTTTGGACTATCTCATAACTATTTTTATTATTTTAACTCACATGGACACTTATCAATATTATTCTACTACACCCCTCTCTCTCTCTTCACATTTCTCTATATAAGTAACCACTTTTGGCTAGGTTTGTAGAATCCACACCTGGTATGGAAAATATCTATTGGTTTGAGTACTATATTTTCCTTTGAATAAAATATTTCAATCTAGTTTTGAGTTCTTAACTTCTTTTCTAAGTGTGTGAAGTAGTGCATTGTTGAATGACAAGCGGTAATCATCTATCCTTGTGTTCACCTTACTCTTTCATGTTTTTTGTAAGTAGTCTACTCTCTAATAGGTCAAATGAAGTGTAGTTAGTGTCCTTATATGTCTATAAGTGTAAGGAAGAGTATTAGTTTATGAAATAAGACCTCTTGTTCATCCACCTTAAGAAGTGCAAAGCATATCACATTCATGTTTGAAATACTTATGTTCGAGAAACCTTTGTTGTTGAAGTCAATTTTATGAATCATCTTTCATAGTACAAGTATGTGGTTATATTTTGGAGATTAAATTGGTGTATCACCTCACTAGGATAGGTTTCATTCATGTTTTCTCTCTCCTTTTTAATCCAAACAAGTAAGTAGTATAGGTGATGAGCAATCAAGATAAATCTAGGGAACTAGCTCTTTAATCTAGAGGTTTACCCCTACTATAGGCAACCCACATGCCTAGGATTAATCCCATGTTCCAATAAATTAGGATAAGGCTTGAACTACCTATCTAAGGGTGTAAAATTGAGTGACAATAGTAACCATTTTTGTAATATTTTATGAGGCCACCAATTGCTTACTTTTATAGCCTCATCCATGTTTAGTATATGTCTTTTCTTATGAAATTTATATAGCTTTCCATGGATTATGAAAATGAATGAATGAAATTGTGCTTTTGTATGTTCATTGATATATATATGTGTTGTAAATTATTGATTATTTTACTTGATTGAATTATATTGGTGTGACTTTATCTAACAAACATTTAAAGGGTCATAAAAGGCTGCAAGATCTTACTAAGCCATAGCTACTGCAAGATACCCATAAAAACTATAGGCCTCACCTATAGGCTACTCATATCCACTATAGAGTTCTCATAGAAATTGTATGTTTCACCTATAGGTTGCCTATAATGACTTTAGAATACCTACAAAAATTGTAGGCTTCAGCTAGATACTGCCTATAACCACTGCAATATGCCTACAACCACTATATAAAATAGAGTCATTATTGAGGAGATATTGTAGACACATCCAACTATCTTGGGGAACCAAATGGAAAATTGGAAATAATCATAGTTATTGTATAGATTCCATACATGAAAGGAGATATTGGATGTGCTGCCAAAGATGAGAAAAGACAAGGATAATGAGAAGAGACAAAAGAGATAAAATAACAAAATAGTCTACCTTGTCTTTAACCCAGTCAATCCAACCACCCACTCAAAGGTTGACTGGGGTAGTTTCTAAAGCATTTGTATTTTTTCCTAGTTTTGTGTCTTTGGTTAAGAGTCAATAAACTACCTTCTATATTTAAAGGTAGAACCTAGATCAGACTAAGAGTTAGATGAATTTTTAAGGTAATAACAAAAGTTTTTGAACTATAGCATTTGTATTCAGAATTGAGTAATGAGAAAGTTAAATTTGTAAGAAGTTTGTGAATTCTCCTAGAGAGGGATTGGAGCTCAGTTCTAGATGAGGAAGGCCCACCTTAGAATGAGCTACTGTGAAGATCCTGACCCTCTTTAATTTTTGTGTGTTGTGTAAATTGATTTTATTTTTAAGTCTGATTATATAGGTGTGATGCATGTATGGTACATAAGTGTGGAATAGTTCTATAATTATATCACAATAGTTTCATAATATATCTATCTAGTAAATTTAGCATAAATTCATTATACTGCAACCAGATAAGCAATTTGATTTCTTAATCAATAATACATATACAACGCTGACACTCTTTAAAAGCATACGCACCCTAGGTTAATAATTAATATTTAATGAAACTCATGAATCTAATAATCACTAGGTAATTAGTCTACCCAACATTTTGGTGCCATTGCTAAGGAATGTGTCAATTTTTTTTTCTATAATTGGTTAATGCATTATTCTACCTAATCAGGTAAGTTAAGTGAGGACACTGTAGTGTCTTATGCCAAATGTCTAAGTTCCTAGACATATAGTTCTAGTTGGGCAAGTTGAGTGAGGGCACTATGGTGTCTTATGCCAGTTGTCTAAGTTTTTGGAAGTAAATGGTGCATAAGTTATTCAGTTCATGTTTCTAGAATTTATTTCCTACAAGAGTGACTTATTTTCTGCAAATTATGCTTTTAATTTTCTTGTTTTCATTTCTTGCTTTCTAGAATAATTTTCTTGATTTCATTTCCTAATTTATAGAATAATTTTTCTACTTTCATTTCCTACTTTCTAGAATAATTTTTCTTTTTTCATTTCCTGCTTTCTAGAATAATTTTGTCGCTTCCAATAGATAATTTTTATTGCCTTTTAGAAGTAAAATTTCAATACCTAATTGTTTTGATTTTAATACTCCTTTATTTTTGCATTATTTTTTAAGTCTAAAACAACCCCATGGAACACATAAAAAATGAAAAAAAAAAACTAACCCTATGCAAGAACGGACATGATAACTGAAGGAGTGGTATAAGATTTATGCAGAGAGAAAGAGATTCTCAAGGGATATTCCTACCAAACAAGTCAAAATTTGTTGTTGGGAAAGAACCGCAAATACCTTTAGTAACTAAGAATCCTATTGAAGAATATACCATAATCCAGAAGGCTCTTGAAGAAGAGAACACTACAAACCGAAGGAGGCAGCTTGTAGCAGAAGCATTATTGGCTTTAAAAAAGGAAGTAGAAGTAGAAGAAGCATTAGTTGAGCTGGTAAGAAGAAATGAAGGAGAGGAACTACATGAACCAAAAAATACAGATCGTAATATATTTAAAAAATTTCAGCAAGGCTTTCTTGATCAAATCAAAGGAATCTTAAGAGAATATTTAGACCCTTTATCTAATAAAAAGATCAAGAATCAATAGATAAAAATTTATTATTGTGTTGACTAAGGGATTGCCACAAAATTTGAGGATGAGACTCTGAGTAAATTTGGTATCCATATCACAAGAAGAGCCATCATGAGTAGAGAAGGAGACTTTGTGGATGACAATGGGACTCCAGACATAGTTAATTTTGAATTTTCTTTTCCAGATGCAACAGACGTAACATAAGTAAAAAACATTTTGCCCTCAGCCTTGCCCAATTTTAGAGGTACATTATCAAAAGACCCCTACACATTATTATTCTTATTTGATATCCTTTGTAGAATCTTTGACTATAGGAACGATACATAAAAATTAATTTTTTTTCCAGCTACTCTCAAATACTCAACACTTCACTAGTTTATGGGACTGGGTAGTAATTCAGTCCGCACTTGGGAGGACATGAAAAATAAATTTTTGGCCAAGTATCAGGAATATGGAAGAGGAAGAAGTTATAAAGGAAATTACATCTTTAGGATGACTCAAGAGGGGGATAAATCTTTGGAGGACTATGTTGAATGGTTCATGTCTAGTGTACAAAAATTCAAGCAAAGTACACTTAGAGAAGAACCTTTAAAACTCATATTCCTAAAAGGAGTTAGAGAAGATTGTTTGGAAGCTTTGGAACTAATGAGTGGAGGGGATATCTCCCACCTATCATTTATTGATATCAATGAGCTAAGGAAGAATTATTCTAGATATACTATAAACAAAGTCAGGGGCAACAAGCTCCCATTGGTAGCTATAAATAGTTTGTTAAGAATTGAAGTTAGTAACCTATTACAAGACATTAAACAAGATATCATTAGTCATTTGGTCACCCAACTAGATATCCTGAACTCAACAAAATCAAGTACTATTGGATCAATCTTTAACCATTTATTGTCTTAACTATAATAAGGAAAAGGTAGATTGTATATGTCATAAGGTTTGGGCTAAAGTAACTCACATCACAACTGCAGAATCATAAATAGTAGAGATACATGCTATAGGAGGAGATGGTGACCAAGTTTTCTATGTTGCATAAATAAGGCCATGGGTTCAATGACCATATTATCAAGGTATGGGACAAAATCCACCTTTTGAAAATTCTACCTCCTTTAATCCACACTTTGCAAATACTACTCTTAATTAGACTAATCCTTGGATGAATGTTCCACCTCCTAATTATAGCTGGCAGCCACTTCAAGCAAGTTACCCCAATACCTCTTGGAAGCCTCCACAAAATGTCTCCCCACCTTGGATATAATTTTGATAACCACTCCAAGGCCCACATTTCACAAACTAGTGGCAACAACCCTAGAGATGTAACTAGCCATGGGGAAAAACTTCAAGAAGATTCCCTCCTTAACAATAACAACAACCTCTTGATCTTATGCCTAATACACAAGCTACACCCAAGTCTAACCATCTACCTACCCAACCCATATAGAATCTTGTAAATAAGTTGGTGTAACCCACATTCAGTACTATACCCATTCAATACCTAGCATACAAAGTGAACATCAATGAAGTTCACCTCCATTCAGGGAAAGTTCTACCACCCCTATCTCTACCCATAATAATAGAGTTAGATCATGAAACCCTAGAAGATCATGCTAACCCACCTCCATCACCACAAGAACTCTCTAAACCTATAAACAAAATTATTGATGGAATAATCTCACCATTTCTAAAACGTCTCAACCTTCAACACCATATAATTGAGCTTGAGTTTGACTTCATGAGACAAATCAAGAATTTTTATGTTAGAATCCCTCTATTCTAGGCCATCAGAGATGTACCCATATATTCCAAAGCTATTAGAGACCTTTGTATATGAAAACTAGGAAGGAATTAAAAAAATCCCAATAATGTGCATGTGATTGGCTAGGTAACAAACATCATGCTGGGGAAGACCCTGCCAAAGAAATATTTAGATCCAGGATGCCCAGTAGTAACAATCTAGATCCATGACTAGGAGTTTTCTAACACATTGATAGACATAGGGGCTGAAATAAATGTAATGATAATTGAAACCATGCACAAACTATAGCTGAGTAGTATTTCTCCTACATCTACAATGCTGTAAATGGCTGATAGATCTACAGTTAGACCAGAAGGAATCATTGAGGATCTTTTCATCACTTTAGATTCTTGGGAGTATCCTATATATTTTTTTGTGCTACAACCTAAATTTAATTTAGATGGATATCCTCTTATCTTAAGATTACCTTGGCTTGCCACAATTGATGCCTTCATTATCTATAGATCAGGTAATATGATGATATCCAACGATAAACATATGAAGAAGTTGGTCCTTTATCCCCCAACATAGCTAGTTTTTACACTAGAGCCTACATTATGGGCTGAAGAAGATGAGGCAAATCAACCTCCCTTGATTCTTGTATTTTCCATAGACCATGCATGCACATTGGTGGATCAGGAAAAAGATATAATTCTCTCCAATGATTTTTAGCATAATTATCAAACTCCTTCTACATATCTCAACCACTTGCAGTATGTTGAGTGCCCATTTTCTAGCCTCTAGGAATTAAATAATTTTGATACATTTGTTTAGAAAATATTCCACTAGCTACTACCTCATAGTTACAACCACACCAGATGCATCAACAATATAGAAATGATGAAAACTCTCTCAAAACAAATTGAAATCTCTCTATAATAAACATTGCTTATTAATAGCAAGTTAGATTCAAATGAGGAAAAAGCACCTAGTCAACATGTTACATGCAAACCAATGTGCTTTTGCATGGGATTATAAAGATATGCAAGGAATCAACCTAGAAACATGCACACATGATATCTACATCAAAGAAGAGTGCCAACTAATCAGACAACCACAATATAGGATGAATTAAATTCTTTGAGAAATAGTTAAAATGAAATTAAAAAACTTTTGACTACTGGATTTATACATCCCATCTTGGATAGTGAATGGGTGTCACCTTTGATAATTGTACCAAAGAAAAATGGAAAATGGCATGTATGCATTGATTACAAGGAACTCAACACAACAACTAGGAAGGATCACTTTTCTCTACCCTTTATTGACCAAGTGTTGGACACACTAGTCGAGAAGAAATATTTTGAATTTCTAGATGGCTTCAGTGGTTACAACTAGATAAGAATTGCTCATGAGGACCAAAAAGAGACCACACTTACTTATCCTTGGAGTGCTTATTCTTATGATGTATTATCTTTTGGGCTATGTAACGCTCCTACAACATTCTAGAGGCTTGTCCTGAGTATCTTTGTAGATATGGCCAATGAATGTGTATAAATCTATATGGATGGCTTCACTATCTATGGAGAGACATTTGATGAATGCCTCAACAACCTGGAAAAAGTGCTGCAACATTCTTAGGAGCACATCTGTCTCTCATCCATAAGAAATGTTACATGGTTATGATAGAATGTATTATTTTAGGCCACCATGTATTTGTTGAAGGAATTAATGTTGACCCTAAAAAAATTAGCAACATCAAAAACCTGCCTGTTCCTCAAAAATAAAAAGATGATAGGAGTTTTTTGAGACATGCTAGTTACTATAGAAGATTCACCAATAATTTTAATAAAATAACAACACCATTATTCAACCTTCTCACTAATGATGTTGAATTCCTCTGGACTCCTACCTATGATACAACCTTCAAATAATTGAAGGAATTATTGACCACCACCCCTATTTTGCATGGTCTTTATTGGAAGCTTCCCTTCCATATTCATATAGATGCTTCAGATACTACCTTAGGAGATGTGCTCAGCCAAAAATAAGAAGCATTTAATTATGCCATATATTTTGTAAGTAAAAACTTATAGACAATAGAATTAAATTATATAGTTACTAAAAAAGAGTTTTTGGTAGTATTTTATGCTATCAACAAGTTTCATCACTACATCATAGGGTATCAGGAATTTGTTCATACAGACCATGTAACCATTTAGTACCTTATGAACAAACTAGATATTCTAGTTAGAGTGATAAGATGGATGCTCTTATTACAAGAATTTGATATTACCATTATAGATAAGCCTAGTAGGGACAATGTAGTGGCTGATTTCTTATCATACCTATAATTCCCTGAGGATACCATAGTGGGTGACTCATGTATAGATGAGCACCTATTCTCTCTCACCCTTGCCACACCCTATTATGTTGATATTGGTAACTACCTTGTAATAGGGTTACTTCTACAACACTTCTTCTCCAAACAAAGGTGAGCATTGATTCACAAAAGTGCCAGATATTCATGGTTGTCTAGACTCTTTTTCTATACTGGGCCTGACTCTATCATCAAAAGATGTCTCAGAGAAGATGAAGTTCTAGAAATCCTCAAAGCATACCATGATGAACCTTGTGGAGGACACTTTCCATCCAAATGTACAATAGTCAAAATTTTAAAAACAAGATACTATTGGCCCTCACTCCATAAAGATGCAATCTGGTATACTGATCATTGTGACAGATGTCAACATATGGGGAGACCTACACATTCTAATGAAATACCTTTGTAACCTGAAATGTTGCTTGAACCATTTGCAAAATAGGGCCTAAACTTTATAGAACCTTTTGACCCAAAATCCAATAACAAAAAGTACATCCTCGTATGTACTATGTCACTAAATGGGTAGAAGTAAAGGCTCTTACACATGCCAAGGATGAGAAGGTGGAAACTTTCTTCTATAAATAAATATTTACTAGATATGGTGTGCTATGTGAAATAGTCATTGATCAAGGACCCCAATTCACTACTAATTTAATTACTACCTTAGTCTAGTAATATGAGATTAAGCATAAGAAATCAAGTCCATATCATCCACAGTCCAATGGACAGGTGAAAGTCACCAACAGGGAGTTAGAAAATATTCCAATAAAGACTATTAGTATGTCTCATAAGGATTGGGAGGCTAGGCTTCCTGAAGCTATGTTGGTTTACTGAATCATATGGAAGACCACTATAGGATTCACTCTATATGAGTTGGTCTATGGAAAGAAACATGTCTTGCCAATAGAATTTGAGCACAAGACCTTACGGACAACACTAGAACTTGGGATATATATTTATGAAGCATAGAAGAAAAGGCTCTTGCTATTGAATTCCTTAGATGAATATATACAACAATCATTACAAAACATAGAACTTGTATAATAGCAATGGATTGGATGTCATGACAGGTACACTAAGACTAGGTAATTCCATAGAGGAGATTGGGTCTTTCTTTTTGATTCCAAATACAAGGACCACAAGGGTAAAATCCAGACCAAATGGCTTGGTCCTTTTGAGATTGAGCATGTTTTTGACAATGGAACAGTGCAAATCCAAAACATTAATCGAATAAGATTCCATTTACTATTAAATGGCCAAAGACTCAAGTTATACAAAAAGCCACTTAGGAAGATTTTACCAGTCACATACGCTAACAAGTATAAGATGGATACAATGATGTCTTGGATAGGCATGTTGCCTCACCAGACAATGAGAGTACCAGTCCACACTCAGAGGAAGAAGGGGAGGAGGACATCCTTGCTCTCCTCTAGTATGATGAATGAGACCTTCACCTAGTCTTTGACAAGTCACCTTTTTAGGTGACTTGGCTAAGACCCTAAATAAACATTCTACTACAAGGAATAGTTAGAGTTAAAAAAAAACCCAATAATGAAAACCCATTTTTGGGCATTGTTGGTAGCTTTTGGGTAGAAAACCAGCTTGTTAGCTGCCTAGATCTATAAAAAATACTTAAGTAAAAAACTAACTTGCTAGTTATTTAGGGGTAAAAACATAAATAAATGAAAAAGGAAAAGTGAGAAAGGTATGAGAGAGGGGAATCCCTAAAATCCTAAATGTTTAGGCCAACACAAGTTTTCTCCAATTGTTACATGCATTTATGTAGCTACCATGAACACCTCTTACATAATTGGATATCACTTTTCAACTTGCTACAGACACTTTTTTCACTATTTTAGGTACCCTCTCATGCCTATTCTCACCTTTCTACAAAGCATGTAAGATAGATCCTCCTATAACTCTCACCTATGGCTTAGGTATTGGCTTTTGGGCATTACATGAAAGTTATCAGATACCCTCATGGAAGAATGAAGGAGGATTAGGACAACAAATATCATAGCTATTGCCTAAAACTACCCTTGAATACCAAGCTATAGAGCTACAACAAAGCATACCATTTCTCTTTCCATGTGGAAGTATTGTAGACCAAAATTTATGCCTATAGAGACACCTATGATTCATTTTTAATTTCTAGTCATTTTATGAAGATCATTTCACTATGTTGACTAGTGAAATATTAGATTTATTTAGCACATAAGATCTATGTTTGAAGACCCTATTAATTACTACAACCAAGCCCACTAGGCACAAAACCTTTAGGGCATAATCAACATCTAGACACTTATAAACTCATTCATGTAGATGAAGGTCACTAGACAGTAATGCTCTTAGCTACCTACTCAAGATCTTCCATCCCATCACTTGGATCACTTAGCTTTTTAATTATCACCTTATGGTATGAAATCAATCATTTATCCTCCAAGTATTAGACCTTTGCTTCATGTAGACTATCCTACATCACATGCATGTGAGCTATGGGCATCATCAATGCCTAACCACTAGTGATCTCCTAATCACTTCATAAAGGGCCTAGTTCAATCTGGTTCTAATTGCTATCCTAGTAATTGCACCTCATAATCATTCACATGCAAATATTTTCATGTGAACACATGTTCAACTCCTTAGACGTCACATCAGGAATATGGTTATTAAAAGGTACACTATATTTTTCATCATTGAAACTATCTTCATTATTCTAATATAACACGTATGGTTTTAAAAAATCATATTCAATTATGAATTTATTCATTCATTTAAAAGTATATCACATCATCTCTAAACTCACACTTTTATTCCTCATGATGACCCATCTTATCCCATACTTTCTACTCATTCCATGTCACTTGAGGACATGTGACAGCTCAAGTGGGGGGAGAAAGCTATGGGTTAGAACCTCACACACCACAAAAATCTTTGAGATGATATAATTTGTAACCTAAAACCTCACATACACCATTATTGAGCCAAAACCTATAATTAGAAACTTCACATTCACCAGTCATGAACCAAACACTACAACCTACAAACTCCACATTTGCCATTATAAAAAAAGCCCCTACTTTATTGTACGTAGATTTACATAGGTCCAAAGAGTGTGTAGTTGAATATTTGTTAAAAGGACTAATAGAGAAGTTAAAATGGGAGGATAAATTAAGTGGAGAGACCCTATAGACCATATGCACTTATAGGGAGACCAAGATAGTTGGGATGTCTTCCATAGAGCTAGTTGGACCACCTATTTTGAATGGTTACAACAATTTTCAGAGCCTCTTACCAAGGTATTTATAGGTTATTTTGATGGAAACTAAGCCACTGTATGTGGAATTACATTTCTAGTTACTAAGAGCTTGGTGAGCCAATAAATTGGGCTACCAAGCATGGGTGAAAATTGGTAGGATAGACTCAATGGCTAAGAAACCAGGCATTAGTTTTACTAAGAAAATGAAAGTCTAATATTAAATAAAGAAGGTGTGGAAAGACTTATCCTATGTATAAAATGGAAAAAGATAACATCATATATTATTAATTACATGACCTATGAGGGAAGGTATTCCCTCATTTACACTCTTCAGTTCAAAATTTTAAATCATTTAAGGCATAATAGAGTCATTAATATTTCAAATTTCTTATGGAATATTTTGAAAATAATGTCTAAATAATATCAAAAGGGCATTGAAACAACCTTATCTCATCACTGCCTAATATGACCCATAATTAAATAAAGAGTAGCTTTTGTCAGACCTGACCTCACTTGGGATCAATTTTTTTCCCTAAAAAATATTGTACCCCAACAAGAAGAGGGCACTGATGAGAGGGAATTCCCTGAGGAGCAGCCCCAATAAAATATTCAAGAAGATGTTGAGGGTACTAGTGCTGCTAGTCAGCCTGTAGCCATTGAAGGTTCATTTGAGACTGCTATAGGAAAGAAGAAGAGGAGAAGATTGGTATTATTCCCTTCTGACATAGAGGAATAAAACTCACAACATGTCCCTTCTCCCATTATTTCCTCACCTCAAATTTATTCCTCCACACTGTCTGCTACTGGACAAGAAAAAGGTTCTCCTGTCAACTGATACACAAGAAAAAAACCTCCATCAGTTACCCCTCTTACAAGGAAAATGAAAACCAAGGGGAAGAAACCTATGGTGTCAAAAAGGAGAACTCCTCTTAGGATATCTCGAAGGATGAAGAAACAAAAGACCACTACAACCTCCTTAACCATAGCTATCAATGATAATAAAGAACCAAGAAAAGAGCCTAGTCTTAAGAAAACACCTGATGGATTTAAAATAGAGGAATGGTCTATTGATGAAGGATCTAATAAGGTAGAATAAGAAGGATGGTCACCTCTCCCATCTAGATTCATTGAGGAGAACATTGATCTACTCAAAAACATTAGATACATAGAGGAGGAATTGAGAGAGGTAGAGCATCATGTATGAGAAGAAGAATGAGTTGAAGAAGAGGTTATGGAAAATGGAAGATAACAAGAAATGTTTTCTCATGATTAGGAGTTTCAAACATTAGAATAAGATACAGAGGAAATATACAGACTCAAAAATGAGATAATAGAACTAAAAGGAAAATGAGGCATTGAAACACTTTTGAGAGCAACAAAGTTTGTAGAACCCTTTAGGGATAAAGAGAAGATAGTGAAGGAACCTATAGATGCATTCATGGAGGAACCTACAACATCCTCATTCACCTTGGCCATAGAAGCCCCTGAAATAGAGTATGATCTAGCTTTGGTACCCTTCTATCATGTATTTCCTCCTCTATTTCCCACTACACTAATACCTACTACAGAAGAAGTCATTGATGTGGATATTTTAGCTACCATACCTGTAAAAACTGATGACCTCCTCATTTTTTAATTAATAATTTGGTGATAATAAAGCTCACTATAAGCAGTTAGTCCAAATATTTCAAGTATATGTTGAATCCATAGAACAATAAGTGGACTTGGAAGAAAAAATAAAAATAATTGAAGCTAGGGTCAAGTATTTGAAAGAAAAGGTTAAAAGAATGCATGAAATCATTGAAATACTAATGGAGTATAGACCACCTTCTAGGGGGTATGTTGTATACTTAGAATAAAAATGTTTAAAATTTAGGTATGATAGAATTTATAATGATCAATCTTATATGGTCTTTGACCCAAGTTCTTTCTTTAATGAGTATAGACATTCTGATCCTAATCTTCAAGCCTAGCTAAGTGAATTCTACATTCACCAATATGCTATTCTCAGTGATACAAAATGGAATCCCAACATATATTTAGGGGATGTCTTGTTAAATGCATTTTCTTCATATGTTTTGAATGAAATTGGAAGAAGAAAACAAATGGAAGATTATAAAGAAAAGGAGGAAGAAGTCACCTTGATGATCATGAGTGAATCCAAAGATTTAGATGCTATAGTGGAAGAATGGATCTCATTTATGAACACAAATGCTCCACAAGAATGGATTGTCAGAAAGCATGTGGAAGTCTAGAACCACTATTTGAGTCTCATGGAAGGAGATGGAGGGAAAATTCTTGTTTCTTGCTCTCACAGATGGGCAAAAATCTTGGATGCTTTGAAAAGAAAGGAACCATACTCTTATTAGAACCTTAGGGAGGCCATCCACAGAGTACACTTATATATTGAACTTTTTAGAAAATGGAGGATATAATGGCTGGGGTTAATGTTTCAATCCCTTATATTATGGCTCCCAATTCCTGACTGGGAGGGAAATGTTCTAGCTGATAAGAAAGAAAATAAAATATGGGAAGATATTGAGAATGCTAAGGGTTTCTACATATTTGAAGGAACAAGATGCTCTAAACCCCTAGAATTTAATAAATTCTATGGTTTTAGAATATAACCAAGGATTTCTCAAGGTCGAGCAAGAGGTTAAGTAGGGGGAGTGATGAGGCCACCAATTGCTTACTTTTATAGCCTCATCCATGCTTAGTATACATCTTTTTTTATGTAATTTTCGTAACTTTCCATGGCCTATGCAAATGAATGAAGTTGTGATTTTATATGTTCATTGATATATATGTGTTATGTTATGAATTATTGTTGTTTTTTCTTGATTGAATTATATTGGTGTGAATTTATCTAACAAAAATTTGAAGGGTCATGAAAGGCTATAGGATCTTGGTAAGCCATAACTATTACAGGATACCCGTAGCAACTGTAGGCCTCACCTATAGCTTGCCTATAGCCACTATAGAGTACCCACAACAATTGTAGGATTCACCTATAGGTTGCATACAACCACTGTAAAATACCTACAACAATTGTAGGCTTCACCTACATTTTACCTACAACCACTATAGAGTGCCTACAACCACTATGCAAAATAGAGTCATTATTGAGGAGATCTTGTAGACACATCCAGCTGTCTTGGGGAATTAAATAGATGATTGGGAAGAATCATAGTTGTATGGATTACCTACATCTAAGGAGACATTGGATGTGTTGCCAAATATGAGAAAATACAAGGATAATGAGAAGAAATAAAAGAGATGAAACAACAAAACAATATACCTTATCTTTAACTCAGTCAATCCTAAAACAAGTAACTATGGTTACTAACCACTTTAAGGTTGACTGAGGTAGTTTATAAAGCATTTATATTTTTTCTTAGGTTGGTGTCTTTGATTAAGAGTCAATAAACTACCTTATGTATTTAAAAGTAGAACCTAGATCAGACTATGAGTTAGATAAATTTTAAGGTAATAGCAAAAGTTTTTGAACTATAGCATTTGTATTCAAAATTGAGTAATGAGAAAGTTGAATTTGTAAGAAGTTTGTGAATTCTCTTGGAGAGAGATTAGAGCTTAGTTATGAATATGGAAAGACCCCCTCAGAATGAGATTCTGTGAAGATCTTAACCCTATTTAATTTTAGTATGTTGTGTAAATTGATGTTATTATTAATTCCAATTATATAGGTGTGATGCATGTATGGTACATAAGTGTGGAATAGTTATGTAATTTTGTCACAATAATTTCATAATATATCTATCTATCTAGTAAATTCAGTATAAATTTATTATACTCCAATTAGAGAAGTAGGTTTATTTCTAAATTAGTAATGCATATATAGCGCTGACACTCTTAAAAAGCATATGCACCCTGGGTTGATAATTAATGTTTAATCAGATTCATGAATCTGGTAATCATTGGGTAATTAGTCTACATAACACTATTCTATAATGTGACCCTTTTTGAATTGGTAAATGCAAGATTATATGTTTTATGGATGATGTGTCACTATGTGAGTCATTTGTATCCATTATCTATTGTATTATCCTTTTTAATGCTAAATACGAATCTATGTGGTGCCCATGCCTTCTATGATATGCACAAAAATATCTGGATCTCCTCATTGGGTGTAGAGGTAGGTTGATTAACTTAGATTTAATTATGTCCCTGAGTATCTTACTAGATATATTATTTGATCTTTTAATTCTTTTTGAATCACTAGTTATAGATGTACTTTGTTATGATGTCATGTTCTGATATGTAACACTGTTTGTCACAAATTAACTAATTGAATACGTATAAACATGATTTACACTATTGTGCCTTGGAGGCCTTTGTATTGTAAATTGATTTTCTAATGTTTTAATCTTTAATTTTAATAGTTAATTCAGATTTTTTAAACCTATAAAATATCTTAGTCATACTGATAATTTGATCACATAGAGTCTCACAAGTGCAAACCCTAACTATTTTTGTTTGAACATGTAGGCGCACACCCTATAGGGAAGAAGTGTGAATAGGATGAGTAGGGAGATTAGTGATATTTTTATAGGCTACGTCATCTTGTAGAGGAATGATAGCATGGACTTGGTTAGAGGGAAAGTAATTATCACCCTCATGGAGATGAGGAGGAGAAGGATATTATTTTCTTTAAATAAGATATGTCATTGAATCTTGAAACATAGTTGTTAGCTTATTTTATAAATCCTCCATGTGTGTATGGGTTTGCTTGTTAATAAAATTACATATAGGAAAAAGATAACATGCAAAAGAAAGAATGCAACATGAAAAATATTTTAGTTGATTTGAGACATCATGTATGCATATGTCTATGTGATTAAAGAATAATGTATTAATTATTTTGCACATAGAAGAAAGATAACATGTTATGGAAAGAATGCAACATGAAAGATATTTTAGTTGATTTGAAACATCATGTATACATATGTCCATGTGATTAAATAATAATGTCTTAACTATTTTGCACATAGAAGAAAGATAACACGCTATGGAAAGAATGCAGCATGAAATATATTTTAGTTAATTTGAAACATCATGTATGCATATGTCTATGTGATTAAAGAAAAACATATTTAACATTTTGCACATAGAAGAAGGATACCATGCTATTGTTGGTGTAGTGATTTTTTCCATTGGGTTTTGCCTACACGACCTTATGTCTATTTTATGCCAATTAAGCTTCCTTAGGTTAGTTATAAACGGGTCACATAGGCTAATTTAATTTTAATGTAATTATCTTTTTAGGAAAATTAGAGTCTTCCTCATGTTTCCCTAATTTTCCCTATATGTGCCCCACTTTTCCACTTTTAAAGGTTAGACAGGTTAATGTGATTTTATGCAAGCAAGTCATATTTTGAAATATTATTATGTGAAGACAAGCTTCTTCCTCTTTTGTAATTTATCTATGATTTCATTTCTTCATACATAGATTTGCTCAATTTTTTGTGCAAGGATACAAGATCATGGCTAATCCAACATGGTATCAGAGCCATTTTTTCTAGTATTGTAGCAATCTTTGTGGTGTAATCTTGTATACATTTGCTATTCTATCATAAAGAAGGGTTTGGTGGGATTCCTTAGAGAATTTGTGTAAAGTTTTTTACTAGACCTTAAGATCTTAAAAATGACTATGCCATTGGTTATAAAAGGGGTCAAAACCCATGGATCGACTGGAAAGATGACTTAGTTCTACAATAGTCAATTTTTCTTTTCCTTTTCGCATACCAAGGCCCTATTTTTCATTTTCTAAAAAAATCCATACTTCTTATGTTGATGTGCAAAAACACCTTCTAGGTTTTCTTCCTCAAGTTGAAATCTCAAATGGGTCTCTTGTAGAATTTCCATCACTGAAGTATTTTTGATGTTTTTGGCTTGCCTCATTTTTCATGCCATCATACCTTTGTGTTAGTCATATCTGTAGGTGGTTATTAATTCAGCTCCATAGTTAATCTTCCTCATGTTGCATGCATTGGAGAGTTTATTGACCAATCTAAACTTTTGGAGGGATGTTACTTAGTTTGTAGATCAAATCAGACTTTCAACGGTGAGTAACTTCACTTTTCTAAGTTGAGTTGTTTGATAAGTCCGCTTACTTGCTCATAGAAAAAATAAGACTTGTGAAGTTGCTTTACTTGTAAATCTATGAGGTTAAGTAAGTAGGTTGCTAAAAATTGGTTTACACTACTGTAGACTAACTTGAACTTACAGGGGGTCATTATTTACAACTTCACCTACCTCAAGCAAAGCAGTTCTAAAACTCTAGTGTACACTACAAAAGACCAACTCAGAGTTGTGAGGGTCTGTTGCTTACTCAAGTTTTCAAAGGCCAATTACTTGTGGAAGTCAAGCAGTCTGGGAAGTCTGATTACTCTTCCAAGATCAACCCAAAATTTTGAAGGGTCATTACTGCTTGAAGTTATGGGGTACCACTACTACCTTCTTCCATTCAAGAAAGCAATCTAAGAAATTTTATTACTCTTTAGAGAATGAACCAAACTTTCAAAGGGTAATTACTGCTCGAAGTTGTGGGGTACCTCTACTTCATTTTTTTTCACAAGCGTGAATTTTTTTCCATTTTTGGAAAGGGTCTAGGAATGTTTAGAAGTAAGAACTTATAAGTGCCATAGCTTTTGATCTGTAGCTCCATTTTGGGTGCTATTCTTTTTGAAAGTGCATATTTTTTCAAGATCTACACATTGATGGTATTATTTTAGGCCCTTATTAAAATCCATTTTATTCATGGTATAATGGCTTAAAACTCACTTCAAACCTTTTGTACCTTTCTTGGATGCCTTATTGACTGTGATTGATGTCGCTCTTGTAATGTCTCACACTAATTGTTTATAGATGCATTATCAAATGTTTTTAATGTCTAATATTGAGTGTGTGTTGCATTGTAACTTAAAGGGGGTCTTGTTGATAGTTTAAGAGGGTACTTGTAATATGTGTAATCTATTATTTAAATTTCATCTCAATTCTATAAACTGTGTCAATCTAATTTTCACTAATGGATCTAAACATTGAACCACTCACGCCATTTAACTATCTCAACTATAAGTCTAAGATGAAGATTGCCTTGAGAGGTAAAGGATTTTATCATATCACTATGGGTGAGGAAATTGAGCCATATATAGATTCAAAAAAGGTTAAGTGGTATAATAAATATGACAAGGCCTATGGGTTTTTATGCCTGTCAATGTCTTCAGACCTCTTGTTTCATGTTGGATGTATAAAAAATTCTAATGAAGTCTGGACCATATTAGACAAGATTTTTGGAGTGCAGGACATCATGAGGGGTCATGAGCTAGAGAATGAGATCATCACATTGAACCCAAGTGAATATGACACCCTATAAGACTTATTTACAAAGTTTAAATCACTGAGACTATAGTTGAAACAATGTGGCAATGATAAAATAGATGACTAGTTAATTCTATCCATGTTTGCAAAATTGGGTCATGACTATTCAATATTCATATCTAAATTTCATGTTACCAAACGTGCACTTGGATCCACTTGGAAAATGTCATCATTCAATGAATTTTTTAGCGATCTGACTCAGAAACAAGATAAGCTAGTTCAAATGGGTGCACTAAAGTATTTAAAACCATATTAGTGGTAAATAGTAGAAGAAACTATCTAAACCAGATCATAAGCACAAGAAGAATTAGAAATCATATGCTAAGCCTAAGGCATCATTAAATGAGTCTTCTTCAAGTGGAAAATCTAAGGAGAAAATCAAATGCAACTTTTGCAAGAAACTTGGGCATGATGAATCTCAATGCATGATTAAGAACACTGACACCTTGGCTAAGATCCTTGATAAGAATAACATTAGTGTCCCTAAATCCTCAACTTAGAACATATTCACACAAGATTATACAAAGGTTAAAGATAGTAAAAAGGGTAAAAATAAGGGCAAGGCACTTGTTGTAATAGCTTCTCAACCTTCGACTTGGGTTATTGACTTGGGTACTTCCTATCACATGGCCTCCTCAGAGGATCTATTTTTAGAAATAGAGCCATGTTTTATACCTTAAATTCTCATGCGTGATGAAACTTCAATAGAATTTAGTGGTAAAAGATCAATTGAAGTAAGTAATGGGGACCTTCAATGATGTTTTGTGTGTTCCTTCATTATCCATCAATCTTCTGTCAATTTACCAAATCACTCACATAGGTGCAAGGAAATGAGTTGAGTTCACACCTAATGCAGTGGTTATTTAAGAGCTACATATTGACATCATAGTGGTTTATAGGAAGGCCAATCATTAGTCTAGGCTGTATACCTTCTCACAAATTTCCCCAAATCAGTCCTCAACTGTAGTGCTACTCATGCAGATGGAGTGAGCAAACTATGGCATGAATTGTTTGTCCATTTAAACTACCATTATTTAGAGTAACTTAGTTGCCAGGTCATGGTTTCAAAGTTTCCTATAAATTTTTTTTGGATGGCCTATGCAATGGTTGCATTCTTGGAAAGCATCTAGAAGAGAAATATGATAAGGGCAAAGCAAGGAGAGTTGAATAGAAGCTTTAAAGTGTCCACAGTGACATAACAGGTCCACTTTTAAAACTTTCATTCAATAAGACCATATACATGCTCACATTCATCAATGACTTTTTGAGGTACACCTAGGTATTTTTTTTCAAAAATAAGTCTGAGGTCTTTGATCACTTCAAAGACTTCAAGGCACTTTTAGAGAAGTAGTCAAATTGTTTCATCAAAATCTTAAGGACTGATAATGGTGGGGAGTATGTCAACAACAAGTTTGAGTAGTTTTGCACATCAGAGGGGATTTAGATGCAACACATAGTTCCATACAGTCCTCAGTAGAATGGTGTGGCTAAATGTAAGAACTATTCCTTGAAGGAAATGGACAACTCAAATATGAATGTCTACTTCTAATGGTAGGATGATTCTCTATTGATATTGGTTGTCTATGTGAATGACTTCCTGATTATAGGGAGCTCACGATCATCCATCTTAGTAATGAAAACTACATTTTTAGACAAATTTTCAATGATAGACATGGGATTACTGCATTACTTTCTTGAGATTGAAATCATTTAGTTAGATTTTGAGATAAATTTATCACAATCCAAGTATTCTCTTGATTTTCTTACAAGGTTTAACATCGTTGATTATAAGCCAGCTCCTACTCCTTTCTTATCTGGTGTGAAGCTTGAGGTTGATTTTCCTACACCATTAGTTGATGCAACTCCATATCGACAACTTGTGTGTAGTCTTATCTATCTCACACACACTAGACCTGACATATCCTATGTAGTTAGGATGGTCTCCTAGTTTATGCAGGAGCCATATGAATTACATTGGAAAGTAGTTAATCAGATTCTTCACTACATTTAGGGTTTGTACAACTATGGGATACAATATAAAGTAATAAAAAAGGTTGATTTTATTAGATACACATATTCAGATTAGGCTAGAGATATTCAGAGTCAAAAGTCCAGTTTAGGCTATAATTTCTTGCTTGGTTTGGGTCTAATAAGTTGGTCAAGCAAGAAGCATCATGTAGTTGCTTTATCATCTATAGAGGTTGAATATAGAGGGGCTATCAATTCCAATACTGAGGCAATCTGACTTTAAGGGATTCTGACTAATTTTGGTATCTAGTTTCATAAGCCAACAATCATCTACTATGACAACCAAAACACTATCTAGATTTGCAGGAATTTGGTTCTCCATCAAAGGACCAAACACATAGAGATTCACATGCACTTCATTAGGAAGATTGTCAATTATAAAGTCATTGATATTTGATACTATCCAACATTAGAGTAGATTTTAGATATTCTAACCAAGCCCTTCATAGAGAGTAAACTTATTCATCCATGAGCTCTCATTGGGGTTAGGGCTTCTCCACCTTCTTCTTCCTCTTATGGAGGTTCTTAACTATGTGCTTGGATACCTCATCAAGGTTTCAATGTTGGGACCCAATTCTCATCTCACCTAAATTATGATAAAGGGGGGTGTTGGTGTAGTGCTTTTTCCCATTAGGTTTTACTTACATAGCCTTATGGCCATTCTATGCCAATTAAGCTTCTTTAGGTTAGTTATAAAAGTGTCATATAGGCTAATTTCATTTTAATGTCATTAGATAATTAGGAAAATTAGAGTCTTCCTCATGTTTCCCTAATTTTTCCTACATGTACCCCACTTTTCCACTTTAGAAGGTTAGATAGGTTAATGCGATTCTATGCAAGTAGGTCATATTTTGCAATATTGGTATGCGAAGACAAGCTTCTTCCTCTTTTGTAATTTACTATGATTTCATTGCTCCATACATATATTTTCTAAATATTCTATGCAAGGATCTAAGATCATGACCAATCTGATAGCTATGGAATATGATGAATATTTTATTTGATAGTAAGCATCATCTATACATGTATTGATGTGTTTTCTTAGTTTATTATGAATTAGAGGGAATAAACATAGAGATGAAAGTATGAAACTTTTAAATAAAAAGTAATTTATTTCTTATGTTATTTTTGTCATGATGATATGATTTAGAAAATATATGAATCTAAAATCTAAGTATAGATAAAAAGGATACAAACCCTAAGTGTGTCTAGGGTTAGGGTTTTTGAAGCTAGGGCTTTTTGTAACAATTTAAATTAGATGTAAAATAAATTGAAACCTTGATGTAAAATCAATATTAATTAGCTAGGTTATCTAAAAAAAAATCATAAGTATTTATCACTAAATTTATTACACAAAAATAGAAATTAATGCAAACTAGGGTTTGATGCAATATTCAAAGTAAGATGGGTTCACTAAATGATTTAACCTTTTAGGGTTTACACATGTAAATCCTATGTTTAGATTAAAGGGTTGAGATGCCTAAATTAGTCAAATAAATTTTTAATTATTAAGTACTGATTTGTTATGACCTTTCACTTCTTTTGAACTTCTAAAAATAGTAATAAATAGAGATAAATAGAGACTTCGCTGATGACTGGGGTTTTTACACTTGAGATCTTGGTAGTAGTCTATGTTGTCAATATGATTTTGTATTCATCTATTCACTAGATAGTAATACCCAATTTATATGGTAGTGCCTTATATGTATAGTGTCCTCAATGTGATGCTAATGTCCCGTTTATGGGATTGTTCTTATTTTATGGGAGTACTTGTGCCTGTGTTGATATGTTTTATTCCTACATGACTGAAACTTGTAGATCTGTATTATACTTGTAAATATTGATTTGATGTGCAAACCCTAATCTCCTTAAAAGTATGGCATAATCAATAATTTTATGTGTGTTAGTAGGATGGATTGGACATCCTGAACACCCCATTGTGTAAAGAGTTGCCTAAATACCAATACTCTGAGGAGGGATCAAGTCTGATGTAGTTCTCCCACCTAGTGCTTGATGTATGTGCAATTGAATGTTAGAATGAGAGTTTCCTTAGATTCCTTGAATGTGTTTGATATTTGAAATGTTTGAAAAATGGACTTAGGGCTATTGTAGATGGTAGTATGTAAAAATTAGGGCATAATAGGGATTAAATACCTTGATTTTGCATAATTTTATCTTTAGTTTGAATAAATTTTGCATTTATTTTCCATCTAATTAATAAAGGTGGATTAAAATTATATTTATAGGGTTTGTTTTCTTGTGTGGATGATAGATTAAGCTTAGACATACCTTAAGAGGGGCACATGTTTAATAAACTATCCATTGGAAAGAGTTAGGGCTAAGGAGAATAGTTCCCATCTAGGAACACTAAGATCATGTGGTTATAGTGTCCCAAATGTCCTTTTGGTAGACTGCTAAGAAATTTGGATTGGGATTAGGGATGATAGTTTTGGAAGTATGTCTCAACTAGATGTAGGTGTCCATGGTCTACTGAATTACTAGAAAGGTAAGTCTAATGCTCAAGGATAGGTTTATGGCTAGGATAGGGATAGGGTAACTCAAGCTACACTCTTAGCATCTAGTTACCACTTTTCAGTGATTATAATAATAATGAATAAGGGGATAAATCTTATAAAATAAAAATGTAAGACCTAAGAAATTTAGTAGGCATGGAATCAAATATAATGCCATTTATCAAATAATAGTTTTATGTTATAAAAAATTATTCCGTAGTAATTGATTCTTAAAAAAATAAAATAAATTATATATATTATTTTAATTTTCAGAATAAGTCCATATATACATTTTATTTATGTCAATAATATAAATTTTACATCAAATCATGCACTGTAAAGCATGGTAATGTGCCACCCTTTTATATATCAAAATGATGTATCAATTTTCAAAATTTACATATAATTCAAATTGGAGTGGTGAGAAATGATATATCTATTTAAAATGTTACAAATATGTAAAATAATGAAATATAGTCTTTACTATAGATTATGTTGTATGTTTTTAAAATTATTTGATGATGTTTTTTTAATGATTTTTATTCAAAAAACCCATTTAACAAAAAAACACCACAAAAATGTATAAATTATATGTGTGCATACATATGTGCGTGTGTACATGCATGTACATACCTATTTCATTTTATCCATTTAATTTTTTAATTGATGCATTTTAAGCACTCAAATGACACCACCGTGGAGGAAAGTTATTGCATCCTTGTAAAAAAATCTATTTGATGCCACATGCACACCACCTCACATTTTGTTAGACACGTTTAAATAAAAATACCTTCAACCAAACATATTCACTATCCCAAATCACCTATCCCACTTGAACATGATTTGATCACGCATTAACTAGAAGTTTCCCCAAAGGTGCATGTTATGCTAGGATGGATGTAAGTTTATGCTTTGGTAAAGTGAGATTTTGTAATGGATTGAGAGTAAATCAGTGTAAAGAGATTTGAACTCGAGACAGTTGATGAACTATTTGTAACATGTAATTTTATTCTTATAGCGTGTTAAAATAAAAAATCCATGGATTTTTTAAGTAAAGGTCAATCACTGTGACAACACACAAAGCATGTTAATATGCCTATTTTTTAATACCCCCTTATTTTTATAAAAGTCTTGACATATTTAATTCTACCATATGATGACATTTGTCATAAAGTTTAAAACTATTGGTGGGGGCCAACTTGTTTGCATTCATTTATGTGATTATTTATCTGTGTACGTAAATATGAAATATTTTTATATTTGAATTATTTTATACTCATGACATTAACTTGAGATAGTGCATCATAATTTGATCATTTAAGCATGTTAATCGTATTCAAAAATCAGATTGTTAATGCTTCAATTTACAATATACTTATGATTATGATTTGATACTCAGTCTTGAGAATGAATATTTAAAAAATCCTCTTGTTGGAATATATAATCTCCAGAGACAATCAAATTTATTGAGCACACAATCTATTTTGTTCATAACACCCATATTCTATAGGCATAATGATATATTTCCTAATATGTAAAGATGGAAATGATATATATTCATATTCGATCTTGATTGTCATACTCGCTGCAAAGTTTGAGAACATATATTTCATAACACATTGGTATATTGATATAATGTGTTGTATGGTTTATAATAGGTCTTGTGATCTAACCCTTAGTGGAGTAATTGTTTCATTGCATATAAATCATTTCTTAAGTTACAACATAAGATTCAAATGAAAAGTATAAACATATTAGATATTGTCCAATGACATAAGCCATAATATTCAAATAACATAGTTATAAGGTTTCAAGCATAGTTTAAATGTTCATAAGATTTAATAGGTTGGAATTGGTGTTAATGCATTAACTAGGGTTTTAGTGGGATTTGACATTGCAAATATTTGTGTGGATAATGGTGTAGATTTGGTGATGGAATTTTTTTAATTGATAAAGTGTGAGCCTTGGAGGTCAGGAACTATGGAATAGATTTAGATGGGTTAGGAACATCTAGTATTTTGGTTTTCTATGGTTGCAACTTCATTAATTTATATGAAATAGTTGTTATGAAATGTATGTTTACTTTCCTTGAGGTTTCAGGAAAGAGATGCAGTTATAATTGGTTGGATTTGAAATATTTATTTGCACACATATTTATTTTGCATGCTAGTTTTATTTATGAGATGAGTCTTTTACATTCAATGGAGCCATGGGTAGAATATATGTTTTTGGTCTTCTATTGAGGAATTATTTTAAAGGAATAATTATATAGAATGGTTGTGAAGGAAGATAATATGTGAATGTCAACAAGAATAATATTATGGGTTTTCTTTCTTAAGCCATTTAAAAAAAAGATAATGGTTCAAAATTATATATATTTGAATGCATGCTTACATTATTTGAGGGAAAAGAGAACATTGCTTGAACTTTTTTAAAATTTGAGTGTATGATGGTAAGTAGTATATTTTGTGGTCATTTTTTATACCTAGTAAGGTTTGGTTTTCTGGGTTGATATACTATTAAAAATTGACTATTTTCAAGCTATAAAGACTTATATGGCCATCCTTTGGTTCTAGTCTTACTGTCATTTGGTTGAAGATGAAATATTCATCCCTTTATTGAATGTGAATTTGCTCTTGATAGTTATAAGATGTTTTCATGACACAATTTGAAACCTCGCATGCACATCAATGTTGTAGTTTTTTATTTTGTGTAAATAATATGGTATTTTGATCATTTTGGGTATTTTTTAATATGGTGTGGAAAGAAAGTAATCTTAGTGAGCTTGTATGAAATAAATGGTGAAGAGGGTTTGTTATAACCCTAAGGTGTTTTTGAGTTAGTGATAATAATTTATTTAGATTTGAAATGGTAAACCCTTAGTCTGTTGGTCTCTTTGATATCCAGATCTATTGTGCAAACTTTTCTTCATACTCTTTGCATTATTTTCAAATTAAAGAATTGGTGATATTGGGCAGTATTGAGATTCAGAAATTGCTATAAAGTGATGATAAGGTCATGTGTTTATTTTAAAAAATAGCGTGTTATCATTTTTGAGTATACTCATTTATATGAAAAGAAAGAAATGCATAATTTAGGATTTACAAATTTTGACCTCCAATGGATTGTTGACATAAGCTCATATAAGGATTTTGTTTTTCAAATACAGTCATAATTATTTTGATATAGTGGTTGCATATAGATTCGAGTAGAGTTTGATTATTTTCAGTGATTGGTGCAAAGTAAGGGTATAATATGGAAATAAAATGTTGTCATTTACATATTAATTATTTTAAATACACTCAGTTGATAAAACTAGTTACATGACTCAAGGTTTTTACAGGAAATTATCCTTTGATGAAAATTTGAAAAAAGAAGATTGATTGCATACATAAATTTGTGTATTGTTTTCATGTTACATGAGATTCAATAAAAAGAGGTTGTCTACTTGATGTTCATTCTCAAAATTTTATTTAAGTACATATTAACATGATATAAGTTGGCATAAAGGATATAATGCAGTAAAATTTTCATTCAAAAAAATAATAAAATAAAGATTATTACAATTTGTTATGCTTGATTTGATTGTTATTATTGGATAAATGCTTTATAGTTTATTAATGTTAAAATATGTAAAATTATTTGAGTATTAGTATTTATGGATTATTTATGGTATGCATAGTTATATGGTTGTTTAAATTGGATGATAAATAAGTCAGGGTCCCCACCTGTTATAATTTATATTTAGTTTGAGTTATTCGATCTTTTGGACTTTAGAAGTTCAAATTATAATTCAAGTTATTAATTTATAACTTGTAAAGTAACTAATTAAATTTTAAAGTCAATTTAAAATACAACTAATTAAAGTTAGTTGTAACTTGATTCATAACTATCTCAAGGAAGAGTTACTATATAAAGAGATTGAAGATACATAACAAGAGAGACACTTATAGATATCAAAATCTTTCTAAGTTTAAAAGTTTTTCATAAATATTCTCCTTTATGTACAAACATCTTTGAGATCAAATAATCATTTGCAGATAGATTGAACAATGCATTCTTTAATGGTGAAGTATTCTGATTTAATAATGTAGGTATATATAGATTTCTTGATTTATTCATAACTAATTATCTGAAGATTATCAAGCACTAATATCATTTGATGATTACAGATATCTAGTCATATGCATAAACTATCATGTAATTGACTTGAATAATGATGAATACCTCACATATGCGACAATTTTTTATCTATTGATTGTAAAGTGATTTTTAATTTAAGACTATTTTGTAATTAGAATGATTTTTGTTTCTCAATAAAGTCTCTTTTTATACCCAAAAGTCGATTCTTGTTCCAAGTCCTGCAATCTTTTGAAGTTTACCTTTTTTTTTAGATTTGAAGTTTAGCTTTTTGTTTTAGATTTGTTTATTAGTTTCACATTCTCTTAAGATAGTTTGTTTAGCCTTTTTCTATTTTATTGTATTATTATTAGATTTAGTTTTTTTATAGTTTCTTAGTCTTTCGTTGTTTTTCTTATTGTTGTAGTTGTAATGTTCTAAACTTTATTAATTTATAGCTTGCTAATAATAGTATTAAGTCTTAATTAATTTTAATATTTATATTGGCTTTAGGTCTCATTCTTTTTCTATTTAGATGTTTGTTTAATTTTCTTAGTTGATGTAAATTAACATCATCCTTAAAGTGTGAACATGCTTATAAGATACAACTTTTAGCAAATCTGAGTAATCTATCCTTCAAGGGATTGCCTAACCCATAGGCTTTACTCTATTAGATAGGTTAGATAATAGTTTATATTTGATTTGAGATTGATTAATAGTACATTGAAATAATGATTAACATATTTGATTAGAGCATTGTTTATAAGTATCTTTCCTCTAGACATGATTGATAATAATGTTATGTTTGAATAATTTATATAAGCTTGAATTAGATTTATTACTAAATGTATTAATCCCGATAACTTAAAATAATTTTTTTGCATGTCTTAGGATTGATCCTTAGCCACAGGGCCCTTACGATTAAATTGATATGATTTCATCTTGACTTTCATGATAGGTGAATGGGTTGATTCATTGATGTGATAAATTTCACCATCAACACAAGCCTCATAAGGTCCACATGTCTACCACACCAATAACAATAATAAAATCTAAATCAGTTGTTATGGTCATTTCAGATCCAAACTTATGTGTAAATAATTTTTTAACAAGGAAAGTGAAAGGATGCAATGAATCCATTAGTGTGTCAATTTTGATTGTCAATAAGTGATTTCTCATCCTGTCAGTAATTTTATGGCCATTGTGGTGCGATTATATATAAGAAGTATGCATTTATTGTACTTCCTAGCATAATAAGGGTAATTTTGAATGGAAAACCATGTCATCAAATTTTACATGATAGGAAATAGGGTCGACCATCAAATTTTGGGTGAATCTGCTTAGTTAACTTTTGAAAAAATACTCATATCTTATGCCTAATTAATAGCATAAATAAGCCACGTGGAGTTTTTTATAAAATGCCTCACAGAAATTGTTGTCATTGAACAACATAGTTGCAAGATAAATCAAATTTAAAAATGGATTTACTTATTTTGAAAGAAATGCTTCACATAGATGTCATCTCAATAGATTTTCATAGACGTCGATGTAATTCAAAAATGAGTAGTGTGGAGGCATATAAGTAAATCTAGATGGCAGTTTTGAAGACTTTCTACTACCCCTTCAAACGTTGTCAGATGGATGATATCCTCAATTAGCTTATAAATTTGAATGAAGAATAATTTACCAGAAAGGGGTTGGTAACCTCTCCTAAATCATTCACAGATAAAAGATTGGTCATTTATCGAACTCTCCTCAATAAATTTTAAAATAAAGAACATAATCTACCACCTCTAATTCTAATAGGCTTCTTCCTCCATGACTAAAAAATCTTATACAAAACAACCTCTAGTCTCAATCTATTACTCAACACATTAATATTGAAAAAAATTTATTAACATTATGAATCAAACAAAATCCAAAACTAATTATTATTATTTTTTTAAGTTAACATCAACTTCTAACACTTAACAAAATAGATCCTTTGCTTCGTCTATATGTTTGGTGAGAAATCCTTACCATTTCCCACAGTTGAATTCATCACCCAACCCAATAATTACACAAGCCCTCATTATACGGAGCTGAAAATAGTCCAAAAGCCTATAACAATATAATTAAAACACTCATCTAATTTGAAACTAAACATAATCCAATATCACATTTATTAACACTCATTTGAAAACACCAACCATGAATGACCATAAGATTCAACAATGAATAGTTTGAAACCAATGACAACCCTAACCTATCATTGGGAAGACCAATTTTATTTTGGGATGGACGTACTATAATTATCTTACGAACTTCCCACCAATCCTTTATAATTTTTTTAATAGAAACAAGTAGTCATCCATCATAATATTAAATGTATATGTATATTCAAGATTATTTTTTGATGAAATCTTTCATCTCCCTTCTTTGTTTACATCTCCATGCAAGGTATACATCAAGTGTACAGAATAATCACAAATTCCAATGTCTTTTCTCCAAAAATAAAAGCTTCAGAGATTAAAAAATATGTGATCCATTTTCTCTTTCAAGTTCTTTGCAATCCCAAGCAAATGCAATTTAAATAAAGGAAGAGAACATAAAACAAATAGGCCCATATTTTCCCTATTCATTTTATTTCCTCAAGTCAATCATCGCTGGCAAGAATAAGATTGGCGATGGCTTTTCAGGCGCAGTGGAGGTGAGGGAGTGATGGCACATGTGGACAATGTAGAGGATATCAAGCTGCTTTTGCCAGAGACGAATGTGTAAAGGGCATTGAAAAGGTGTTATTTTAGCTTCTTCACCATTTAATCATCGAAGTAGTTTCCCATAAAATCAGAAATATGTATTTGGATCCAATGTGAACATATGAAAGCACGACTTGGGATTCCTAATCCTACCATTTGAATTTGCAGACCTTAATTGAATTATCGGCACAAGCAAATAATGCTATCATTGAATTAAATATGCAAGAAAATGCTCAGCTAGGCTTCTTTCAATCTTTGTGTTGTGGTTGTGCAAAGACATCTCTTGTGACTTGGTCTCCAAGACAATACAAATTTCACAAAGAACGTGTCAAGTCAATTAATATTTCTGCAAAGTTATCCTGGAGGAAGAGAAGAGAGTATAAATTCAGATGAATTCATTTATGGCAGTTATCTGTGTGCTTATTCTAATCCTTTTTACAATGAAGCATTATCTCAATTAAGGAGTTGGAGGGAACCTCGTCACTCAAGATCGTGTTAGGACTCAAGAGTGCGATGAACAGAACCTATAGAACTTTCAATGAGTTACAAAGGCATTTAAAGTTTGTGTTTTTATGATAAAATTTTGGGAAATAAGAAAGGGAAGCAAAATCTGTATGGTGACAGGTTCCTTGTAGCGAATTCTAAAATAAATAATGGCAGCTCAAGATTCTAGATTCAACATGTAGAAATAGTTATTGCTGAGAAAGTGAAATTTGACTTTTTCCTGATCAAGGAGTTGAGCATAGCTCTCCATTGGATTCAATAATGCATGGAGATGCGTGACATTCTCATGTTTCTATATACGTAAACACACTCTCTATACGTAAACACGTACTTGATATATGTAATCATATAAGCGGAAAAAAGATGTAATTAAAAGTTCATTTTTAAAGGATTCAGCAAAAATATGTTTAATTTAAGTGCAAACTGTTTCTAACTGTTTTTGCTTTTCCACATTCAGAAGATGAAAGAAACTATGATAATGGTCTAGGGTTAGATGTTACCCGGATGAGGTCTGCGCACCGTTATCCAGAAGTTGAAGGAACTCCTCTTTGGCTGTAGAGGATGACACCTGCAGAAGAAAGAGACTTGAACAAGAAAACTGTTAGATAGATAGGTGGTAGACTGCCAAGCAAAGCTTGATCCCAGAAGTGCAAAGACTCTCTGAAGGGGTGACAGTCTACTGATTGATAAAAAACAGAATGTTGCTGGAATAAGAAATGATAAAGACTGAGTCAAAGAAATAGAAATAAATGCATCCCTGTATGTGGCAATCTACCTTCCACAGTCACCGGCGTCGGTTAGTCTGCCGACGTCAGTTGGTCAAGGTTGCTGGCGTCGGTTATTCTACCAACGTCGGTAGGGGCAATGGGTCTGATGGCCGGCGTTGGTCGGGGCAATAAGGCTTTGGACGAGCTTCAGGTCTGTTTGTGGTCAATTAGAATGGTCCAAGAGATCTGTGGGGGTTTGATGGCTTGTGCTGGGTTTACAGGGCATAAAGTGTGGCCTAAATGAGAGATTAGATGGAGGACAAGGGCAAAAAGGGAGATAAGGGTGAGAGAAGGCTTTTCAGCCTCTCCGAAAAGAACAGACTAGGTTGTGTCCAGAATGCTTGGAAATAGACAACAGACTGATTGCTAAGGTATTTAAAAAGATACTGAAATAAAACCAGTACAAATACTTAGCTGTGGGTGGAGAGACAGATGCAGGTGGTCTGTTTCCATTGTGGTTGATGCTGAAAATGTCGTGCAACCTTCAATCTGGTGCAGAATGACTGGAGCAGAACCTCTGAGCCTGGAGAGTGCTGTTGAAACACTGATGCTTGCAAGAAGTTGAGGAGCGAGAGAGTTGTAAATCTGGAGCAAGAGAATTCACGTTTGCGAGGGGAGGCAACAGAAGCAAAAATGTAGTCTTAAAGGAACTGACTCCAGCAAAACTGCCAACGTCAGCTGAATAATGACCGACGTCGACGCTGAAGAATGGAAAAAGAGGCTATTTTTAGCCTTTCGCCCATTCTTGCAACTGCCAGGTCTAACTGTTGTTGGAAAACGGTCCAAGGCAGATTAAATGAGTGCGAGAGGTTAGTGGGAGGGATGAAATGGGGTTTAAGTAGTTAAGATTTGGCATGGGGTGAGGGAGGCATGGGTGATGTGTCAAGGGGGTTATTAATTTAAAATAGTTAATTTATTTTAAATTAATAAGTGTGTGGGTTAGGAATGTTTAGGGGGTGGACCAAGGAGACCAAGGGGGAGGATGACCAAGGGATAGACATGATTTTGGTGTCTACATTTGCCTTTTTTTGTCTTGTTGGTTGTTCTTGACAAACTGTAAGACAAAAATAAGAGTTGGTTGCTCCAAGTATGGGATGAGGTGTTCCCCCCTCAAAGCGAGAGTCGAGGGAAAGGACCCTGAGATCGAGTGTCGATTTGACAAAGAGTGGATGGAAAGGGTGAAGGGTAGGGTGTGAACGCTGCAAAGGGTGAGATTGTGCGTATGCCACACCACGTGATAGGTAGGTCAAATTGTCATGGTCAAAGGTCGAGAAGTGCTAAAATCGAAATAACTGGGCCCCAACATTTAGTCGTAGCTGATTGGGTTAAACGATCCAAGCTATAGCTCCAATGATCGTCGTGTTTCAAGTATCCTGGGCTCAGGAAGTGCTCTTGGAAAACACAAAAAGGCTACAAGCAGTGGGGATCAACTAGAGCGCGATCCAATACTTGTGGGGGGTCGTGGACAAATTGTTAACTAGGCGTGAGGCAGTAAGGGCAATCAAAACAACCAAGGCAGAGTTGTCTCGAAAGTGGTCAGAGGAGATGGTCGCGATCTCCAAGGTCATTGATCGAGGTGAGACAAAGGAATGGTCGAGCTAACCTCAGAGGACTCCATGTCAACTGAGTGCTGCCTACATAGCCCCTGTTGTTAGGGCCTCAGGCCAATGTAGTTCTCTCAAAAAGAGAGGAAGAGGGTCGAAGTGGTTGATGTGGTTGGTGTGGTCATAAGAATGATTTAGCACGTCCCATATGTCTGATGGTACATGCTTGAAATGATGAGGGGTAAGATGATGTTACAGCTTTTTTCATATGGTGCAATGGTGTATTTTGTAACATTGGTCAGGGTTTTTCATCCCTAGCAATTGTCTATTTTAGGTGATGGATGTATGCTAAAAATGAAATGAGCCTATTTATGCTTCAGCAAGTAATGGTTTATGCTTGACATAAATTGTGTGGTTGATAGTTTTCATGTGTATTGGTGTCCATAGAAACTAGTGGGAATAGGCTATGAGAATGTTAGTGGTCTGAAAAAGGGTTTGGTTGGGAAATGATTTGGTTGAATGTGACCAAAGGTATGAAGGAAATGAAAGGCATTGCACCCTTTCATTGACAAGAACCATAATGATAGCATAGGTAGGGGGTTTTTAGAAATAAAAGCCCCATTCATGCATTACGTCATTGACCATTGGTTGTGTTAGAGAAGTAAGCGAATCACTTTGACATTAAAATGAGCTCGAAGTCCCTTGAGTAGGTGATGTGATATGTGAGGAGAGGGTTTCTAAGAAAGTGCTGTTTGTAGCAACACTTTAGTCATAGCCATCCTTCGAGGGAGTGGTCTATATTTTTGCTTTATATATATAGGAGAGGTGTGAATCGCTGTCCTTCGAGGGAGCAGTCTATTAGCTACAGCAATGATAGTACAACTGTCCTTCAAGGGAGCAGTCTACATTTAGAATTTATGACCTTTGGATATTTTGACATCTGAATTTATTTTTGACAGAATTTTTAGTCATGGACAAGACTTTCGAAGTTCAAGGGCTCCCTTTTTATTAGGACAAAGCATTCATACTTAATTAAAAGGGTTACATGGTGTTTGTTTTAGGGGAACAGGGTTGAAAGGAATGATGATTAAGATGACAGAGGTTGCTCAAGGGACGAGGTCAAGTATATTTCAAGTGAACGAGTACTCGACTAACAGTAGAATGGTCGCAGATGCAAGGCGTTAAGGGGCTCAGGTTCTGGTCGGCCTTCAAGAGAAGACAGACGATAAGTCTCTGACCCATACTTGTGCGTGATGATGTAAGGTCCGAGCCAATTAGGAGCAAATTTGCCTCGTTTACTTCGTTCCATATTGGTCACATGTTGATTTATGCTTGATTGGTTGATGTTTGGTCAATGCTTGGTCAATGTTTGGTCGATGCTTGGTCAATGTTTGGTCAAATACATGATAGTTGGTATAAAGTCGAACTCCCCCCAGTCATTTTGTGGTAGGAAGAATGTCTAACACCCAGTGCAGATGATTAATGGGTTGGATAAATGAGATGGAGAGAAGACGAGAATGAGAAACCTGGATACCCCACCTGGTTGATAGGTCAAGGGTTCCAAGCGAATGGCGTTTAGGTATTGAAAAAGCTAGGAGGGATGGAAACCACTGACTCCGTAGGTGAAGATGAGAGAATAGAGGAGCTTGACGGAGATTGGTCTATGATGGGTTTGGGGCAAAAGTCTGCAGAGGCTTCGGTGGGTTATCAGAAACCTAGACCATATCGTTTCTTGGCATTGTCGTCATTTAGTGGTTTGATGGGCTGATGGGAGCCTTGTTTGTAGCGCCCGAAGCCAAAACCCTTCCATGCATACACCTATAGAGATAGGTATGAGCAAAGGCGGGGTTGCCAAAAAAAGAGAAGTCGGATGTGAATGGTTGAGGTGAGGAGAGAGGATTTCCATAAGTAGGAGTTCGATCCAGCCCCCCATAGATGAGATTTGTTCGAAGGTTAGGAGGACCATAAGGGACGACCGTTTCGATCCGATGGTCATAGCTTAGACTGTGATAAAGCTGTCCATACTCTTGCGGAGTCTGGAACATGTCTAAAGTAAGTAAGCGATATTCCCCAAGTGAAAGTCATTGGAAGATATCTTCCATGGGGTCTTTGGTTGTCGCTTGAGGAGTGGGTGTGAGGGCGACCGCCGTTTGCGTACTGGTTGAAGCTTCCGCGGATGGAGGCGGTGTTTGGGTTGGTGTCTTGAGAGGAATGAGAGCGTCATTTGGTCGATAGGTTGTGTTACAAGTCTTAAAAGGGAATGGGTCAGCGAGAATGACATGGACTTGCCCGTCGTGTTCAAATTTGACACAACGGTGCAGTGTAGAAGGAACACAAGCCATGGCATGGATCTAGGGTCGTCCTAGTAACATGTTATATTGGAACTCTCCCTCGATGATGTAGAAGAGCTCTGGGATTGTGCGCGGGCCAACACGAATATGGAGGACAACGGTGCCAATGGTGGTAGTAGTGGTGTCATTAAAGGATCGAAAGATTGCGTCGGTTTTTGATACGCAATTTTTAGGGAGGGCCAATTGATCAAAGGCATGGGTAGAAATGATATTAATGCTAGCACCTCCATCAATCATGACTCGCTTAATGCGGGTGCGATCAACATAGGCTGTGATGAAAAGAGCAACGTCTTGATCTTTCGAGTTAGAGGTAGGAATTTTAGAATCGCTGAAAGTAATAGAGGCAACGGGAGATAAAGAATGGACTAGGGCAGTGAGTGGTTGGGAGTCTTTGGGTTAGACCTCCACTGCCTGTAAGGCTCTGATTAGAGTTTGATGATGTTGGGGTGAGCTTTGGATGAGGTCATACAAGGTCATCTTCATGGGTGTTTGGTGAAGCTATTTTAACATAGAGTCATGGATTGCCTCTGAAGAAGAGGGTTGGGATGCACCCAGGATAGAAATCTTGGGCTTTAGTGGTTGAGGTGGCTTGATGAAAGGGTAGGTCCAAGGAATAGTAGCTTTTTCTTTTACCTTATCTTTTTGTGACCTAGTGGTTATGTGGATGGCGTTAATTTCAAAGAGAGGGGGTGAAAGAGGTGAAGGGACCATAGTCTGTTGATGAGATGTCGATGAGGGTGAGGAGGTTTGAGAGATACGGGAAGGTGTTGGAGGTCTGTCGATAGTGTCCTCAAGGAGAAGGGTGTCTTTTTCTATGTATTAGCAAATGACAACCTTGAGGGCACAACAATTCTCGGTATCGTGTCCTGATGTGCGATGATATAAGTAAATCTTAGTATCATCAAACCAGGAAGGTTTTGACTAGAGCGATTGGAATGGTTTAATAGGCGGAAGGGTTATCCTAAAGGTTTGCAAAAGTTGGCATAATATCAAAACATATGAACCCACTAAAGGGTCCATTCTTGTTGATGCATGAGGTGTCGATGACTTTTGCTTGGGAGGTGTTGAGGGAGGCTTCCGTACCACCTTTTGGGTTGGTGGTGCGGGCACATGTGTAGACGACACTCTCTTTGTGAGAGGTGTCAAATTTTTTAGAGGTAAGCTTGTGGTAGGTAAAGAAAGCAGTGGAGGCAACTTGTTTTGGTTAGGGGTTGGAGTAGGGAGCACTCTTATTAAAGTAAAAGGACGAGGGCCCAAAATGGAGGGCAATGATGATGGTGGAGGAGGAGTTCACCGCCGTGGTTTAGCAGTCTTCTTTGGTTTGGTTTGAGGACCACTATTGGGCGAGGCAAGGTTCAAGTCTACCTTCACTTGCATGTGAGTGAGGTTAGTGATGGGGCAAACTCTGAGGGATTTGATCGATTTTGATATGGTGAAAGAGGGTTTAGGTTCTGATGTGGATGGTTGAGGTTTTGAAGGTTTAGAAGTAGAAGTCTAGTCTGTGTTGGAGACTTTGGGGGATTTTGTCACAAGAGGGTCGGCAGCATGAGATGAGACGGGATGGGCAGGATGAGGAGCTTTGAGTCACTCCCATAATGCCTAGTGCTCCAATTTCCTCGATTAGAGAAGTCCTAATTTCTCCACCAATCGATAGAATGGTTGGGAAGATGTTGGATGAGGCTTTGGTCCTTCAGAAGATGTGGATGGTTGCGGGGCTAAAAATGCGTTAGGTGTGGCGATCTCGGACCCAAAGTGTGGGGGAGTCATAATTGATTCGTCTTTGGTCGGAGAAGGTGGAGAGACAGGTTCTTCTCTTGGTGGAGAAGGAATCAGAGAATGTGGCTCCTCAAGAGGATAGAGGGAAGGGATGATTATGCCTTCTACTTGTGGTTGAGGAGTAGGAAGGGTAGGGTCCTCCATTGGTAGCAAGAAGGAGGAAGGCGGGGCTAGTGGTGTTGGCATGGTCAAGGCATCCTCCAATATAAGAGAGGTCGATGAAGAACTAACAGGAGAAGAGGGTTCATCCATGTGTGATGGACTCATGGGTTGACTAACCTCTTGAGACTGTGAGAGAGGTTGGTCAGGGATGAGAGGTGAGAACGTGTTGACTGTGCATATATTATGCTCTTGAGAGTCATCAGTCATGGTCTGCACATTGTTTTGGCTAGGAGGATGGTTGGGAAAAGGTTGTTTAAAGATGTCTATGCTTCGATTGGGTGGCACATTTGGGTTATCCAAAATAAGGTCACCTTTATCTAGCATGTCCTAAATGATGTTCTTGAGAGTCTTACAGTTGGCTGTGTTATGGCCTTTGACATGGTGATAATTACAGAAGTCGTTCTCCCTATACCACGTAGAGATAGCGAGCAAGGGATCGAATTGAGGAGGTGGTTGAATTTGGAAGAGATTGAGGACTCCCTGTTTGACAAGTTTATCCAACACTGATGCGTAAGATTCTCATAGTGGAGTATACTAACGCTGCACATATCTTTGTTGGAATTGTCGTGTGATACTTTGGGATGTGGAAGGTTTGGGATGGTTGGTTGTTGTTGAAGATGATGGTCTAATGACCACAACATTTGTTGATGCCTTAGATTTGGAATTAGAAGAAGAAGGTTTAGAGGAAGAGTCATTGGACTTGGTGTTGGAGTTTTTACTCCGCAATTTGACTTTGTTTTTCTCGATGGCACGTAGTTTAAGCTTCTTAGCCATCGTGAAAGCTTCGTCAAAGGTGCGAAATATTTGGACCCAGAGAGTGGATGGAATATGTTTGGCACACGCTTGGGAAAAGAGTTCGATGAGCTCGGGTTGAGGTAAAGAAAAGGAGAGCTGGTTGATTAAGCCTCTCCAATGGACAACAAAATCAGCTATGGATTCGTCGTCAAACTGTCTGATAGAGTATAGGTATGTGATGGAGACCTTTTTGGTGATATTGATCGAGAAGTGGTCAAGGAAAAGTTGGGCCAGTTGGATGAATGTGAAAAGAGAGTGTCTAGTGAGAGAGCTGTACCAATCGAGGGCAACACCAAAAAGCGACATGGAGAATGTGCGTAATAGTAACACATCGTCATGTGCTATCAGATAACAAGCATGTCTGAATGCTTGTAGGTACTGCTATGGGTCTTCCTTACTCTGGAAGTGAGTAAATTTAGGAAGTTCCCACTGACTGGGATACGACCGTATTGGGACGGAGGGATGGATGGGTTCATTATAAATTTGGTCATATGAAAGGATGTTTCTTGAACCTAAACTGAGGTCTCAAGATTAGACATTTTGTCCATTAGCATTTTGATTAGATTAGCTGACGAATTTGTGGGTGGGGTGCCCCCTAGGTTGTAAGGTGCTTGGAAGGTGCTAGAAGGGGCGTATGACGTAGTCGATTACGCTTGTATGGGTGCAACGTATTGATAACTAGCCATTGGGACAAATGTCAAAGCCAGGGGTGGTTGTGTCATGAAGGTAGAAGGCACGACTAGGCTTGATGTTGCCAGAGGTGGTTGGATAGTGGCAGCACTAGCCAAAGGATGAGTGGCCACCCTGGTGTTGATGTGGGTGAGAGTAGGCGGGATGGAGACAACTAGATTTTGGAAAGGGGTAGAGCTTTGTTGAATAGTCTATGGTTGATGGCGGGTCAAAACCCTAATGGAAGTGGGCCCAGAGATAGAAGGAGAAGCACACTTAGAAGATTAGTCATGGGCTGGTTATTAGTCGAGGTGACGGCCTGGGTGTCTATGGGTTGGATTACAGACATTGTGGATATGGCTGTCGTCTCAACTAAAGAAGTTGGCATCCCGTAAATTGGGTTGCCTAAAGAGTCTCGCATTCGACTTTGCATGAGATAGTGTTGAAGGGCCGTGACATTGAGGTCAAGGAACCTTTCGAAGTCTTGGTCCCCCTTAAGGACAATGGGAGGCTGAGTCGGGGTCGGTTGGTTAGGAGTTCGTTCGGTCTCTGAATGATACTCCATTAGAGGACTGGTTATGGAAGGTGAAGGTGGGAGCGGTTGTTGCCTCATGTGGTCAACAAGAGTCTTGGTTTGACTACGTGTCAAAACCATTCAAGGCAAAAAAGGGTTCAGGTTCTAGAAACTATGTTTTTCAGTTTCAGAAAACCAGAATGGGTGTTGGACAGCAAGAAAGTTGGGTTTTAAGCTTGCTGTTTGGGAAATAAAGTTTTAGACAGTGACCGACGTTGGTAAAAAGACCGATGTCGATGAAATAAGTTGCCGATGTTGGTCAGATAATCAATGTCGGTGAAGGTAGTTGCTGACGTCGGTGCAAAAACCGATGTCGGTGACCGTGTTATTCCAAAAACTCAAAAAATTTAAAAGTTTTTGGAAAAAAGAAGAGAATATCCTTACTAGCTCAAAAAACCAGATAGAAACAGAAAAATAGATGAATACAGGCAGACCCTAAACATTAAATCCTAAGAATAAACTTTTAGAATCATGTTGGCTTATGCCTTAGAGTGTATTTAGGAAGTTGGCTTTTAGAACGGGTCCTAGAAAAAGTAGTCTAAGGCTGGTTTCGGGTTAGTTTTGGTGCTCAAGAGTCTATGTTAGGTTCCGTATGTGGCTTGGTGCTAAGGAGCAAGCTCCCCTCACTTCACGAGCCCAGAGATAAGCTGGGTCGCTTAGCCAGTATATACTTCTCCTAGAGTTTATACTTTGCCAGAGAACAGAGTGGGCTCTCCCCTTGGTAGTGAAGTCCAAGTGAGATTACCAGGGAGGGTAAGGTATCCGCTAGGTGATGAAATCCTAGTCGGACCTTGTCTCAGGGATGTTTAGATGTTTTAGTTTGTGAAAGTGGTCTGGTCGTGTAACATAAGTGTGCTACGATTTATTCATGATGCGGTTTTAATTACTAGATGTGTGGACTAAATATGCATTCAGAAAGAAATGAGATGCAATAGATTTTAAGCTCAAATTGAAATATGTGTTCGGATGCAGACAAATAGAGAAGAGGTCGAAGAGTATGAATTTTACTACTCTAAGATGCAAGAAAGAAAGAAAAAGGATTCTTTTTAACTTTGCTGATGGTGTCTTTTGGAAGAGATAGAAGAAAAGGATGCAAGAAGAGATCTAATGCACCTAGATGAAAAGTTTGTCTTTAGAAGAAAAAGTATGAACCCAAGAAGAATTCTTAGGGTCCCACCGGGCATGCCAGAATGTTTCTAACTATTTTTTCTTTTCCACATTCAGAAGATGAAAGAAACTATGATAATGGTCTAGGGTTAGATGTTACCCGGATGAGGTATGCGCACCGTTATCTAGACGTTGAAGGAACTCCTCTTTGGCTGTGGAGGATGACACCTGCAGAAGAAAGAGACTTGAACAAGAAAACTGTTAGATAGATAGGTGGTAGACTGCCAAGCAAAGCTTGATCCCAGAAGTGCAAAGACTTCCTGAAGGGGTGACAGTCTACTGATTGATAAAAAACAGAATGTTGCTGGAATAAGAAATGATAAAGACTGAGTCAAAGAAATAGAAATAAATGCATACCTGTATGTGGCAATCTGCCTTCCACAATCACCGACGTCGGTTAGTCTGCCGACGTCAGTTGGTCAAGGTTGCTGGCGTTGGTTATTCTACCGACGTCGGTAGGGGCAATGGGTCTGATGGCCGGCGTCGATCGGGGCAATGAGGCTTTGGATGAGCTTCAGGTCTATTTGTGGTCAATCAAAATGGTCTAGGAGGTCTGTGGGGGTTTGATGGCTTGTGCTGGGTTTACAGGGCATAAAGTGTGGCCTAAATGAGAGATTAGATGGAGGACAAGGGCAAAAAGGGAGATAAGGGTGAGAGAAGGCTTTTCAGCCTCTTTGAGAAGAACAGATTGGGTTGTGTCCAGAATGCTTGGAAATGGACACTAGACTGATTGCTAAGGTATTTAAAAAGATACTGAAATAAAACCAGTACAAATACTTAGCTGTGGGTGGAAAGACAGAGATGCAAGTGGTCTATTTCCATTGTGGCTGATGCTGGAGATGTCGTGCAACCTTCAATCTGGTGCAGAATGACTGGAGCAAAACCTCTGAGCTTGGAGAGTGCTATTGAAATCCAGATGCCTGCAAGAAGTTGAGGAGTGAGAGAGTTGTAAACCTGGAGCAAGAGAATTCACATTTGTGGGGGGGCAACATAAGCAAAAATGTAGTCTTAAAGGAACCGACGCTGGCAAAACCGCCAACGTCAGCTGAATAATGACTGACATCAGAGGCTGAAGATTGGAAAAAGAGGCTATTTTTAGCCTTCCACCCATTGTTGCAACTGCTAGGTCTAACTGTCATTGGAAAATGGTCCAAGGTGAATTAAATGAGCTCGAGGGGTTAGTGGGAGTGATGAAATGGGGTTTAAGTAATTAAGATTTGGCATGGGGTGAGGGAGGCATGGGTGATGTGTCAAGGGGGTTATTAATTTAAAATAGTTAATTTATTTTAAATTAATAAGTGTGTGGGTTAGGAATGTTTAGGGGGTGGACCAAGGAGACCAAGGGGGAGGATGACCAAGGGATAGACACGATTTCGGTGTCTACACAAACCTTGTCAAGAGATTTATAGATGTCGTTTTACATAATTCACTATTAAGACCTTCAATATCTGTCCATTTAGGTTAAATCTACATATCATTGACATAAATAACCTCATAATTTATAAAAAAGGAGTGAAAAATTCAATTTGGATTTTAATTGAAATGGTTGTAGTTTAAGTGGTGAGGATGATGGTTGTTTATATCCATCCACCAAGGTATAAATCCCTCTAGTCACCTAAGCGGTTAAAGTTAGGATCGTGTTCTGGATGATTTTGATGGCATGGATGTCCCATATTCATTGTTGTTTAGCCAAAAGAGCTCATTGATTTAGATGTATACTTACTCAGTATTATATATCTACTATATGTTTATTTCTAAAATATGGGTAGAAATATTGACATTCTATATAATTCAGTGATTCCATGTAATGCCTTCAAAGATACAATTAAAAATAAACTTAGCTCAAATAAAAACCTCCCACAAATCCATGATTTATTTTCATATAAAAAATTCAATTTAAAATATTGTTCAACCTACGATTTTTTTAATAAATTTGAAAATAAATCAATAATCTATTTACATATAAAAAATAGAAAAATAAAATAAAATGAACCAACTACGAGTTTTTAAAACAACTTCAAAAACAAAGAGATGATTTCTCTACATATAAAAATAGAGTTAAAAAAGGATTAATGTTACACCCTGCTCTACCCTAATGGAAAACACTGTAATCGCTGATTTATTTTAATGAACCAATTACGAGTTTGTAAAACAACTTCAAAAACAAAGAGATGATTTCTTTACATATAAAAATAGAGTTAAGAAAGGTTTAATATTACACCCTGCGCTACCCTAGTAGAAAATATTATAATTGCTGATTTATTTTACCCTTGAAGGTTATGGAATGTTGTTTTACATTATAAGCTCCTATGATTAGCTAAATGATGTTGTTTTACATTTTAAATATGAGTTTCATTTCAGTTGTTATGAAATATATGTTTATGTGATTATTTTTACATTATGTTTTGATATAAATACAATAATTTATTTAATATATTATTTTATGTTGATATTATCAATTATTTTATATTTAATAATGGTAATGAATTAACTATCTTCTTTTTTTATTTGAGGTGGATGTAGGATATCTTATCCAATACCTTACAATAGAATCCTGAGGGAGGGTATAATAGGGAAGAGAGTGGTAGATCATAGAAATGGAGATCAAAAATAACAAATCTAGTATAGTCACATACCATCATATATTATTTTAATGGTATTGGGTCTCATAGTGTTTTATTATGGTGTTGATGATTTTTTGATTCTCATGGTACTCATGTTGTGTGATTTTACTCTAGATGGCTTGTACATTGTGGTTATGATTGCACGATCATATTTAGTCTTACTTACAAGTCATAACTTTGTGCTGTTGAACACTTATCTTGCATATTGAGTGTATCCTCATGTTGCTTGCATACCATTTTTGATTGTGTAATCCTATTCTTGTGATACTTGCATGATTATATTAAGTATTTCTTGCTGAGTATATACTCATTTTTTTATATACTCGTCTTACTCATTGAGTTATATGCTAATATTGCCTACATAGTTATAATTCGAAAGGGGAGGTATTTATGCATAAAAATTGGGTTATATTATAAGGACACCATTGAGAGTATCATGATTGAGCAAATTATTTGATGGTCATTAAAATATTGGAAACACAAAACCACCATAGTGGTGTGCATTACATAACCTAGAGGGCGTTATGAACTATTAACAAAGATAAGTTAAAAGTTTGATTATTGTCTTGGGTCATTGTCTAAAGGATAATCATGCAATACGTATCTTGGTTAAGTCAAAATCTCATAAATAATTTAGGATATCCATGAATTTTGTAGCAATCACAAATATTTGGGGGAAATTATTAGGTTTGGAATTTTGTTAGCTCGAGATTGGAGGAGTATGTGTTTTTTGACTATTGGAATGCTTCACATTTTATTAAACAACAAAATATAATTATAAAAGGTTACAAAGTAATATGGTCAGATAAATCATAGCCCATATTCAATGTCAAAGGAAAAAATAGGCTCAAAACATTAAAAATAGCCAATTAGAGCATGACTAGAGCAACTAAAAATAACCAACCAAAAAATTAAGTATAGGTCACTATTTCAGAGGGAAGAGGTGGAGGGTTGTCCTTGGGAAGAGCTGACCAAGTAGGTGGTTCCATGTTAGGAATATCCAAAGCAGTCCAACCATCCAGGGGGTCATCATGAATAGTGATAGGCTAACCATTATCGGGCTGCACATGAATAATAATGCTCACCAAAAACTACTATAAAAGACCAGCATTAAAATTTCCACGAGAAATATAACCCCCTTAGTGGAGGGCAAGGTGAAAAGTGGCCCCTGCTTTGGGATTGGCTTCTACTTTTATACCTCCTAGGGGGAGGTGGTAGGGGACCATAGGTAGGGGGGGAGGCATCTAGTGGAACTTTACTCATAGTACATGGGGCACTCCCTTAGGGGTCAAAGAACTCTTGTAGGTGGAAGAGGTCAAACACCATCTTCTCAACTTAAGCTTGAATCTATAAGTAAACTGATGAAATAACAACCTTTTCATTAACAGATAATGAAATTTCATAGGAATCATGATTGAAAATAACATTATTTTTGGCTTTCTAAAGCTGAAAGAGGATGATAGGATGAAAGAATTGCTAGAGAAAGGCAATAGAAGTTGGCCAATTAGAAAATTCCCCAAAAAGTTCTTGATGCGAAGAGAAAGGCTCAGGGTGATAAGGTTGGAATAACAAATGAATCCATCACTAGGCAAATTGATCTTCATGACAAAACCAAAACATATGTTTAAAATATTCTAGCCACTTTTAAGCCAATAAAAAAGGCTAGGGAATGCATAGGTGGAATAACCTCTCACTGAGGGGGAGCCCTAAGTAAATTAAACACCCTAAAAAATGAGCTAGCTTGGGCTCCAGGCCATGGTACCACATACAACCTAGATGGGTGAGCCAAATTTTGGGAGAGGACTAAAGGCCCCATCACCTATTGAGATTGTTGAGAGCCAGAGAGAAAAGACTCATCAGTTGATAAAGAAGCTTGGGAGAGTAAATTTTAAAGTGTGTATCATAGTTCCACCTCCAGTATTTTCACCAGGCCTTAAGAGGCTATAGGCCAAGCTTATGAATCATAACATTAGGGAGTAATTATTGAATGTGAAGGATGGAGGGTAATTCAAAATTACTTAATTAAAACTTGATTTTTAAAGCATGTTAAAAAATCCATTTTATAGAGGTAACCAAATCATGGATAGTGTGAATAACTTTACAGAATAATCATAGAGCTTTAGTACTAGTAATTCAGCCAGGGGTATGGAAGAATTAGTGAGAATATAAGACTACCATAAGCTATGATCATTAAAAGATAACCCTATGTGAAATCCATCCCCTACCCACTTCAGGTGGGGTTTAACTGATTTGAAAGCCTTCCATATACTTTTGACTACCAAAAGAGACTGTAATCATAACAAGCACATTATTGATGAGGATGGATTGAAAGCTAATATTCTACCAAATAGTTTTGCCAAAGGGAGAGATTGAAGAGATACAATATCATAGAAGGATTTTCTAAGACTCATTGACCTTAATAGCCTGAATAATGCATTTATCACACAAGGCCATACTTTGCCGATAGGTGTCAATGATGCCCATGCCACATTTATCACAAGGAAGGCAACAAATATCACATGCCACTTAATGAAAACCCCAAGCCATGTTAGAATTGGCCCAAAGGAAATATTGAAGAATTTTGTCTAGACTATCATTAGAGGCTTCAGAGGGGGCCTAACAAGAGGAATAGTAAACATGAGTGGTAGCCAAGATCTTGGTGCAAATATAGAACTTTCTCACCAGATAAAGAGGTTTGGTGATCCAATACTCAATCTTATTTTCAATCTTGTTAAGTAAATATGGCCAAAGCTTAAACGATGAGATATCAAAAGCAAAGGGGATGCCCAAAAACTTGAATTGTTTACCCTGAGCAATCCATTGCTAATTAAACTTCCTAAGCCACTCAGGCACATGCATCATGATTTGATGAAAACACTGGTTTTTATTCCATTGAAGGCTGGAGCTAGAAACTAGATAAAAGATATCTAGTTATTGCATAGCTTCATTAAAAGTGGCCTCTTGCTCTTCAAGCATGAGGAAGGTGTGATATACAAAGTGGCTATTGATGAGATGAGAGGTGTGGTTAGGAAACATAATGTCATGAACAAGCCCCTATGAAGCCTTAGAAGCCAAGAGGTAATTGAGGGTTTCAATAGCTAAAACATAGAGTGTTGAAGGAAGGTTTAAATAATATGCTGGAGCTCAATCCTCAAGGTTTGATGCCCATTGATAGTGAAGTAGGTTGAGGCATCAGGAAGCAATGTCTACACTATATAAATGAAATAGGGGTCAAAACTAATATCCTTGAGCATGGAAAGAATAAAATTCCACTCAATCTTATCTTAAACATTTTCAAAATCCAATTTAATAAAAATAGTTATATGAAGAGAGGAATGGGCCCAAGCCATGCCCTCCCAAACTACAATAAGATTATCCAAAATATATATTCCTCTAATTAATATTATTTTTTCTAGTCTAATAATGGTAGGTAGGATTAGTCGAATGTATTTGGTGAGAATATTATAAGAGACATTGAGAAGAGTTATCGGCCTCCAGCTGGTGAGCAGTTTAGGATCCCCAGATTTGGGAATAAATTTGATATTACCTTGATTGATTATGGGTCTAAGAGACTGATTTTGAAAGGCTTCTTTGTAGACGTGTAGCAAGTCAGGACCAATGAAATCCCAAGTGGATTTATAAAATTTAGAAGGGAAGCCATCGAGGCTAGGGGATTTATTATTGCTCATATATTTCAAAGCCTCTGTAAACCCCTATAAGGTGAATAGGGCATCATAAAAACACTGATAAGCTAGATTGAGCTTTTGAGGCACCACATCAAGGTAATTTTGAATAGATTAGAACCACTTAAATGTGAAAGGCTGGGCATGGAAAACCAACTTATAATTCTCAAGAAAGGTCGAGGAGATATCAGACTGGGAGGTAAGTTGGGATTGAGCCACTTGAATGGATTTAATTTTCCCATGAACTTGCTTGGCATTTAGTGCTTTGAATAACTTCTTAAATGCTCTATCACCAATTTTGAGCTAATGCACCTGAGTGCAGAGCTAGGTGCTTCTAGATACATGACTATCCACCACATTGAGGTGGTGTTTAAGGGAGGTAGCTAGCCTCTGTAACTGTATGTTGAAAGGATCGATCTCAAAGGAGGTAGAGATCTACTTGAACTCATTGAGTGTGGCCTCCTTGAAATGATTATAGATTCAAGAAACATGTTTACCATGGTGGTAGAGGAAGAAGGTGGTGTATATAATGGCTTCATTCCACCACTCAATCTAACTGATAGTGTATAAGGACTATGGGGCTAGGTTCTAGATCTATTGGATGAGTCGAATGGTACCAAAATGATTCATTATAGAGGTATTAAGAATAAAATGATTACGTGGCACATTTTACTATTTGGAGGTTCATTCCACTTTACAGGAGATGGGTGAGTGGTCTGACAAAATAATATCTTGAGTGGATGTTGATAGGCTGGCCATCAATGATAGAAAAGGAAAAAATATTTTACTCTGACATCATAAAGCCATCAAGCCATTTGAGCATGTGGTGATCCCTATATTGGTAGTTGGACCACATAAACTAAGATGTGGTATTAAATGTCTATTGTCAAAGGTGAGGGTATACCAACCCCCATTTATTCTTAAAATAGTACCAAGCCTTGCATTCACCAACACACCACTACATAGGGAAGGCCCAACCTTTTTTTGGGGGTTTTTAATCATATTAAATTTGTCACACACAAGCCATGTGGTAGGAGGTAACCCATCTACCAAAGATCACCAAAGCAGGTAGTGAAGGCCATCATTATGAGCATAAATGTTGAGAATGCCAAATAGATGGCCATCAATGTCAATAATAATCCATATTTCTTGATGTGATGGGTCCTCCCTCATGGCAATGATGTCGAAGGAGACCTTATGAGTAATTAAATTTCAAGCACCTCCATGTCCCACCTCATGCAAGGTGTTGATCTGGGTGGTGTCCATCCAAATGCTACACAAGGACATTGAGAGGGGAAAGATAGATACCTTAATTTCTTATAGATAAAGAATATTTGGAAAACTAATTTGATGAAAAAAACTCACATGAAGTATTTATGGGTAGAATTTGTAAAACCCCTAACATTATATGATAAAACATTCATAGGGAAGGATCATCCATTTAAAGCTCCCCTTGCCCGTCCTCAAAATTTGCCAATGCTGTAAAGTTATTATGTTGGTGAGGGTGAGATATTCTATCAACTATAATGAAATGACATTTGGCATCATGATCCTCCTGAGGAGAGTTAGTGCCCCTATGAGTTGGGTTGTGAGACCTTCAAGAGAATGAGCCACTAGTTGAGAGAACCTCAGCCATAGGCATCTTGAAATTCTAGGAGGCTAGAGAAATGCTCTACAATTTTAGAGGAATTGGGTTGGTAGGGGCATCAATGAAGTCCCCTGAGAGGTTGTGATAATTGGAGGAGAATCCTCTTGAGGTGAAAACTAGGGTGTGTTTTTCGGATTAGGTTTCAATGATTATTTGGAGAGTATTATGGTTCAATCATCACCTTGGTCTATCAGTTTGGGCTTCTCACTTTGAGGAGGCAGCCGAGGAGGGTTGGGATGACCCATATGAGGACAATCTTTGATGTAGTGGTCTAAAGCCTAACAGTGGAATCAAGTGTTGGGAAGTTTGAAATAATTAACCTTGTGTGACCGCTGGGTCTCTCCAACTTTGATTTTGATGAACTCCTTCAACTCCTTGGAGAGGTCAACCTCCACACAAATTCACTTGTTAGGGCAAGGAGAAAACTGCCTATCTAGTTTAATCATAACCATACATCCTATGAGAGTGATGATTTCTAGAATTAAATCCCCTAGGTGAACTGATAGACCAAGAATCTCAACCTAGATAGGGACACAAAGGGTGTCATTATCATAAACCTTAAATCATAGGGCCAGGGAGGTAAAATTATCAGATGGTTGTGAATGAGTCTAACATTGGAATTCAAGAGAATTAGTTACGTCATAGAGGGCTCATTAAAGGTAAACAAGAAGAAACCTTTGGAAAGGTTTTGGATTCTAGAGACATGGACACCTAGTGGCTCTCAATGGTTGCAGAGCTAGTTATGGAGGTAATCATCCGAAGGGATGTAACCAATAAAATAAGTAATGATAGAGTAATTTTCATACCACTAGCAACATTATTCAATAGTAGCAACATGAATACTTACCTTTAAAATGGAGGGGGAGGATTATAAATTACATTGTCGTAGACTTTTGGAATAAACTTACGAGCTCACTTGGGCACCATTAGCTTGTCTCTTGCATCAACATATGTAGTAGAGCATGGAGAAGTCATAAATATAGGGCTTGTCTACCCAAAGGGAAGAATGTCGAGCATAGTTAATGAACTCTGTCCCTAAAAAATCTTGAGGTCCTAGTGGTATGAACAATATGAGCAAAAGACAAAAGCAGGAAGACACAAACAATGAACCCTAGTAGAGTGATTTCTCCTTTTGTGTGTGTTATTTTGGACAAATCCTTAGATGACATTTTAGTGGAGTTTTGTTGGAGAACTTGGGGACATACTTAATCAACTATTAATACATGCATTTATTAGTCTTTTATTTTAGTTAAGAGAGAACTATAATAAAAAGTGAAGTGTGATGTATGCAAAATGTGAAAATGGAAGTTAAAGATAATGGGGATAAAGGAAAAGAATAAACTAAGATGGATATACATTTTTGTTAGGAAAAAGAGAAGAAAAAGGAGCAAGGATATTGTTTTTGGAAAGTAGATAGTTACCGTCTCCTATATCTAAGAAAGTAATGATCCCTCACTGGAATATTGAATTTATGTGGGTTAAAAGTGAGGGATTTTCCCCCTATTATCTATTGATTGATTTCATGATTTTTAAGCTTAGTAAATTTCAATTTAAACCCTAATGGTTTTAGGGAGTTGACTATTTTTTTGGTTCTATCTAGTCAATAAAATCATGGTTTCACTCTATATGATGATTGAAAATATATACTTAGTTAATTGGTTTTGGAATTGTTTATTTTTGTGAAAAACCTTTAAAGATTGATGGGTATGGGAAATACTAATCAAAGATATAGGGAAAACAATGGCTGGTTGTATTATAAAATTATTTAACTATTCAAATATGTTTATTTATTGAAACTTTTATATGAATCTTTCACCATATATGGACCTAGGGGTGATAAATTGCTCTCACCCATAGGACCATAAGGGTGATTTGCATATCAAATTAGTTTTGAGTAGTTGAATTTGTATTTTAATACAATAATTATTTAATCTTACAAAATAGAATTAGGTTTATAATTATAGTGAGAGGGCCTTGGTAAACTTGTGAGAATAAGGAGTTTTCTTACTCTAGACATGTAAGTAGTCAAATGAACACCTATAGGCCTAGGGTATGTCAAAATCTTCATGTAGAGGGTTAAATGTATAACATATATACCTTTTTTGTGTATCAAAAATATGTGTGAAGCATGGATGACTATAGTCCTCTTTTAAGGACTATAAAATCCTTAGTCTAGTCTCGAGTATTATATAAGAAATTTTATTAGAGTTATACTCAAATAGAACTTATGTCCATATCATGATAATATGAATAAGAATGTCTAATGCACTTGTAAGACAAGGATCATAAAATGATCATTCAATTTCATATAGAGTAATATTAGTAAGTGAAATTGAAAGTTATAGTTATGAAATTGGTAACATATGGGATATATGTCAAGGGTATAATTGTGAAGAGAATATTAGAATTTCATTGTATATTTTGACATTGATTTGAAGTTATTTTATCATATCTATTTCTTATTTTCATTTTAAGCATGTAATTTTAAGATCTTTAGTATTGGTTAATCTCTTATTAGTCTACAATGAGATGTCCGAGGTTTAATTCAGGTTAAATAACGATTCATAATTTTTGAAATAAACTTAGGTTAAATTTATAGACTTGGAATTTAATATTATTGATTACTTTACCCGTTAGGAGGCTTAATGCATGATAATATTATAGGTAGTTTTTTCGAAGTTTTTATGCATGGATAAGTCTTTATTATTGTGACATGGTTGAGTATCTATTTTTGCAACATGGTCAAATCTCTATTTTTGTTGCATGAGTACAAGATGGTTTGTTATATATATTTATTATGTGTTCATATGTTTGAATGATATAATTAAGGGAGTTTTAATATGCATTTTAGGTGCATATATTTCAATGAATAAAAAAGGATGAGATTTGTGTAATGGTTATTTATCTAAATTAAGCTTATGATTTTAAAATTAAATGAAAATTAGCTCAAAACAACACTCTAATTTGTATACATGTATTATTTGGATTGTGTGATTTATTTATGAATGATGTTGATTGAGGTTGTGCAAAATAATTATCCTTCACATTAAGGGATGATGAGTTACATGTAGGGAACCTTACTATTAGTCATTCATCATTGGTTAACAAGAAGGATAATTTTGTTTATGTATTCTAGCATAGAGTATGTTGGTTTTAGTTTAGTAAAGTCAATAAAACCATATTTTCATGTTAAATAATAAGTGTAAAAAGTAGATAAATAAGGTAACAACTCAATTACAAAAGAACATAATAAAAAATAACGACCATAAATAAGGAAATTATTTTATGTTTTTTGGATTCACAAGAGAAACATACAATTAAAAATCTATTTGAATGTAATATTATAATATTCAGATTTCAACAATGTAATACAATAATTTGACAATATAATTCATTTAATTATGTGTAATGAATATAATAACTAAAAAATAACTAAGGGATAAAATGGAGCATATCTTGTTTGATGTTATGTTCTACAGTGTGGCAATGATCAATAATTGTCATAGAGCTATCTTAGAGGTCTTAAACTAGTTCATTCTGTATTTTGACTATTTTTACCTATTGTACAATTATGTTGATTAGGGAGAGTAACATTAATGCTAGTGTCCACTTTCGATGTATGTGTCTAGTCAAGGATATGTATAGGAATGGTTCTAAATTTTTAGCAAGCCTACACTATCACTTGTGTATATATTTTACATTGATGGATGTGTCTTCCTATGTGTGTGATTCAGTTAATAAGTAAAATCATAGTTTATTTTCATTATACCTCCTAAAACCTAGTAAAGAGGGGTTATTAATGTGAGTCAAGCTAGCCTTAACAACCCTATTTATTGCTAAGTGTTGCCTACATAACCAATACTCCAAAGAGGGCCTTAGACTCACATGTAGTTCTCCCTCCTAGGCATGTGTGTGAAATTGTAAAAATGTGACTATATGCTATTTCTCCTAGTAATCCTTAATATACATAATAAAATAATGTATTTAAACTTTTAATGCTTCATATATTTGATTCAATGTTGTAATGTAATTTGATAGCTTGAAATAAAACATTTCTTTCCTATTAAATAGTTTCCTAATAAATTATTAGGTGTGTTAATTAGAATATAGCCTTTATATATTGGAAATATAACCTAGTGACATATGAAAAACCAACCATAGGATGAGCAAGGATGACTAATAAAATAGTCATGAAGTGAAAGATATGGAAAATGATAAAAATATAAGCCTAGATAATTATGTTGTAGTTGGGTACTAACATATACACTAGTATCCAAGATGATCCAAGTGTATAGGGGATAAAAATGTATATAAAATAGGAAGAATAGGTAGGGATACCTGACATACATTGGATGAAGATAAACAAATATAACATATAGGCCCAAGGGGCAATTAAATTAATTGCAATAAGATGGAACAGAAGAGGTCCCTAAAAGATCATGTCACTAGATGTCTAATTTTTAGTGAAAAGGTATACAAGTATAAGTATACTATAAATATGTGTACTTATACCAAAATGGGTGTCTATATGTGCTCCCCTTTAATCTACTAATGTAAGAAAAAATAAAATTACTAGTTTAAAGGAAAATAAATTTCATATTATGGTGTGGCTAACACACCTTGTTTTTGCTCATATTTTTTTGAATCTTTCATTTGAACTTTAAACATTACCTAAAAACAAGAATATAACACAAAATAATCATTTTCACCTTTTAGGGTTTTACTTATGTAAATCCTATGTTTGATTAAAGGGCTAAGTAGTCTAAATCAGTGAAATAATATGCATAAAATAACTACTTATTTATTACAAATTATGAATAGCTTTGACTTTATTAAAAAAGTAATAAATATGTGCAAATAAAGAATAATCTAGAAAACATCTGATAAGAAAGATCTGAGAGTTATAAATTGAGATATGAATATGTTTGAGTGTCATCAGCTGGATTGCTATATTAGAACCCCTCTTAGATAGTAGCACCACATTTGGATAGTATCACCATATGGCTCTAGTATCTTGATAATGGCACTAATGTCCTTTATGTAGGATTGCTCTAAAATTTTTGGTGCACCTACGTCTATATATCTAGGTTATGTTCCTGCATGCATGAAGTCTAAAAATCTATATTGTGCCTATAATAGCTAATTTATGATGTGAACTCTAATCCTCCTTGAAAGTAAGGCATGAGATTAAAAGTGTATTTGTGAGTAGGATAGGATGGATATCCTCAACACCCTATTGTAAAGAGAGTTGCCTACATACCAATACTTTGAAGAAGGGTCAAGTCTAATGTAGTTCTCCCCACCTAGGTGCTAGTGCAAGTGCAAGTGATGCTAGAGTGATAGTGGTTTTGAATGCCTTGAGTGTGCTTGAAATTGGAAATATGAAAAATTTGTGCTTAGGGCATATGTAGATGGTAATATGCAAAATTAGGCTAAAATAAGTATTAGTAACCTTGATTTTGATCCACTTGTTTCATGTTTTAATAGGTATTTTACATCTAATTTCCATCTAGTGGATAAAGGTCTAAAAGTCATGTATTTATAGTGTGATGAAGCTTGTGGGGACAAGAAAATATGATTAGGATGACCTTAAGAGTGTTTTAAATTTTAAAATGTATTCATTTTGGAAATATAAGGTAAAATAAATTAATGCCCTTTGGAGGACACTAGCGCCACATGGCTCTAGAGTACTTACTATGGCACTAATGCCCAGTTGGTAAACTACTGGGCATGAAGGGCTAGGATCAGGAAATGAGGGTATGAGACTATGTTAAAGTTGACTAGGGATGCTTGTGGTCCACAAAAAGAATTTATGATAATAGGATCTAGGATAAGTCTAGGGTTAAGCTAGGAATATGTAGTCTCAAGTAGCACTCTTTAAACTCAAATACCACTTTTAGGTGATTACATTTGCCCCCTTTATGATAAAAATGCAAAAAAGTGAAATGAATAGTATAAAGGAAAAAGAAGCATACCTAGACTTAACTAGGAAGTGAAACCCATGAACTTGAGTCTGAGTATGTGAAGTTGGGTCTGTGTATTTGAAGAATGATCCAAAGCATGACCTACAAATGAAACATGCATAAATCAGTCTTTAAGAGATATCAAAAGCAAAAGACAATGTTGAATAAAGAAGTAACTAATTAAAATTGAGTAAATAGATGTGAATGAGGAAAGGAACAAATACACATCATTGGGCATGTGATCTAATGCATGAACCTGGTTACAATATCTATGTGTGCATGTATATAGTGATTAATCATTAAATAAATTAGACTGAATTGATAACTTGATCAATCCTCATGTATGAATGGCTCAAGAACTCAATCTAATTTTGAAACCATCATTTACCACCCCTTATTGGTGGATAATGACCTATGAATACCTTGGATTAGGTTGAAAGTGTGTCCAACCGTCTCATTTGGGTGGATCAATAACTCAAGTAGGCTATTAATCCATCATTTTTGACCCATGTGTAGTAGATGCATCTAAAAACAAACTACATAAAGTGCTTGAAATATTTAACTGAGTATATCTAACTATTTATGTTAGCTCCATGACTACTTGGGCACATTAGGTGGATCTAGGCCAAAGTAAGAATGCCAACCACTATAGATGGATTAAGGCATGAAACTAGTGACAAAATATAATATGATTTCAAGTGTATATATCATAGATAATGACATGGAGTTTGACATTCCATCTAATCAACCTCTGTGTAACTGAGCATATGGAACAATGTGCCCCATACATGCCATCAATCTGATATTTGAGTATATTGATCTTAGATTGAGTTGTAATAACTGTATCTGAGTATCTAAACTAAATATGGGAATGATCATGACATGCATGATACCCCCAATATGAACAATTGATATGAATCTAAGTTGAACTAGTGTGAATCTAAGTTAAATCTAAACATAACTATCAAACATTTAATTGGATCTGTGCAAACCTATACTATACCTAGTGTACTATTCTAGCCAATCTAAACTATCTTAAAATTGATTCTATTCAACAGTAGCTCCACATCTTAGATATTAGTGCCATGTGGCACTAATTTCCCTATTTAGGCATTAAAGTCTATTTTTTCTAAAATATATGCCATTATATTTCTATTTGAGTCACTATATTTTCCTGTGTTTACTTATCTCTGATTTTTTGAAACTAAGCCTGTGTGTTGAAAAATGTTCAATGAATTCAATCTAGGAGCCTGATCTATATGAAAAACCCTTTTTAATTCCCCCTCTTTTAAGGGTGGTTGTTGAACTTGTGAAATAACTATCTTCAAAATAAAAAATCTCTACAAAATGTGTGTTACCTAGAGCATATATTATAATTGCATGATAATACAATACAATGTTCAAACATAACATCATAATGTAAGTTAATATGAGTATGAGTATGTAATGTCAGATTATGTCATGTCTAAAATTACACAAGGGTGTCAATATAGATGTAATCAATGTATATAATAGGAAATTTGAGTAGAACTAAGTAGCTACCTAGGAGGATGGGGCATAATGTCCATCACAACACCCAATTAGGAAAGGTAGATGCATGAGGTCCCTCATGGCATAAAAAATAAGTGTGTGTAATAATAAAAGACAAGTCTTATGGCCATGACACATACAAAAAATCATACATACAAAACACAAAAGGTTTTCAAAATAGGCCAAGGGGCCACAATACAAGGGACATGACACATGCCACTAAATCTAAAGAAAGAAGACATGCAAAGACATATTTAAATGTCCACATATGGAAATAACAAATAAGTTGGCTTATAGCCACATAGAAGGACATGTTCAAATTTACACACAAATAATCAAAAGATTACACACAATGGACATGGGCATATGTCTAAGACATACATACTATGATTATAATGGCATAGTGCCAAAGAATAATGGCATATTCAAATGCCCTTGAATAGAAGAATAGAAATACAATCAAGTATACATTATGAAATTTAGAATCGAAATCATACATGAATGTAGTAAAAATATGTGTAAGAGATAGGATGTACATATGTTGAGTCTAATGTAGTGATATTCAGTAAAAAATCTAAGTATGAGTAGTAATGATCAATATCAAGATATAACAATGTTAAAATTGGAATTTATAGAATGCAAGGATAGAAATTGGTAATAGAAACTATGTGAAATATGCCCCCAAGTGGTTGAATGTGTCAAATTAATAACCATGAATCAGTGTATATGCCCCCAATGGGTAGATGATAACAAGTCTAGATCAAGGTAGTGGACCTGAGTCCTGTAAGAAATCTACAAGAACTCAACAAGAATAAGTGAAGCATGAAGTATGATAAAAATAACTATACTAATATATCTAGCATATGTAGTGTCTATAAAATATGAGAAATGTAAACATAAAAATGCATACAAATTATAATTTTTGTGTTTTCTGAGTAATACTTGAATGTTTTTGTGTTTTTGGCATGTTATATTATTTTTTTATTTTCTAAAAATAAGATATGTTAAAGCAACATGAAAATGAACTATGTAAAAGAAGTAAGATAGAAATAAAGTATATACAAGAGGGTAGGAACCATACTTGTAGACATTGGAAAACCACACACTATGGTTTTAGATGTTGTACTGACCCTTAGACCACCCCTAAACCCCCTTGGGGCCATTTCCTAACCATTTACCCTACCAGTCATTAGTGAAAATGGCTACATTTATCCATTTTTGACTATGACCCTAACCACCAATGGTCAACCCTTAATTTTTGATGGTTAACCTTGACCGTTGATGGTTTTCCATTAACTACCTCAAGAGTTAACTTTAGCTCAAACTCTAACTTGATTTTTATTAATAGCTATTTTGGCCATCAACATAATCAATGCATGTTAGGCTTAATTTAGACAGCTTATTGGATAGCTCGTTAAACTTCTTGTTTCACCACTCCATTCCATCTATATTAAGAGAGGAAGAAGAGGTGAAAAGGGAATCAAAAATTCTTTTGGAAGAGATCATAGATTATTTTGTAGGTGTTCTTTTAACTTTTAATCCAATGATTAGGATAGAGATCAAAAGTGCTATTGTAACTCATCAGTCAAAAACCAAGGTAATGTTACCCTACCAAAATTGATTCAAAGTCTACAACAAGATTTTAACCAACCTAAAAATTCTTAAGATAAAAAAAATAAATCTAAGTATCTATTTCTTATCAGGATTCAACAATTAGTTTCTTTGTTTCATTCTTTGTATGGCTTTCTCTTCCATCCCACTTTCCTATGTTGGAGTTCTGTAACTCCAAACACTTATTTTCTCCCCCAAGACCACTGTTAGATATTAGTTTAAGGTTTAATATGCACATATTGGGTAGAAGTAGTGAAAATAGTAGTTTATTTGTTGAATAAGTCGCCCACTATGGCTCTTCATAAGATGACTCCACATGAAGCCTGGATAGGGTATAAACCTTCCATTACTCATCTTCGATTTTTTAGATGTAAGGCTTATATGCATGTTCCTAAAAAGAAGAGAATCAAATTAGATAACATATCCATGCATTATATCTTATTAGGGTATAGTGAAGAGTCATTAGCCTACAGGTTGATGGACCTTAAAACAAAGAATATCTCCATCAATAGGGATGTAGAGTTTGATGAGAAAATTAAAACTAGTTTTCCTTCCACAAACTCATAAGATTCAGTAATTAGAAATCTATACCATTTTGAAGGTCATAGCCACACTAAAGGTCACAATGATGATGAGGATGATCAGTTAGTTAATGTAGATCAACCCACAAGAATAGTTCAATGTATGCCTAAATGGTATACAAGTACATTAAGATATGCTAAACTAGACAGATCTCTAGACACATCAACTACTAGACCAAGGACTTTAAGCATGACTCAAGATGAGGTCAATTTGGCCCTAATGAACATAGTTTCAAAATTAGTAGATCCCTTGATAGGTCAAGAAGCCCTAGAGTCTAAACCTTGAAAGGATGCCATGGATGCAAAATATCAATCAATGATGAAACATAAAACATGGAAGCTTGAAGATATTTCACCAAGGAAAAAGGTAATCGACTGTAAATGGGTCTTTAAAATGAAATACAAAGTATATGGTAGTGTAGATAAGTAAAAGGATCGACTCATGGATAAAAAATATGCACATAAATAAGGCATAGATTATGAGGAAACATTCTCTCCTATGGCCAAGATCAAAACAATCCAAATGATATTTGCTCTAGCTACATAATTTTGATGGAGGATCCACCAAATGGATGTAAAAGGTACCTTTCTAAATGGAGATCTACAAGAAGAAATTTACATGACACAACCAAAAGGTTTTGTCTCACTTGGTAATGAAAGAAAGGTATGTAAACTCATAAAATATTTGTATGGTCTCAAATAGGCTCCTTGAGCCTGGTACATAAATATCAATGAAAATCTCATCCAATATAGATTTCAAAGGTGTCCTTATGATCCAAATCTATACCTAAAATAACAAAGGTGAGATATTGTAATTGTTGTAGTCTATGTTGATGATCTAGTCTTCCCTAACAATTTAGTGAAGATGATAGATGCAACCAAGAAAGATCTTAACTGATCATTTGACATGATATATCTCAAGCTTCTACACTATTATCTTGGATTAAATGTATGTCAAAATGAACACCACATCCTTGCATCCCAAATGTAATATTCCAAGATAATTCTTGAGAAATTTAGGATGATAGATAGTAATCCAATTACTACACCTATGGAGACAAGGCTTCAGTTGTCTTATAGATATCCATCACCACAAGTAAATATAACTCTCTATCAGTAGTTGCTTGGGATTATTATTTACTTAAGATATACTAAGCTAGATATTAGCTATGCATTTATCTATCTTTCAAGGTTCACATAGGAGCTAAAGATGTCTCACTAGAAAGTAACAAAGAGAATAATAAGATATATCAAGGGTATAATAGATTTTGGCCTATAATATAAGAGAATGAAAATTTCTTCTTGATAGGATATTCTGACTTAGATCATGCAAGAAATATTGATGATAGAAAATCCACTTCTAGATATGTGTTCTTTTTATGATCTGGTTCTATATCCTAGGGGATCAAGAAACAAAACTTTGTTTCTTAATCTAAATTAGAATATAATACTATAAGAGGAGCTGTTTACAAAGTGATATGGTTATGTCACATACTAGAAGGATTAGGAGTACCACAAAGACACCTACCATCTTGTACTATGACAATGAGGGTTTTTTGCACATTCATAGTGTTTGATCATAGCTATGTTTATGACTCACATTTACATCACATACTAGAAGGATTAGGAGTACCAAAAAGACACCTACCATCTTGTACTATGACAATGAGGGTTTTTTGCACATTCATAGTGTTTGATCATAGTTATGCCTTTGACTCACATTTACAGATAATGCCATCATGCTTGAGTTACTGTATAAATATCCTAACTTAGCTACAATAATGACATCTAGGAATTAACCCTATAAACCATTGGGTAGAAATAAGGTTAAAGTTTCACTAAGCCATCCCTCCATTTTACCCATTTGATTTAGTCAAAAAGTGTAAATCTTGAAGGTGTAAATTCCAAGTATATAGCAAAGTTACATGTATATATGAGAATTCCATCCAAGCAGGTGCCAATGACTATCCAAACCTCTTTTAGTACTGTCTAAGTACCATGTATCAATATATTTCACATATGTTTACACTTTTTTCAAGTACCATCAGGTATACATTAAGGGTGATATTCTTCCATGTACTGATGGGTATATCGAAAGGGCAAGTATAAAGAAAGGATCACTATATCAGACTGATGGTATAATGAAAGGGAGACCTTGATATGTAGAGTGCTAAGGAATAAATCCATCACCTTTGGTCAAATTATTTATAATGGTTAGAAATGGGCCAAAATTCTTACTACTAGACTCATAGCTTCTCCGTGGTGACAACTATGCTGCTTGGAAAACTAAAATTAGGACACATTTGGAATTTGGAGAATTTGTCCTATTATAAATGGTGCTCTTACCTGACATGCTATTGATGTTGATAAATAATGTAAATTTGATATAGCCAATCATAAGGAAAAGTTTATAATCATGTTCAAAGTAAAAAATGAGGTACAACCTCATATCTATCAAGCCACAACCACAAAAGATGCTTGGGATAAGCTCCAAACAATCTATGAGGCCAAAAATGAAGCAACCATTCTTTATTTGTAGATTCAACTTCATTCTCTCAAATTAAAGCCTAATGAAAAAGTGTAAGCTTTTATACACTATGTTACAACCCTAAAGGCTTCACTCTAAGCATTAGATGAAGCAGTGTTAGATGCATCTCTTGTACCTATTGTCCTAAGATCACTACTACCATCCTATAGGATATTCATGACTACTTTGATAGTCATAGAATAAAAACCACATTTTGACAACTTGGTAAACATGTTATAATAGGAAGAGTCTATGGATATAGAAGAAGAAGAATTAGAATAACATGCTCTTACCTCTAATAAAAAAATAAATAAAGAAGCGGATCAAGTCTTCTAAACCAAATCAAGGTCATCAGTGTACTTCATAGGGGGATAAACAACAATTTTTTTTCCTTATATGTGGAAAAGATTGCCATGTGATAAAGAATTTTTGGTATATCTCCTTTTCATAGGGATCCTCAAGCAACAAGAAGGCTAGTCACCAAAAATCATCTTATCCACAAAAAGGATAAGGACAAAATAAAGGGCATTGGAAGAAGAAATCCAATCAACAAGGCAACATTAATGAATAGGAAGAAACACACTCTAATGAGGAATTCCTATATGCTACACAATCTCATGATGAATCAACATCACAAAGTTTTATCTGGTATGTCGACTCAGCTGTAACTCAACATATGATTGGAAGACAAGATTGGTTCTAAAACATGAATGAGACTTCCATGAAAAATCAAATCTTTTTGGGTGATGACTTATGCTACCAAGTTCATGTCTTTGGTAATATCTTCTTACCACTTGGATGATGTTATTGTAAAATATCAGATGTCTTATATGTCCTAGGACTCACAAATAATCTTCTATCAATCAATTAGCTACTTGACCACAACCTTAAGGTTGAATTTAATTTCAAAAGTGGAAAAAAGATGTGTTTGATTTAAGATAAGTGAAAATTCTTAAGAGAAGTTTCATGAGCCTCAGGAGTTGGTAAAATGTTCCAACTTGATTTTGTTCAGTCAAATAATACAGCACTTGTAGCTTGGGATTTAGACTTAGCCAATTTTTGGCATCATAGATATGGTCATGTCATTTTTGGATACCTTAAAACACTTAGCAATCGAAACATAGTCCATGAACTTCCTCAGTTGAAGAAAAATATATATCTCTACACTGGTTATCTAGCAGGGAAACAACATTAGACATCTTTCGATCAAAGTTCCTCAAGAGCACTTGGTAAGATTGATCTAATGTATACTGATCTATGTATCCCCATGAGATCAAATCACTATGGTATTCAATATTTCATTCTCTTTATTGATTACTACTCATGCAAGATGTGGGTCTACTGTCTAAAGACTAAAGACCAAGCCTACAATACTTTTAAATAGTTCAAAGCATTACTTGAAACTAAAATTGGTCATAAAATCAAGGATCTTCACTCAGATCAAGGGGGAGAATTCACCAGTAAATTTTTTTTGCTTATTTAAAAGAACATGGAATTTATAGACAAATGACTCCACCATATACTCTACAACAAAATGGTGTTACAGAATGGCAAAACCACACTATCATGGAAATGATGCATAACATGATTGAAGATTCAGGTTTAGCACACACATATTTGGTAGAAGTAGTAAAAACATCAGTTTATTTGTTGAATAAGTCACCTACTACAAATCTTCATAATATGACTCCACATGAAGCCTAGACGGGGCATCAACCTTCTATTTCTCATCTTTGAGTTTTTGAATGTAAGGCTTATATGCATGTTCTTAAAAATAAGAGAAAGAAACTAGATAATAGATCCATGCTTTATATCTTCTTAGGGTATAGTGAAGAGTCATTAGCCTAAAGAATGATAGACCTTAAAACAAAATATATCTCCATCAGTATGGATGTAGAGTTTAATGAGAAAAGTAAAACTAATTTGCCTTCCACAAACTCACATGATCTAGTAATCAGACATGTAGAAAATTTAGACGGTCATAACCACACTAAAGGTGACAATGATGATGAGGATGATCAATTAGTTAATGTAGATTAACCCACCAGAATAGTTCAATGTATGCCTAAATGGTATGCAAGTACATTAAGAGATGCTGAACTAGATAGAGTTCTAGACACATTGACTACTAGACCAAGGACTTGAAGCATTACTCATGATGAGGTCAATTTGGCCCTAATGAGCATGATTGTAGAATCAATAGAGCCCTCAACATTCAAGAATCCCTAGAGTCTAAACCTTGGAAGGATGCCATGGATGTAGAGTACCAATCATTGATGAAATACAAAACATGGCAGCTTGAATATCTTCTACTAGGGAAAAAGCCAATCAGTTGTAAATGGGTCTTCAAAATGAAATACAAAGCATATGGTAGTATAGACAAACACAAGCATCAACTCATGTCTAAAGGATATGCATATAAGGAAGGCATAAATTATGAGGAGACATTTTCTCTTATGGCTAATATCAAAATAATCTGAATGATATATGCTCTGGATGGATAATTTGGATGGAGGATCCACCAAATGGATGTAGAAATTTATTTTCTCAATGGAGGTCTACAAGAAGAAGTTTACATGACACAACTAGAAGGTTTTGTCTCACTTGATAATGAAAGAAAAGTATGTAAACTCATAAAATATTTGTATGATCTCAAACATGCTCCCCAATCCTAGTACATAAAGATCGATGAAAATCTCATCCAACATGGATTTCATAGGTGTCCCTACGATCCAAATCTCTACCTAAAATAACAAGGGGGAGAGATTTTAATTATTGTAGTATATGTTGATCTAGTCATCACTAAAAATTCAGTGAAGATGATAGATGCAACCAAGAAATATCTTAAATGCTCATTTGACATGATATATCTCAAGATTCTACACTATTATCTTGAATTAGAAGTATGGCAAAAGGAAAACCACATCTTTGTGTCCCAAATGAAATATACAAAACAACACTCAAGAAATTCAAGATTATGGATAGTAATCCAATTGTTACACCTATGGAGACAATGCTTCAGTTGTCTCATACATATCCATCACCACAAGTAAATATAACTCTCTATTGGTAGTTGTTTGGGAGGCTTATTTACTTAACATATACTAGGCCAGACATCAACTATGCAATGATCTATCTTTCACGGTTCATGCAAGAGCCAAAGATGTTTCACTTGAAATTAGAAAAGTGAATACTAAGATATATCAAGGGTATAATGGAATTCAGCCTAGAATATAATAATAATGACAACTTTTTCTTGATAGGATATTCTGACTCAGATCATGTAGGAAATATTGATGATAGAAAATCCACTTCTAGATATGTGTTATTTTTAGGATCTGGTCCTATATTTTGGTGGAGCAAGAAATAGAAATTTATTTCTCAATCTTCCACTAAAGCATAATATCATGATATAAGAGGAGATGTCTATGAAGTGATATGATTACGTCATATACTGGAAAGATTAGGAGTGCCACATAAGACAGCTACCATCCTGTATTGTGACAATGAGGGTGTTCTCAAACTCATTTGAAATATAGTATTTCATGAATGCACAAAACACATTGAGGTACAAGTTCATTTCATTTATGAACATGTACGACAACACAACATCTAGCTCTAGTATTGCCTGACAAAATAATAATGTGCAGATGTCTTCACCAAGTCACTTACACGTGACAAATTTAAGGCATTTAGAGAATTTCTCTTCTATTCACTTCAAGCTATTCTAAATTAAGGGGGATAATGTTAGATATTATTATAAGGTAATTAATTCACCATATTATTTTATTATTAATTTCTTATATGGTTTTACTTGTGACATCCATTCTAGGTATATTATTATTGCACTGTCCTATATTTTAAGATTTAATTGTGCTATATTGTTGGCTATATAATAGCCATTATAATTTGATTAATATTAGCTTAATATATTAAATATTTTTATTTTAACTACCCAAAACATATTTCAATCATATGAACACCCCCTACCTAAACCAAAAACCTCTGAACATTACCCTCTATTTCACAACTAGAATCCAACCTAAACTCACCTTCTAGATCCTTCCCAGCCAAACCTCTTTTCCTAAGCTAGGTCTCAAAATAACTACCGATGGTCTCCTAACCACCAATAGTCTTACCCTAACCATAGATGGTCATTAACCATTGATGTTTACCCAACCATCAATGGTTTGCCCCTAACTAGAAATGGTCTCTGTCTATCATTTTCAATAGCGAGCCTTTTTGATCTATAAGACCCTAACCAAATTCCATTTTCTAAGTCTATGTCTTATCACAAAGGATAAATCAATATTCTAAACCACATTTTCTTTATTTAGCATTGATATCTAATCAATTATTGCTATAATTAATCAAAAAACACTTATTTCTTCTCAAGTATTTCTTGTATGTGATTTCAGTATCTTCTATTATTTATACAAGTAATTTATCTTTTGTTTTTAGAACTTAATTATTTAAAAGTGTGGATGACAACCTTCAAGGAAGCTTGTGATTCTTGGATACAGCCCATGCTAGGCAATCCACCCTACTGTCCAACTAATCAACCATTTTTTTAGTGATTTCTTATGTATAGGTCATTCCTCCCCAGATAAAGAGGAGTATCCACAATCATCTGGATCAACACATACACAACATATCAAGTTATACTAACCTCACCCTTATTTCAATTTTTACATCTTTATTTCCAAAAGAAATAAATCAAAATTTACATGAAACATTCTGGCATGCCTAGTGGGACCCTTGAGTTTTTTATTGGGTTCGTAGCTATAGGACATTTAGTTTCATTAGAGAAGAGTCATCTATTGAAATCTTTTCTAAAAAATAAATGTTCCTTATCTCCTTCCTTTCTTTTCAAAATACAAGTTCTAGTCTCTTTTGTTTTTTTAGGAAAAAGGTAAATATTATCTTGTTTTAATTTCACTTCTGAAAATCAAAACTATTCATCCTAGGCTTAGGATTTACATTATCATCATCATATCTAGGTGCATCTTAGTTGTTTTTTATTAATTTGAAAAGATAGATTTTTTTTATTTTGGATTAAAATTTACTTTTACATCCATTTTTTGCTTATATTGATTAGCTCACATAGCTTAATTTGGTCAAGTAAATTAATCGTAGTCTCACTTCTCTCCACACACACAAGACCAAACCACACATCCAAGTAAACATCAAAACATTGACATAAGTCATGAATTATATTTCATCACCTAACGTTCACGTTTCCTTGGCTATTCTACTTGGATTTCACCACCAAAGGGAGAACCAACTCACTATGCTAGTTGAGTATAATCTCTAGTAACTTGGTATATTTTGGCTAAGCACTCGACACCCTTATTGCTACGGTGTGTGAAGTGAGGGGGTTGGTCCCAATATCAAACCATGTACCATGTTATAGTATATATATTTAGAGCATTTTAACTACCTAAAACCATCCTTAGATATCTTCTTCTAGTACCCACTCTACAAGCCCACGTTGGTCTTCATAACTTCTCTTAAAATTGAGGCATAAGTCTAAAGAGAGACAACAAAGTATCCTAGGATTTTAATGAACATTAGTGTATGCTTGTTTTCCTTGAGATATTTTTATTTTTATTGATTCTCTTTTGAGTTTTTAGATTTCTTATATCTTCTTTTTTCCCTTATTTTGATGGTTTTAACTAGGCAACAACTAAGGAACCAAGCAAATCAGGATCCACCTCCTAATCATCCACCTTCCTCTTATCCTTCATCCATGGAATATATATCAGATGTAGAGAGTTCTCCCCATCCTTATAGAAGTCCTAATATCCCTCGAATAGTTGCCTAAGGTGATACAAATTTCACCACCTTTCTGGATAACAACCCCATATCCCTCTAACATTACCTTAACACCATATCCCATCGTACCCATGCTTTAATTCTACCTATCAACCCACCCTATGGTATGCCATCCCACATTATGGGAAACAACTCAATTGACATCATTTACACCTAACCCTTAGCCACTCAAGCATATTCTTCTACCAATAATCCCATCAATACCACCATCTAAAACAAACCCACCCAACCAACCCACACCCAAACACCATCCACCCCAACCAATAACCCTTTTAGTATAGGATCAACCCAACTTTTAGACACTAATACTCTACTTACCATGGGAGTACCCTCTACTAGTTTTACCACCCTTCCTTTTATTTCCAACCCACCTACCTCCACTCCATTCTAGAGCTTGTTGGTTCCCATACCTTCTACCATTCCACCCATTAGTACCAATATTACTACCCATATTTAACTTATCAACCCAATGATATCTCTAAACCAACCCATGCCAATTCTTCAACAAGTTCATATTACACCCAACCCAAGCTATATTTCAAACCCATAGGGGTATATGGCTCCATCCTCTACCCAACCTTCTATATCCACCTACCCATAAATGGCATCCTCCCAACCACCTATGTCCACACATCAATATGTGGTAAACTCCCAACCTCCCACTAGCTATCCTTATGTTGCACCTACCTAAACCCAACGCAATCTAGCCTACAACTATGGGGGCACACATTCACAAATATATCTAGTAAAGATGTTAATGAATAAAATGACCACTTTGGAGTCATTTAGTTTTGGTGCCCATAACCTCTTATCATATGACCAAATTTTTAATTAATCAATTCATCCATCCATCCCTATTATACCTTATCCTCCTCAATGGGAGCTTCTAAAATTTTCAAAATTTCAGAGCAAGGAAGACTTTCAATAAAATTTGAGAGGATTTAGACACTCTTACTATCTGATTGCTTATGATGATGCTCTCCTTATTCACACATTTCCTATGTCTCTATCAGGTCTGGAACTAGATTGGTATAGTGCTATTACCAAGCACTCCCTCTTTTATTTTTCCCAACTGGATCAAACCTTCTTAGATCACTTTTCCATAAACATCTCTAAGAAAATTTCCATCACTAATCTTTACTCTATCAAAAAATTTGATGATGATTCCATTTCTAACTTTGTAGCCCATTGGAGAAGCTTGATAAACCAACTCTCTTTCTCTTTACCCCAGCTTGAGATGATTGAGATTTTTGCTCGAGCTTATGACAAATATATTTATGCCACTTTATGGGTTCATAATTTTAGGACTTTTGATCAAGCTTTCACCATGCCACATAACTTAGAGAATAGATCCATTTATGAGGGGAAGTTAAAATTGAGAAACAAGAATTCTACCTTCAAATAAAATGAGTCTTCCTCCTCCAAACCTTACAATTAAACCAATACTAACACCAAAAATAAAGGAACCATGAATGCATTTGTCCTTGAAACTACTCCTCCACCAGTTGTTAACTAGCCCAACTCTTCCAATTCCTCCAACTAAAATATTGGAAACTAAATCCACAACAACCAAAAGCAATTCACTCTGTTAGGGGAATCATATGCTTTGATCTTGGAAAAGTTGTTAAAATTAAATATCATATAATTCCCTCCGATCAAACCTTTGTATCAATTTGATTTATCTCATCTTGTGCCTAGTTGGTATAAGGAGAATGAATTGTGGGCCTTCCACCATGTCATTGGGTATGATGTTAGTAGGTGTAATACTTTCAAAAACATTGTCAAAAAGTTTGATTAATAAGGGGAATCTTGTGTTAGATAACCCCAATGCACTCCCAAATCAATCACTTGATATCTTTAGACATCCATTTCCTAACCATGCCCCTTCCATGAACAATGAAAATAATAGTGCATAATCCTTTCACAACCATGAGGTCTATATCTTTAATGTGGTTCTTAGTGAACTCATTATTGAGGAAACCATTGCCCAAGCCATTTCTCATTCCCCTCCAATTATTAAGGTAGTAGAGTCACCTTTTATTCCTTTGGAAACTGAAACAAAGGAAACAACTATTCCCCTTTTTCCACTTATCGAAGTAGTGGAGCTACCAACCTCTCCTTTGGAAGACATACCAAAAGAGGTAGCCATTACCACCATATCCTTCTCTTCTATCATACAATAATCTAATCTTCCTTTGGAAAGAATTCCTAAGGAAGAGGTCAGTCTATCTACCTTTCTTATAGAAGAATCACCTTCCCAAACCTTGGAGCCTTTGATTGAAGAAAAGGATGAGGTAACCACTCCCCTCTGTCCACCCATGGGTTTTTCCTTTAGGACCAATACTAAAGGGATCAAACCTATCTATAAGCCTTTCTCTAGATTGGTTCAAAACTTGGGGTACCTATCCCAACCCAATGTGGATCATGCCACATTCTAGCATCACCTCAAAATTCCTTGCCCAACCAAGTAAGAGCCCTAAACCATGTCATTGTCAACCCAACCTGCTAATTCTAGTATTGAAACCACCATCATCTCAACCAAACCATTAAAAACCTCTACCCCTCAAGCCATAGTTGAGCCAACCAAACTAACTCCACTTGAAGTAACCTAAACACCTTTCTCCATCCCAACAAAACTTGTCAAAAACCTATGCATGCTTCCTATTTAGAGACTTACTCACCCTTTGTTAAAGCTAGATTTATCACCACCTAGCCCACCAAAGAAACACCAAGTCAAGATAACTAAGAAATAGGAGCCACCTAGGGTCCTAAAAGCTATAACCTTGCCACTTATTTCTACCTTGACTTCTATTTTTAGACCACATCCTTCTTCCATCCTAGGACCTCATACTTTTTTTAAGAAAATATACCTCCCAAAGATAACCCAAACCCAACCTCATCTTCCAGCTATGCCTCTACTTATTCTTTTACATGTCCTTAGCCACCAAACCCTCCACTACCAAACATCCTACTTTTGACACTTGTATTTTCAAACCACCCACTACCAAGCCTAAAATTTCTAAAACTTTTACTCCAAACCACCAACCACCAAGAATAACACACCACCCAAAACTCCCACTATTGAGCCTACTCCTAAGAAGGTTTCCACCCCAAAAGTCAAAACAAAACTCCAACATCTTTGACACATTTTCTTGAGCCTTACTCAACCATCTTGTAGAGATTATTACAATCTTCTTGCTTGAATTTTCCTCCCATCAAATCATTTAACCCCCATATTCCTAAGCCATCCTAGTTGGATGACAATCTTATTTTCTCATACCATAGAATTTTGGGATAGGATACAAATAAATATAAATCTCTCCAAGTCCTAGTCCATCAACTATGTGATAACAATGACCTATTGTTAGAAGAGCCACCCATAACCCCATAACCACTCCGAGAACCATAGGCTACCACCCCAAACCTACCTACTCTTGCAATCTTATCTAAGAGTGAGGAGGAACCAAATCAATCCTTTGTCCTAACTCTTCCCCAAATCCACACCATATATGTGCTTACATGATTACATGACCAATAAAAGTATAAGGGGAAGACAAAAGTGTCCATTCTATAGACATATCCTTCTATACCACCCAATTACTCAACCAAACCTAAACACATGCACCTTCTCCCAAACCCAAGATGTCCATCTTGGGTACCTCCCAATCCAACTATTATGAGTCAATCCATAGGGCATTTCTAAATCAACTTCACTAAATACTAGTGGAGATCAGTTTATATAAACTAATCAATACCTCACCCCATCACCATTAGGTAATGATAGAAGCTCTATAGTTCAGAGAGGTTCAACCAGAAGATCCACAACCTCTAGCAACCTTTGTTAGAGCCCTAAATATGTACACCCTTGTTACCTTTAAATATTTGGAAATACCCTCCATTAATCCCCATGACCTGAATCCTCCTCTCTTCATTACTACATACATCAACCAAACCTACATCAAGAGGGTTATGATTGATGGAATGGATAACATCAACATTATCTCCTACCATGCATTTGACCAGCTAAAATTACTAGAGAACATTATGTCATAAACCATATTGGTACTCCATTTCTTTAATGTCACTATGGTAATAATTCTAAGAACCATCATCCTCCACATTTTTTTAGGACCTCACATGCTTCCTAATCTCTTATACATAGTAGAAGGTGAGTTTTAGTACAATGTCCTACTTAGATTCCCTTGGATCCATTTCATGAATGGTGTACCATCTGCTCTACATCACTGCATACAATTTGAATATGAAGGTCAAGTAGTTATCATACAAGTTGACCCAATCATTTTTATATCATAAAACATGATGTACTACCTAAATGATGTTATTCTCCTTTCCACCACCAAGTCTTCATAAAATAATGATGATTCCAATTCTTTTAGCAACCAAGCCTCGATTAGCTCATCCATTACTTCTACCCAAATCCCCATGAAGGACCCCTTAGAATCCACATTCTAACATCTCTCGCTTGGGGAGTATTACCTCTTAGCCTTGGATACCTTCCCTACTCCCAAAGAGTATGAGAACCTTGACCAAAACCCCAATTATGACTTGAATACTAGAACCACTATTTATTTTGGGCCTCCCAATCTCTAAACAAATCTTATCTATGGGGGACTTGATCAATCACTTTCCGCTTCTTTGACCTCCGCTTCTCCTCAACCATTTACCTTTAATTTCTCCTACCTGGATAAACCAAAGTTCACCAAGACATACGTCCATAAGTGTTCTTGGAAGGGATTAGATCTAGGACATTATGAGCATGGACCACATGAGTTACCTCTATGTAAGACTAAAAATCCTCATGAAATATTTGGTTTTGATTTCAATTTACTTGAAGAGTTAATAGACTTGCCTCCCATTACCATCATTGATGAGGAAGCCCCATCCTCACCATCCACTCCACCATCAGTGTCTAAGGATTTTGACATCATTCACTCCAACTTTTTTTCATCAACATGATCAACCTTAAACCCCTGACTTATCAAAAGGATGGGGAGACCATAACCATTCCTTTAACTCATCTTGAGATGATAGCTGATGACTCTCCTACCATTAATACTATTCAGTGTCAAGATGATGATTCCATTCTTACCTTCTTGGTGCAAAAGATGTTTCTATCCACAAATATTTTCATCCTAAGAATTCAACCATGTTGAATGAATGTACCATGGATATCAACTTGGGTACTCTAGCTAATTTGTGCATTGTCAAAATCAGCCAATTGCTAAATTCCATAGAGCTTCAGGATTTCCCCTCCTTGCAAGATCGTAGCATAATATTTGCTAGGTCTTATAATTACATGCTAGGAATGAACCCTTTTATCACCACCCATAATATAGTCACCAAATATGATGCCAAGCATGTTAGGTGAGAAATTCATTGGATGCACCCTCGCATAGCCCTTCTCATCAAATAGGTATAAATTTCATTCAACCCATTGATTATCCCCAGTAGGTATCTAATGTCATCCTTATCACTAAATCCATAGGGAGACTTCACATTTGTGTAGAATTTCATGACCTTAACCTTGCTTTCCCAAATAGTGAGACTTCGCATAGCTATAAATTTCATTCAACCCATTAATTATCCCCAATAGGTATCTAATGTCATCCTTATCACCAAATCCATAGGGAAACTTCGCATTTGTGTAGAATTTCATGACCTTAACCTTGATTTCCCAAAGAGTGACTTTGCTTTGCTAAGCATTGACCAACTTATTGATCTTACAACCAACTATGAGATGCTATCTCTTATGGAGGGGTTCTCGGGTTACAATTAGATTTTAATTGCACTCAAAGATCAACACAAAACTACCTTAATCACCCCTGGGGACTTTATACTATAGGGTCATGCCTTTTGGTTTGAAGAATGCTAGTATAACTTATCAATATGCTATGTCATATATCTTCTATGACCTCATTTACAAAATCATAGAAGATTATGTCGATGACCTTCTTGGGAAATCTAAATGTCATAAATATCATTTGGTCATTCTCAAGATTATCTTTGAATGCCTCATCCATTACCATGTTCACCTTAACCCCAAGAAGTGTATTTTTAGGATCTTATTAGGAAATATCCTTGGCTTTATCATCTCCCTTTCAAGGAATCAAAGTAGATCCTACCAAAATCAAATCAATCTTCGACATGCCTCTTCCCACCCACCTCTAGTAACTATATATCTTTTAGGAAATTTTTTAATCCATTATGTTCTTTATCTACCAGCTCTTTGATCGATGCCAACCTTTTTACCACCTTATAAAAAAGGATGTATATTTTACATGGAACAAAGACTATCAAAAGGCCTTTAATTCACTTAAAAAGTACCTTCTTTCTCCACCCATCCTTTTTCTTCCCAAATAAGATCAACCTTTTTACCTTTATATTTCTATCACCAACCACTCCTTAGGGGCAATGCTAACCCATCAAGATGAGTAACATAAAGAGAAAGCTATCTCCTACATAAGCTATACACTTATAGAATACAGACTCAATACACCTATATTGAAAAGCTTTTCATCACCTTGGTTTTTTTGGCCACCAAAATCTGCCACTACCTTCTCAACCATAAGACCTATGTCATAACCAATACCAACCCACTCAAGTATATGCACTCTAAGCCATAACAAAACTAGTGTATGGCTAAGTGGATCATGCTCTTAGATAAGTTTGACCTTGAGTTCCTCCAACAAAATTTTATAAAAGGGCAAGTCATTGTCGACCAATTGGTTGAAGCACCCTTAATAGATAACCAACCAGCCTCCCTTGAGTTTCCCAATGAGCCCATCACCACCAATTCTCAAGAAGACATCACCTATCAAATGACCATGTTCTTTAATGGATAAACATTTCAACATGGTGGGTGATATGACATCATAATTATTCCCTTTGATGTTGAACCTCTTCCTTTATCCTTCAAACTTGATTTTGATTGTACCAATAATATGGCCAAGTATAAATCCCTAGTGATAGGTATCCAAACTACTTTAGCCTTGGGAGTCAAGATGATCAGTGTTTTTGGTGACTCTCAACTCATGGTCAACTAGATCAATGACTCTTATCAATGTAATAATGATGTTTTGTAAGAGTACAAGTAACTAGTTGATATACTCTTGGCATCTTTTGAACACTACCATATCCAAACTATTTCATGATTTATGAAAATGTTTGATGATACAATGGATTCTCTCACTTCCCAGATCCTATCCATAACTTTTAACTCTAAGATATATATTATTATCCATCATCTTATTGAGCCTTATTATATCAACTTAGACTCTCCAACCATGTTTAATGTATAAGAGACCCAACCCAACCTTTGGTATAAGTAGATCTTTGACTATCTCAACCTTGCAATCATCCCTTCTAATCTTTCTAGGAATGGCTGAAGAACATTCATTTAGGTACCTATCATTACACAATATTAGGGGGAATCATTTAAAAAAATGGATTCAATGACATTCTTCTTCGTTTCTTACATAGCCACAATATCTCTCATTATATCTAGGAAACACATGATGGGATATGTGGGTGACACTTTAGTGGCCTAGCTATCACTAAATGCATCCTTCACCTCGGCTACTACCGGCCTAATCTTAACAAGGATTGTTGTGAGTATGTGAATAAATGTGTTAAATGTCAAAAACATGCCAATTTACATCACTCACGTATCCATAGTCTCTAAGTATCCAAATATTTCTATCCCTTTTTACAATGTGGTCTAGATCTTATTGATGAAATTAACCCCCATTCTTCACAATGACATCATTCTATCATCACTGTAATAGAATATTTCACCAAATGGGTAGAGGTTATTCTTCTCATTTGAACCAAAGTTGAAAAGATTATCAATTTTATCAACCATCACATTATATATCATTTTGGTGTTCTACATAAAATAATCACTGATAATGATAAATATTTTAAGAACAAGCAAGGCTAGGGTATTTGTGACACATTCGGTATCAAGTTAAGTTTTTCATAGCTTTATCATCCATAATCAAATTAACAAGTTGAATAGTCTAAAAAAGCTCTTAACAACATGCTAATTAAAATGGTTAATGCATCTGGTCAGGATTGGCATTTACAAATCCCCTTTATCTTATGGGCATATTATACTAGAATTCAAACCTCTATGAGTGCTACCCCTTTATCTCTTGTCTTTAGAGAAGAGGCTATATTTCCTCTCGAAGTACAAATCCCCTCTCTTCACATATACCTATAGGATATCATTTTTGAAGATAATTATCATCAACAACATTTATCCAAACTTGATTTGCTTGATGAACATCATTTATCCACACTTACCCATCTTCATGTCTATCAATAATGAATCAAGTGTGACTATAAAAAGCACCTCAAAGTGAAAGAATTTAATATCAGAGCTCTCATCTTAAAGGAAAATCAACATGTCACCAATATGGAGAAAAATAAGCAGGGTAAGTTTGACTTTAATTGGCTTGGACCTTATATCATAATGCATAATTATGGATCAGGAGCTTACCGATTATACTCTCTTTAAGGGAAACTAGAAATGAATCCCCTTAGTGCTTCACATGTACATCCTTTCATTTTTTTAAACAAGATCTAACTCACCTTTTATCTAACTTAAGCTCATCCATTGTTTTTAACCACTTTCATCCCCATATTTTAAGGACAACTTATTAAAGCTAGATCAAGGGATTATCCATCACAACCTTAGCCTAATCTTGAACATGGGTACCATGACTCTACCCATGACATGGTTCTCATGGTACTTTCCACCCATTTATAGGATGGATTCTCATGGTCTTTGTTTCTTAAAACTCCTTTACACATTATCAACCTTTTTATTCTTTAGTCCCACCTTCATAAAGGTGAACCTTTTAAATCTATATAAGAAAATTCATGTCAATAGCGAAAAAAAAAATCACAAAAAAAACACAAAAAAGAAAAAAAAAATCATATATTCTATGGGTCATTCCAAGCATTCGCAGACTACTCCCTTGAAGGATAGCTGCCAAAATGAATCAAAGTTGATCAATATAAAGTATACTACTCCCTTGAAGGATAGCTATAAAAAACTTTAAACAAATCTCACAAACTTAGACCACTCTATTAAAGGATGGATGAGTAAAGCATTTATCAATTCATAACAATTTATTATAAGCTTCTCATATCGATTAGCTTCCCCAACTTCCTAATCAATAACAAAAATATCAAAAAACCCATTATCAAAATCATAAAAAAGCAAAAATAATTTTAGAAGCCATAATTAACTTTAATACGTAGACTTCCTACATCAATCAGTCTACACCTTATGTGAGATGGACTTGTTTATGTTGGCTCTTTGGTAACCTATTGAAGAGGCATGCTAGTCTCATAATAAGATTCCATTATCATCCATTTTTCCTATATCAACAAGGGATTTTTGATCTTACTTGACATCACATGATCAATAAACTATTTAACTAACTAATGGACACTAATGCAAAGCATTCAAAGGGATTATGTTCATAAGCTGATCTTACTTTAGTTTGTTTGAGTCCTTGCCAAAGAAGACGCATCTTATCTTCTTCTTATTCTCTCATACCTATTTTGTTGATGCATTCATTAAAGACACTTGTCTTTTTTGATTGTCTCATCTTTCCTCACATTTATTTTTTCTATCCAAATTACTCTATGTGTTTTAATATTTATTCACCTTCATCTAATGCAACCCATAAAAAACATTTAAATACCAATTATGTGTTTGACATCTTGTCTTATTTATTTAAGTGTTTTTAGTCACAAAAGCACATTTTAATGAATTAACCATCTAAAACATTATCATATCATAACATCATAACCATAATCATAATCATCATACAATAATCACAACATCATAATCATATCCTATCCTATTGATCACATCATCACCATTTATCACGTCATAAATCCATGATTCATCCATATATGTTATCCTACCTAGGTAAGGAAACATAGCTTCATTAATTTAAAAACATCCACATTTCTAATGAATCACACATCAAACCCTAAACATCATTACATCATTATTATATTAATAAAAAACATCTACATAACCTATGACATCAACTAATCATAAATCATCTATCATTTCATTAACATTGGATCACCCATCATAAATCAATGAGTAATCACACATGTTTATCTAGATATCAGAGAACATATATTCATTAATACATCTACTCAAACAGAAATGCTAATTATAAACAACATCACAACATCATGATTATAACAATAACACCATATCCATAAGCCATATCCACAACCATAACCACATGATGAGCTCATAATCAAAATAATCATATTTATATAATAATAATGTTTACATATCTCAAAATTATATACATCTCACTACATTATCTTGTAGGTCAATATTAAAATCATATAATACATCAAAATTTTGGAGTCTCATAAGAATCTAAGGTGATAAATAACTACCACTCCCTAGATCCTATCCACCAGTAGGACCTCTCTATGTACCTATAGATGCTTACCACTACTTGGTGTAGCAGTGCTGATTTCCCCACCCTTTCACTGTGTCACATACTCATAAAACTATGGGTCATCTGGAAGGTAGGTAAATACTAGTGCCTCATAATATTAGAGATCCTCTACTATAGCAGTGTATCTAGACGTAATAATCATACCCAATGGTCCTACAAGTGCCGGTGACCGTGCTACTCCCTATCTCAAGGTGTCCCTCTCCTATATGACCAAGGATATCTATGCTCATGCCTAGTCTCTCTCTTATGTGAGGGTACCCACTTGGCCCTGTGTCTTGTCCCTCTCTACTATCACTACTACTAACACTACCTATACCATTACTAATGCTACCTTAGCCTAATCTCTCTCTATGATGAGTAGCTACCTGTCAATGGCATCCACCTCTATTTAGTCTTCATCCCCTCCTCCATATTAACATCCATGACCTGCTACCCAACCTATCCTCTATCTAACCCAAACACCACTATATCATAATGTGCCTAGAACCAAACAAGGTACTCTTATGTGACTCTACATCATCAATATTTAGTCTCACTAGCAACTCATGATCCAACTCAAACTCCTCTGACTATGGATTAGATAATGGAAACTCCACATCTTCCCTCTGACACCATGTGAAAGCACCTAGGATACACTTCACTAGCCCAAAATACCTTTTCACCATGTTAAAAGGAATCAAATCTACCTCAAGGTTCTGTCTACCCTCAATCCACCTATAACTCTGTAACGACAATATCTTCCTCATAAGACTTTCCCATGTCAAAAATATGACATGTAATCTCTAGATAATATCACCTTGGACCAGTGCATCTAGCCTATCTTGGTACCACTCTAGGTCTCATACCCCTCCCCTAGTCTTATGAGTACGTAATCATACCTTCATCGCATAAACCCAAATCTAAAGTCCATATATACAAATCCATGCCATGATAACCTACCTAGTCGAAGTACCCTAATGTGCTCATACATCTATAAGTGTAGAAAACACCCAACAATGATGCCATACCTCATATGTGTCTTGTATCCCCAAAGATATCAATATATCTAAAGTAGAAGGATAGGTTCCCAATCATACACTATCTAATCCATCATCATACCTACTAAAAATCTTAGTAACACCAAATAAAATCTACCACTCCTTAAGTCTGGTAGTGCATAACAAGTCACAACCATCATAATCATCATCATGATGACCCATCTCAATCCCTTATCCATATGATATAAGGGTGCATAGTGAAGCCCTCTAGCATGCCTCCTTATGTTCACTAATTCCTTCCTATAAAACACATCTATGGGATGATATCACTCCTTTCTAGTAGTGTTCTCTATCAGCTAACCTCATATTAGTAGCCTTAGGATCCAGTGGATGTCCTTTGACAAGATCATCATCTCTCTGATTGACAACAAGAATGTGTTACTGGTGGGTCCCATCTATCAATGAGGGCCACCAATATACTTATATCTTTGGGTATGCATTGATAATATTTGATTCCTCCTAAGCCCACTATTGTCAAGTGATCCTAATCCTAGTCTATCATCATTCAATGGACCTCATCTAGGAGTTGTGACACTCGATCTCACACCAATAACTGGTTCCTTGCCTACAAGTTTAGATGCATTCCTTAGTATAATTTACCTATAAGAATGCCACCTATGAATAATAACCTAAACCTAACCTTACCCTTCACCTCATCTATGTATGCCCTCACCTAATTCACCTTAAACCACCTTACCTAATTCACCTTACCCTTCACCCATCCTTACCCTTCACCCATGCTTTCACTATATTTTTAACTTATCCTAAACCATTGATGGTGGAGTATCGAATGATGATGGTTCCTTATGAAAACATCATTAATCACCCTCAACTATTGATGGTTTGGTGGTGAACAACTAGTGGTCTACACATTGACTACTTTAATAGTCACTTATCGACTGTTGATAGTTACCTATTGATAGGCAATAGTTGATAACAACCACCAATGTTCACTATGAGGTGACTACTGGTGAGCTAACCCTAGGTCTACCCACTAATCCCTAATAACAATCAACCAAATAACTTCAATACTTACCCTACCCTCCCCTACCTTCCCTACCTCAACATGTTTTCTTCCCCCCTCTACTTATAACTCAAACAAACCCCTAGTTTACCTTACATACCCACCTAAGTTAAATAAATGAAATAATACCAAATTAAAGAAACAACAATAAAATTCAACTACATCACCTACCTCATTCTGTGACCATCATCATGAAGGAGCCATTAGAACCATTTTAATTTTGCCTCATGCTCTAATTTGATGTCTTTGCATCTTGTTTAGATCTCCTCTACTCTATCTTACTTTAGTTAAAACCTTAAACTCACCACTTAAATTCTAATCAAACACATAATCTGACTCAATCAACTCTCAATCAACTAATTACAAAATCTCAACCATCACCATTTTATTTCACACTAGAAAAGTTGAAGCATCATGGGTCTATTTGAAAATTAGGGAATAAAGCTTCATTTGAATTTTAACCATCACCCTTTTAGGGATGATCTCCAACCATTGATGGTCACTATACGATCACCAATGGTTGACCCTAACCATCAATGGTTGACCCCTCTAGATTTTTAGCATAACAACTACAAATTTTACCAAATATTCACCATGACAAAATTTACATTAACCACACATATTAAATATCACCTTATCATATTTCCCACCAACTAGCCATATCACTTGGATTTGGTTGTTTTGGCTTGACTTTTGAACTTTTTTCAAAAAACTTGCCTTGGCCTCTTTGACCACTAAGACTCCTTCACCATATTTTATCAACTTGAACTTGTGCTACTTTTGTGTACAAACCATATGTGTCTTCTAGGGATGACATCCTAAATTGGATACCTTTGAATACATTGACCTTTCCTTGGAGAATTGCATTATTGAGTACAACCATAACTACCACACCTAAAATGTGGTCACCTAGTCCACTTATCACTTGTCTTTTTAGTACCACCTATTTTATAAACTACCTCAACCATGGAATCCTAGTTTATGTGCAGTCTATATTATTTCACTCAACCACATTTTGTGCTCATGTCTATACTCCAATTCCCAACCTACCACCTTTATCACCCACTTACCCTCTTATCAAACTTATAACAAACTTGGTTTTACCTCATCACTTCCCAATTTTAGGGGGAATGCCTCCTCCCATACTTGGGGAATCTAACCTTATACCAACCTTAAATTTTATATTTTGCATCTTGTCAATACAAATAACATAACAAAAAGGGGCAAAATGTAGACATTGGAAAACTACACACTATAGTTATAGATGTTGTACAGACCCTTAGACCACCCTTGGACCCCCTTGGGACCATTTTTAAACCATTTACCATGCCAGTCATTAGTGGAAATGGTTAAATTTATCCATTTCTTACTATGACCCTAACCACTAATGATCGACCCTTAACCTCTGATGGTTAACCTCAACCATTGATATTTTTCCCTTAACCACATTAGGAGTTAACTTCAGCTCAAACATCATCTTGATTTTTTATTAATAGCTATTTTATTCATCCACATAATCAATGCTTGTTAGTCTAAATTTATACAACTTATTGGACAACTTATTAAACTTGTTATTTCACCTCTCCCTTATTTCTATAGTAAGAGAGAAAGAAGAGGTGAAAAGGGAACCAAAAATTATTATGCAAGAGATCAGAGCTTCTTGTGTAGGTATTCTTCTAGCTTCCAATCCAATGACTAGGATAGAGATCAAAAGTGTTGTTGCAACTCATCAATCAACAACCAAGGAACTATCACCCTACCAAAATTGCTTTAGATCTACAACAAGATTTTATCCAACCTCAACATTCTTCAGACTAGAAAAATTAAATATAAGTATTTGTTTCTTGTCAAGATTCATTAATTATTTTATTTTTTTCATTCCTTGTATCACTTTATCTTCCATCCTAGTTTCTTGTGTTGGAGTTATACAAGTCTAAACACTTCTTCTCTCCCCCAAAACCACCCATATCCTCTTTTAATCATCTGAACACCCCATACCTGAACCAAACACCTCTAAACATTACCTTCTATCTTGAAGTTGGCATCCAACCTAAACTCACCTTCTATATCCCTCTTACAACCTTCTGAACCAAATCTCTTTTCCTACACTAGGTCTTATAGTAACCACAAATGGTCTCCTAACCATTGATGGTTTTACCCTAACCATCAATGGTCATTAACCACTAATGGTTACCCAACTACTGATGGTTTTCCCCTAATCATTGATGGTATTTATCTATCAATTTCAATAAAAATCCTCTTTAACCTATCATACCCTAACCAAATTCCATTTTTTGAGTCTTTATCTTATCATAAAGGATCAATCAATCTTTTGAACCATGTTTGATTTATTTATAATTGATATTATAATTGTTTATTACTATAATTAGTCAAAAAAAGTTATTTCTTCTCAAGCATTTCTTGTAATTTATTTCAGTATCTTCTATTATTTATGCAAGTAGTTTATCTTTCATTTTCAAAACTTAATTATTTAAAAGTGTGGATTGATAGCCTTCAAGGAAGCTTGTGCTTCTTAGATCCAACCCATGTTAGGTAATCCACCCTCCTATCCAAGTAATCAACCATTTCTTTAGTGCTTTCTTATCTACAGGTCATTCCTCCCTAGACAAAGAGGAATATCCACAATCATCTGAATCAACATGTGCACAACATATCAAGTTATAATAACTTCACCCTTCTTTCAAGTTTTACATATTTATTTCTAAATAAAATAAATAAAAATTTATGTGAAACAATACTAATTAATGAGTCTCATCAAAGACCCACTATCACTGTGACCTATGTCAAATAAGGAAACTATGATCATGCATGTTATGTGAAAGGGAAATTATGATCCCATAATGTGTTGTACTAGTAATCTATAACTATATCATCATTTTGTTGTGTAGTGGTGCTATGAATTTATGGCACAGATTGTGACGGCCTATGAATGATAGGGGTCTTAGGAACCCATATGATAGAATAATTTTTAAGTGACATAGGTTCCCTATGATGAGAACCCCAAGAACCCAATGATACTAATATTGACACAAATTGAGGAGAGGAAAGCCATCTAAAATCTATGACATATCTCTAATGCAGGGGTCTCTCTAATAATGGTCTCCATGGGAGATTATGCATATGTGTTTGTATTTTAGGAGTAGACCTCACTTGCATTAGTAGATCTAGTGAACTCTATGATGTATCTATAGGAAGTATACTCTGATCTATGACTGATAAATATGTTATATCTAGTAACTATGTTGTAACTGTAACTAGTAACTATGATGGTAACTACTTGTGGAATAGGTAGAGGATACTCATATAGAATACCCTTAACTTTGACCACCTAATTTTAATATATGTATTTAGGCATCTGTGTACTATGGTTTGGATGGCTCATAACTTTTGTAACCATGTCCTACCCAACAACATATTAAACATGCCTGCACTAGGTATGACTAAGAACTGAGTGGCTATATGTGTTAGTCCAACCTATAATGGGAGCACAATCTCCTTAATGGAGATCTGAACATGACCACTAAAACCACTAATAGCAATGTTTATAGGGAATATATCTTGCTTTGAGTATCCTAAATGTTGTAAAAGTGTCATAGTGCACATACTAATACTTGACCCATTATCAACCATAACACTCTAGATAGGATGATGATCTATGTATGCTTATATAAAGAATGCATGTAAATATGTATCATCATCAATAATATCCTACTTTGATAAGGTGATGAGTGGTTTAGGTGGGATATTAGTATGGCACATGCCAATTATTTTTTTCAATGGGTGTGCCTCCTCTATAATAGTATGATATGAAGTTGGTGGTGGATGTTCTTGATATGTGTAGTGAACACCTGATGTACTCCCTGCCTCATTTGATATGTGCTTTAGAAATAGATCTGAGAATATATTTAATGCCTTATCTTTTGTTTACTATACTTTTGGTGCCTCTATGGGTGTTACCACATCAATAATGTTAGCCTCAATCAAATCTTGTATCTTATGTTTTAAGCTTATGCATCTGTTTGTTGTATGGCTTGGTTCCATGTGATATTCACACAATGCATTAGAATAGTAGTTATTTGGAAGAGAACATGTTGTATCAACCTATTTAATGGGATGGAGAGATAGGAAATTACATTCCAATATCTACCATAAATATTGTATTGGTGACTCTAGAAGGTTGGAGAAGATTTAACATTGAAGAGTGGATAAAACCAATCTAGGAGATGGATTAGAAGCTACATTGATTGTGGCTTTTTGATCACTCTTGTTCTTAGTATCCCTTACCTTGTAGGGAGGATTATTTTAACTCTTAACAAATGATTTTTATCCATTATTATACTTTAGTTTTTTGATTGATAAAATCTTGACCACTCTTTCTTTTATCATGTGGCAGAAATATGTGAATGTAGGAAACTTCTTAAATAAGATATCTTCATATAATGATAATAAAATTTTATATTTGAAGATGTCCTAAATATCTTTGTCTACCATAGGGATAGTCAATTTAGATAGGATAGTCTTATATTTTAAGACATATTTAATGATGGGTTCATTTAAATTTTGTTTCAACTGTGCAACTTCAGTATATGATATCTTATCATTGATATTGATGGAAAAGTGTGCTAAAAACATGTATTCCAAAGGATTGATTGTTGTGATAGATAGATTTGTTAAGTCATAAAACCATTATAGTTTATAATCCTTTAAAATACATGAAAAAAAATTCATGAGAGGCCAATTTTTGGACACGTAGTCCAAACATACTACATGAAAAGCTTTGAGATGGTGCTCTAGGTCACCCTTTCCATCATATAATGTAATCTTAGGTTCCATGAATCTTGATGGCAAAGGATTTACCACTATGTGATGTGACAAAGGTGTATGTAAGAGAATATTAGAATCTAAAACATGTGATGGCCTAGTGGCTCCCTTCTCAAGATGTAACACCTTAGCCTATAGAGTATGAACCTCATGCATAAGGAATTATACATATGGAGTGAAGGAACTATCCATAAGAGGTGTAATTATCATTGAAGGTTATTTAATTACAATTTTAGGTTGTGCTAGCTGATTTGGTCCCACTATAGGTGTAACAATTTTATTAGTTGGGGGAGTTGAATATTGACCATTGTTTTTTTGTTCTTAATTTTTAATATGGCTTGTAGGATTTGGGAAAGATGAAGGGGCTATTCCCAAATTATATATTTGAAGCTCTATAATATCCCATATTTGTTGGTAATAATGTTATCACTATTAAGTGGAGGGAGAGTGTCCTAATTTTACATTTGTATATCATCTTTTTCTTGATTGTATTATTCATCTTCAGATGCATTATCATTGAAATCGACATAACTAGGGTGTGAAGGGTCAATAACTAGAGTTATAATAGGTACCTTATCCATGTTATAAGATAAAATAGTAGGAACCTGAATATGATATATAGGATTACCACTTAGTCTAACACTTATTATTAATGGAAGAGAGATAATTTTTTTAGATGGCATATAGTAAACAAATTAGAATAGAGATGATAAAATAGAATATATGAAATCTGGAAAAATTGAAATCAGCTAATGAAAATAGGATAAATAAAGATACAAACCCTAAGAACATATAGGGTTAGGGTTTAAGCAATGTTTTAAGTAAGTCAAGTTCACCAAATTTTTAAATATTTAAGGGTTTTACTTATGTAAGTCCTATATTTGATTAAAAGGGATGAGTAGTCTAAATTAATGAAATAATATGTGCAACTAAAGACTTATCTAGAAAACATTTGATTCAAAAGATCTAAGTGTTATAAATTGAGATATGAATAGGTCTGAGTATCATCAATTGGATCCCTATATCATAACCCCTCTTAGATAATAGTTCCATATATGGATAGTAGTGCCATGTGGCTCTAGTGTCTTGATAATGGTGCTAGTATCTTTTATGCAAGATTGCTCTAAAATTTTGGGTGCACCTATGTCTATGTTTTTGGATTCTATTCATATGCAAATAAAGTCTAAAACTCTATATTGTGCCTATAATAATTGATTTATGATGCTAAACCTAATCTGCCTTACAAGTAGGGTATGAGATGAAAAGTGTGTTCATTAGTTGGATAGGTTGGACATTCTCAACACCCTATTGTGGAGATAAATACCTACATACCAATACTCTAAGGAGGGATCAGTTCCAATGTAGTTCTCTCAACCTAAGTGCTGGTATAGGTGAAAATGATGCTAGAATGATAGTGATATTTAATTATTTGAGTGTGATTGAGATTAGAAATTGGGAAAATCTAAGCTTAGTGTATTTTTATATAGTAGTATGCAGAAGTAGGGAAAAATAGGGATTAATAACCTTGGTTTTTCTCCTCGTGTTTGAATAGATATTTTGCATATAATTTCCATCTAGTGGATAAAGGTATAAAAGTCATGTATTTATAGTGTTATGTAGCTTGTGTGGACAATAAAATATGCTTAGGTTGACCTTAGGAGGGTTTTGCCTTTGAAAATATATTTATTCAAAAAATATAAGGTAAAGGACATTAGTGCCCTTTTGGGGAAAATAATGCCATGTGGCTCTAGTGTCATTAATGTGATGCTAATGTCTAACTAGTAGACTACTAGGCACAAAGGGCCAAGATCATGAAATGAGGGTCTGAGACTACTTTTAAGTTGACTAGGGATACATGTGTTTTGCAAAAAGGCTAAAAAAGTGGATAATAGGATCTAGGATAGGTTTAAGGCTAAGCTAGGAATATGTAGTATCAAGTAGAACTCTTATCACTAAAATACCACTTTTAGGTGATTACAATAATCAACATGTATAGTCTGTATGTAATAAATAATAAAATTAGCATATAAAAAGATCATGGATATAATACACCTATGTATGTGTCATGTAGTGATGGTTCTAAAGTGTTGGGAACTAGAGAAGTAGATAGGGAGATTTTAACGTCATCTATCTTCTATCAAGGAAGATTTTTTAGCCTATAAGTGGTCAAGTGGGTTTCACCATGGTGGTGTTATACCTGGAGTAGGTAGAGTTGGGAGGTGATCATGCTCCCAACCTAAAATAAGAAGAGTGGTGCTTCAGCCATTGAGAGTATCATTTCCAAACCGACATAACTCAAGTGTAAAAGATATGTATATGTATATCCTAGGTATAGGTTGAGTTATGTAATCAATTTCAACAAAAAAAATGGTGAATCAAGCTTAATTAATCACTCTAATCACAATAAAAAAGAGCCAATTGCAAGGTTAAATATAATCTATAAAAGTTCAAATGGGGTATCAGTATGTAAAATTTTATGATGTGGTAATAGTCTATACAAGAGTTTTAAAATCTAAAACTGATTTGGATTTTTTAATATTCTATGCACATTGCATAGCATATGCACCTTGGATATGTCTCATGCTAAAAATATATATAACAAATGGTATCTTTGTATATAATTTTTCCATAACTATGAATTTGAATCATATACTATGTACTTTTTCCAATTTGGAAACTATGTAATTATGGAGAACATGCTTCCAAAGAATCCCCCACTATATATGTAGAAATATGAAAATTTAAATAAGTATCAATGTGGAGGACATGTTTCCAAAACATTCCCCTACTATAATTTAGAGGTGATGAATAGTAAATAAGTGTCGAAACCATGCTTCCAAAACATGCCCCCACTAAATCTAGAGAATATGAAAACTGTAGTTGATTATGTAGAACATGTTTATAAACATGCCCCTACTAAGATTCCACCCATTTTAGGAGGAGGTAAAATAATTCCTTCTAGTCATATCCTCTCAAAAGGAAATCCAATAATGTGCTTGATATAACTTACTTGATATTGTTATGAAAGTATTATGAATAGAAATTTATAGCATTAATTTTGGTAGTATTTGGAATCTACTAGAATATTTGTGTAAAAAAAAAGCAATTTTTGGAAAAGTTTGAAAAATTAAAAATTTAGTATAATATGGAAGAGCTTATTATTTTTATTCTAATGAAACTTGTGGTTTTGAAATTGGACAATCGGTGCACAAGATATGCACGTTTGAATTTTGAGTAGAACTTATATATTAGGTGCTTTGAATAGAAATTTGAAATCATTTGTATTTTGAACTTTTGTAAAATTTAATATTTTACTTAGAGAATAGCCATGCCACATGGAAGATAACCTCAACTGATGCAATTTGATGTACTCCACAGTGCCTTAGCCGGCTAGGATTTTTCTGAGCTGGTACGTAGGTTTGACTACAAATTTATTGGTAATTATATATGTTTGATTTTTTTTATGTGTAATTTTAGGTTTTTAGTGGGATGAAGGATGTTTGTATCAATTTATTGGGTTCTTTCATTGATAAAATAATGTTAGTGTCTAGGGTTGGATGCAAGATCTGATGTTTCCATCCTACATGGACGCTAGTGTTTGATGCTTTTATCTTGTGTGGATCCTAGCATCCAACACTATTATCATGTTAATTTTGTGAATTTTAACTATAATTTATATGTTTTTTCATTAAAATATAATTTATAATGAGTTTTTATTATTTTATTCTATATTATAGAAGGATATACATATTTGAGAGTTTTAGCATGACTAAAATTATTCTCCCTTAGTAGAGCAGGTTCTAGATGTAGATTGGGCTATTATTGATTAGGTGGGGTTAGGTAACATGGCCCATTTAGGATAGATTCCATATGATAACAACCTCCTCACAACTCTAGTTGAGAGGTGTAACCTAGATACATGTACATTATGGCTTCCACAAGTGAGATGAGAGTCAGTTTTGAGGATGTGTATCAGATTTTATAGCTTCTGATTAGAGGAGACAAAGTTTAGGTTGTTAAAAATGGAATCTCAGGCTATTTTCAATGAATTCATGTATAATTCATTGGTCAGAGGCTTCTATATGTTGATACAATAGCATGATTCAATTTGATAGTATTATTAGAGGTGATGTTCTATGGTTGTGAAAATTTATTTGCATTTTATTGGCATCCTTTATGGCTGTGGAGGGTGGTAAAGTTGGTATTTTATATTGGATGTACCATGTAGTGCTACATATTGAGCATGATTGGACTAGATATTTATGGGGTCACATTGTACTAGTCCACTTATTTAGGGATATTCATACATTTGCATTGGAGAGTCATGGTGGAGGTATTGGAGCTATAACTCTATTACATGTTTGGGATTATTAACATATTATAGTGGTACAACCAATTGGTGGTACCCTACCTAGATGGGATCATCCACATATGTTTACAAAAATATGTGTATTTCCATGTGCTAGTTTATATACCACAAGGGAGTACCATGTTAATTTAGAAAAGTTGAATCTAGATCAGATTGTATGGCATCCTTAGAGGACTTTTGATGGATGGATTGAGGATGAACATGAGTTGTAGAAGGTCTGTATCAACATGTGGTTGGTTGATCAATTTCCTAGTGTTTATGAGTTTTTTAGTATGACCAAGTTTTATGACAATTTTGTATAGAGTAGGGAATGCCCTCAACACCCTACTCATGGCATCAAATAACACAGAGTGGGCATAGGACCTATGATAGGTCAACATCTATGGCTATAGATCTAGTCTCGTGTCTAGATGATGAATGACATCTCATATTTCCCATGGATACAAGGGATTATGTAAGATGTATAAATGGTTGTGTAGTGGTAGGATAAAGCCCTTTGGCCATTATTATTTCATAATTTAGTTTCCCCTAGATGCCATTCCTACAGTATAAGGGGGTGTAGGAGGAGAGATAGGTAGGGAGGTAGGTGATGGTGATCATTTGGGACTAACACCAATAGATGAGGTGACCATTAGGGCCATATGTGAGTATCATAGTTTTTAAATCTAACATTTGATTTGGTTTAAATAGTATATAAAGTGATATAGGACCTTACATGTAGAATCCCCATGGATATAGTTGGATATGGATTTATTGAGAGGGTTATTGACATTTCAAGTTGCCAT